>CM066328.1:37771150-38256150 GCA_033807585.1 Hydrophis major | reverse complement strand
TAATTTTAACTGGTTAAAAACAAAGCCCCAAAGCCAAGGTTAAATCCATCTCTGCACTATTCTATTAATTAACTTGCCAAAAAAAGAAAGGGAAATGATCAGCTTTTCAGCACCCACTAGTAAAATTAATGGCCATGAGCATGTTAGCTGTTAGTAAGGGGTAGGTTGAGGACAATGTCATGTACTCCTGTCCTAAAATACTTATGCTCATGCTGGGTAAACTGGAAATACTCTTCTATAATAGCATTGGTTTCAGTGCAATGAAAATGTAAACACATCAGGAATGTTTTTGCACTAGTCTTTTCCTTGACAAGAATCAGTAATTGTTTTGGCTATTCATCAGGGAAACAGAAAGCCTGCACACCTGTAGAAGAGGAAAGATTACTTGATTTTAAAACTGATAGAGGACAAATTACTGCCAAGAAAACAACCTCAGCAAGTGGACTAGAATTTTTAGAGTGCATAATTTTGAATATGTATGCGTACACAGGTACATGTGCTTGGTCAAGAATCTTAAGAATAAGAATGCTTAAAATGCAATTTTCCTATTGTTACAAGTAAGCTGCCTTGTTCCTTCTAGGCATCATAGAATATTTTATACTAAATCCTACAGATTTAGCAGAGATTAGGACAATTTTGTTATTTTCCAGAATGCATATGCATTATTTAGCTCCATGGATTTTATCAGTGTACCTATCTTTTCAGATGGTGGACTGGATTTTTGTGCATGATTTGAAAAATCATAGAGGGTTATTATGGGTGAACTTTGTATTCTTTAATGTATGTAGAAAATCAGTAGTCAAAGGAGATTTTTGGTCTAATTTTTATTATTTAAAATAAGGATCCCATGATATAAGATTGGGCAAATCAATCTGTCTTTCATGTATGCTTGTTCTGTATGAGTGTAGCCATGAATTCAACCCATTTTGACATCAATTTGCAATTAGTTCCTAAAAAGGAAACTTCACAAAAATGCATATTTATTTATAAAGACAGTTTTCCCACATGCACTTCATATTTTTTCCTAATTATAATCATTATTATATGCCATTTTTCATATTTATTGTCAGTGTTCCAGCAAACCTCCATTTCAACCAATAACTCCAAGACAGACATCTCTCAAAAGTTCCTTTAATTGGATAGTAACTGGTACATCTGTGGAATCTTGAATCTGAAAGTTTTGCGCTTCCTTGCAAAAGTATAAAAACTACAAATCCATCCCCCATCCCCATCACCACATCACATGGCACAATCACCATCCATCCCAAAGTAAACTTTCCTTTTCACTATGCACAACACTACGTGACCTTGAAACAACAAAAGAAATTAATTTTGTCTAACTAGATATACTCAAATGAATTCCTCCCTCCCACTTTCTCAGGCTTAATTGTGGCAGCGTGGGAGCAGTGAATCTCAATATGGCTTCCAAAGCTGACATTTTGTACTTTGGGGATGTAATTTCTGCTAAAAAGAGGTCCAAAATTTAAAAAAAGAAATCATTTGAAATTGTTTTAAGCCAAACATTGATCCAAAAGTTGTAGATTAAAACAATTAAAACAAATTAATTTACCATCCCTCCTGTAGGGGAGTAAGAAAATGAAGTGCAATGAAAACTGCATATGGAATTATAAAACTGAAATGTCCAGTTTAAGTATCAGAACAAAGGCCCTTTTCATTCCTGCCCTGTATCTTAATGTGCTTGGATGTCCATCAAACTACTAAGAATTTGGTTTCTCTTATCCAGTTTCAGAGATTGTATGATTAATGCCTTGGGTCTACTTTTGAATTTTTAGGAATACAACCCAAGTGTTTGTTTTCCAATAGACATTGGGGTGTAACAAACAGCAAAAGAATATCTAGGGGCACATGAAGGAGTAAGGGGAACGAAATATTTATTGGAAGGCACTGGACAGTCATACAAAGAGCTTTATAAATAGACTTCACTCTATATAAATCTCTCAGCTGAAATAGTAACAGATAAGCTGGCACCATAATATCTGTGGTGACTTTACAGTGATAGATAACAGTGAAGTTGAAATTGACAAAGGGATTCAGAAAACATGGCAGAAAAGGTACAGATACCAACTCACTGATTTCTAAAAAGCACAATATAGGGAATACATATTATTGCAATATGTTGATGAAACAAAACAAGTTTCTTTCGATTTCTCAGAATTTGTAATTAAACAAAGTATGAAGCTAGATAAATTATCTGAGCTGAATAGCTAATGTAATTCCTAAAATTAAACTCTCTTAGGTTTGTAGATTTTATTGAATGGATTGTGTATAGGTTCCTTTCATCCCTCTTGGAAGATCATAACAAGTGACTTATAAAGTGTACTATATTGCCCCTATATAGCCAGATTGTTTTCATCTCTGCTTTTAGGGTTTTCCCCACCTGCATAAACATGCCTTGAAAACCTCTGGTTTTTCTGCCCTGTCATGCTGTTGTCTTTATCTTATCCCCCAGTTATATAAGGCTTACTCCCCTTCAACTTATCTTAACCGTGTGTATTTCTGACTTGCTTTACTGACCACTCGTGCTGTCACTGGTGCTCCATGGGGTAGCAGTTATCCTGATTCCTGCTGAATACTTCATGCTAATGTAAGCATGCCCCTTCCTCTCTTCCCTGGACACTGTTTTTCAGGGCAATCTTCCTTTGGATAATGAAAAAGTCTGGTTCATCCAAACTGGTTTTCTGCCTTTGCCTACTAGTTGTTGAAACCTATCCCAATTTAAAAAACTGGAGAATAGCAACTGGCCAGCAGTATGCTCCCATCAGTCATTGCTGGTCAGTAGCTACTCTCCAGTTCTCCAGGCCTGTATGGAGAAGTAAAAGAGAGACATGCCTGGTGAAAAAGTCAAATCTTAAGAGCTTTCTGAAAGGCAGGGAGGATTGAAGCCATCCATATCTTTACAGGAATGGTATTCCATAACGTCTGATGCCATAAAAACCAGGTGGCATTTCAGTCATACTGTCATGGATGCCAACTTGAATCTTCTTACCATACCCTACAGTCACCCTGCAACATGCTTTAATCCTCACTAATGATTAGAATACAGCAGCCAACATTTTAAAAGCATGTTAGATAATAAATTACTTGATTATAGCAAGCAGCCATGCCAGTTCAGTTCGACACTAAGTGACAAATAAAATGTTGCTGGATGCTATCTGTCCTCCCTATCTGTCCCCACCCCCTGCCAGGAGAAGTTATTAATGGGGATTGTAGATCAGAAAGCAACTAACATGGGTATAAAAGATTTGCAGATGACATGCTAATTATCTTTTCTGAATTTTTTCCATTTGGATTCATAATGTGCCTTTCATATTGAGGTGGAAGAGAATGGTCAATCCATGGAATTGATCCAAAACAACATAAATCTGCAAGTCTAACGGAAAAAATAAACAAGATTTACCACTCGAGGCCTTGATTTGGGAATGAATATCATACAGAATATTCTGTAAAAATGGTAAAGATTTGGACATGTTTTTATAACAAGCCAATCTTGGCAAGTTTTACTTTTCTGAGAATCAGCTCAGCAAGAAGATGGAAAACCTTTTTGTAAAGGGTTGATGAAGTTAGTAATATAATTACAGTACCTAATATTAGAATTCATTTTTCTAAAGGGAGTCAGGATTCTGTTAGAACAGTATTGCTCTGGTTATTTTTGTAAAAGGTTTGGTTGCAAGGAGAAATAAAGATCGAGAGTAGAGTAGAGTAGCATAGAGTAGAGTAGACAAGACTAGACTGGACTAGAATAATGTGTGTGGGTTTGTTTGTGTGTGTGTGTGTGTGTGTGAGAGAGAGAGAGAGAGAGAGAGAGAGAGAGAGAGAGAGTGTGAGAGAGAGAGAGAGAGAAAGAGGGGGGAGAGGGAGAGAATAATATTGGAAGAGTCAAATAATATTGTAACAAGGAACTTAAAATGTATTATGAACAGAATAAAGGCAAATCTAATTAGTCAAATTGAAAAATATTATTATTAAATTATTTTAATTATTTTATTATAAAATAAATAATGAAAATATAATAACATATCAATTTCAAATTAATTTCACAATTACATCCCAAACTGATAATAACCTTATCACAGAAAAGACCAGTAATTGCGTTAGACATTTGCATTGGCTGATACAACATTTTCCTTTGCAATAGGACTTATTTATTATATAACATTAAAAGCAATGATTTAAATTATTTTGTTTTATTTAGTGGAACCTAGAATAACTTCAAAGCCATTCTTCCACCCTTGAAGAAGATGTAGAATTCCAGCAGAAAGATTGTAAGAAAGAGAAGAGGTAGAATAGAAAGCAAAAAAGCAAGATTCAGACAAACAATCAAGCCATAAACAATAGCCTAATTAAAGAACTACAAAGTGGTAAACAATACTGTACCCACTCCGAAAAGCCAAGCTACTGTATATAAAAGATAGCAAACCACATTCCCTTCTAGCATTGAAGAAGTTACCTGGTCAGATAATGAAATGGCTGAAAGCAAACAACCAAACTCAGAGCAGCAAGGACTCCAAAGATTCTAAGCTGTCCCTTCTAACAAGGCCAACTGTCAATCTGCTTTTCCCTCTGCTAATGATGATCTGAAACCAAAGGAAGGGAAGTCTCAGTATATTTTCCAGAAGGGATTAATGCTAGCTGACCTGCAACAAAATACATAAAATATAAAATGTGCGTCACATATTGATTATTATGTACTATTATCAATCTGAACAGTTAAATGATCATCAATACACAACATTTTTGTACATCATTGATGATGAGCAACCATTTTTTGAAAATCATACTAAAACTTTGGCATATATGGATTATCTACTTACAACATAATACTGTCATTGAGAATGGAGGTGCAAATGACATTTTTTCATGAAATTTTTGAAGAGAAATCAAAACCAAAAGGCATTTCTAATAACCATGCCTCAGAAATTGATGAGGTATCCATATGCATGTACTATGTGAGTCATGATGATAAAGAATCCCACTATCTGTCTGCAACTGAAGAAAGCTTTTAGTATTTCAATAGCCATTCAACTGAATTTGGCAACTTCTATCTGCACAGGTTTCAATGTGCACCAGGGATGGGATTCCCTGGTGGGATTTGCACCTATTCACTAGAACCAGTTGTTAACATTCTAAGCAGTTCAGAGAACCAGTTGTTAGAAGAAATTACTGGCCTAATCCTGTAAGAAAGGCAGGAAGGAAACATTCTGGTATTGGTTACAGAACTGCCTCTCCATTAACTCTTATTACATTCTTAGTAGGACTAGACTTCTTATTTCTGGAACATCTCTGGAGTTTTTTTTCCGCCTTTGCTGGTACTTTGCTTGTGTGGAGTGACCATTCAAAGTTACAATGACACTGAAAAAAGTGACTTATGACTGTTTTTCACACGACTGTTGCAGCATCCCCACAATCATGAGAGGCCAGGCGAGCAGATGAGTGCCTCAATGTGAGTGATGTTGAGTTGGCCACGCCCAGCCAGTCACATGACCACCAAGCCATACCCACCAACTAAGCCACGCCCACAGAACCAGTTGTTAAAAAAAATTGAATCCCACCCCTGATGTGCACATATAGTTCTGAGCAATGTTAGGAAAGTTCTTAGATTTCTTCATATGATTTAAGACAGTTTAATATTTAAGACAGTACTTTTTGGAACAAATAAACATTTCAGGGCCCAAAATACATATCAAATATATTAAGTTATTGATTGATTGGTTGATTAAATTTATAGTGTCTCTCATCTCATGTTTGTGACTTGGGTGGGGTCCCCTGCCATTTGATTAATATTTTGCAAAAAAAAAGTGATGAACCTCTTGGTTTTGTCCTTTCTATGCATTATTGTATTTCATATATCAACTCTCTGCACAGGTTAGAATCCTGCTATGATAAAATTTAAATTGTGTGGGAGCCTACACAAATAGAAAATATTCCTTGTTTTCAGCTTTTCAGCCTCCAGTCTAGAGGCAGGAATGTTGAGGTGGGGAAGGCTTGTGTCTGAGCCCAACTATAAATGGACGTTTGGATTTGCAAGCTGCTCCCAAGCTCTCTTTTCCTTGAGATTGTTTTCTCAAACTCCATTTTGCAAACTGCTTTCAGAGCTCACTATTTTAATAATTGAATGCTGGGGGAAGGAAGCAAGGCATGGAGTCTGGCTCTCCAGTCCAGACACCAAGGATAAGAGACTTAAGGATGAATGCACACTCCTCCCAGGGCAAAGGTATGGAAAAAGAAATTAAAACCCTCTTTCCTCAGTTTCAGTTTTCGGAAGGATACTGGTTGCAGGCAATATTGTGAGAACATCCATGGTTATATTGTCCTGCAAATGCATAGAATTCCCTGCATATGGTAGGATTCAGTATCTTTTCTTTCACACAATGTACTTATTACCCAAAGGGGGGTGGGGAACCCAGAATAAGGATGTTGATACTTTACAATATAAATGTAGTGATGTGAGTGGAGATTGCTATTGTTTCTTTTTTTTCTGCAGCATCTTCTGATTTTTGCCATTTCTCTGCATTTACAAACAATATTAAAATCCTAAAGTTCAGGTAGAATTGTGACTACCTGTATGACTATTTGCAGCTGAATACAGAACCCTATCCAAAGAAATTCCTTGTGAAAAGAAGCTAATCTAGAGACTATTATTTGCATTAGGAACCCTAGAGGGAGCTTCATAAAAAGGGAAAATAGGTATAATGTGAAGACATTGCCAAATATTGGACACTTGTGACACCATTGTCTACTATGCCAAGGGTGATGGTGACAAAAGGAACCAGAGATTCTGACATTTAGAATAAAGCTCTATTAATTTAATGTGATAAAATTCTTGTGAAGTTGCATGAGGAAAACCAAAGCAGGAAATAAAAAGAAAATTAAGTAGGTATATGCCTCTAAAATATATGTGTAAAATACAACTTTTCCAATTTTTTTGCTGCATAATTTAGGAACATAATTTAATCTAGAAAGTAATATTGGGCTAAATATTCTCCTCCTGTAAGCTTTGAAATATACTTCATTTGTAAGAAATGAATTTCATATCACCACTTAATTGTATCTGGAAAAAAAATCAGCTAAAAATATGAACTTCACTTATAAGCATTCAAAGAATCCTTCTCCTCCCTATATAGATGGGGATGAGTCAAGATGTCCCTTAGCCTTGGTTCTAAAAGCACATCTTGATTTCATAGCCATATCCACAGATTGGAAGAAGGAATTGACCCAAGTGCATCTGATTTTACTTCCCCGATATTTTATCAAATATATGGAAGTTTTATCAAAAAAATGGAACAGCCTAGAGCAGGGGTATCAAACTCACATCAACATGGCAGCGTCACATGACATATCGGGATTTTTCCCCCCCTTTGCTAAACCGGGTGTGGGTGTGGCCAGCACATAATGCATCTGGCCTGTGGGCCATGAGTTTGACAGCCCTGGCCTACAGGTTCACAGCTCTCAAGGCACAGCCAAAATATAGATTCCTGTGCCCTCTTCCAAGTGTTGGATGGAAGCATACAGACAAATGTTGTTTTGCGTTCATGTATCATTGCCCCCAAAGCTGTGGAAAGTATGTTGTGTTTATATTTTACATGAAAATGCTGAGAAAATTATTTTTAAAAAATGGATTGAAGAACACACCCAAGAACATTTCAGATACTCTAAACACCCCAATCAATCTTGTGAGCTTTTTGTATAGAGAATTAATGGGAGAAGCAAGGCTTCATACCATAGAGAAGGTAGAATTGTGAACCAAACATAACATTCAAACACACACGTTCCACTTTACTAGCCTAGTTTTTAAATCTAGGAAAGAGAGATGAGAACACTGTCTTTTTTCAGAAAAAGAGGTATATCTGCATAGGAAAATGGAAACAGGTACAAATGAGGATAAAGCATACATTTGCTTAAAATTTAACAACAGGAACACTGTTAAGAAGTTGCTCTTCTTGTCAGGAGAAATAAGGGTCCTTCACTTTTCCCCAAAGCCTCACACAGATTAGGTCAAGCCTCTTCAGACAAAGTAATTTTGTTGGTGCTTCAAAATGATGGGAAGTAATCTGCACTGAAGCTGAGCCTGGGTGTCTAGGCTATTAAAGATATCTATATGCCATTGGCGAATAAAAAGATAAGAGGGCAGTCTTATAATGAGAAACAATAACTCTGCACACTTTGTTTACAGTTTACCCCAAAGACTGCAGATTAACACAAATCTCAGAGCATCTTTATTATAGCGCACTGTGTTGCAGAGTTGGGACTGACAACAGAGGCTGGAATTGCTAAGTAGGCTGGGACCATCTGTCCTCTTGGGGAGGCAAAAATGTGCATGATTGACTGACACCTGCTTGTCAAGGGCAGCCTGCTGGGAAATTTGCTCTTGGATCACTGAGCTCAGGGTTACATTTCCTGCATTAGAATCAGACAAACAATCTTGCTTGGATTCCTATTTATTTATTTACAGGCACTTGCTGGTTTCTGTTGGCTTGGTAACATTGCATGCCTGTTTTGTTTATTTTTCTTTTAATTGATTTGTAAAAGGATAGCTTACCTTTTACCCCAAACAGCTGTCACAATAGCTCAGAACAACAATATATTGCATCACAATGGTATCATATTTTTCATGTTGTGTGTGTTGAGTTGTAAGTTGAGGATTTGATCCTTTGTGGTCTAATCTATAAATATTGTAAGCAAATTTCAAAAATCAGCTAACTAAAAGAGACATAATACTGTAAGTCAAAAAGACCTATTACAAATGCCATCTGAGATAAAGCAATTATTGGGATTAATCCAAACCATTTTCCTACAGTTGTCTTAAAATGTGGATCAGCATTTGCAGTCATTTATAACCTCTCTAAATATATAGAATTTATATGCAACTTACTTTAACATTTTTTCCTAACTGCAGCTATTCATAAATAGAATAAATAACTAGATTTGATTTCTTTAACACTCATGGTCTTTATGAATTTTGAACAGCGAACAGTGCTAATGGACCCATTCACTAATATCCATTCATTCCATTACAAAGGTTTTACTTGTTTCTGTTTATTAATCGGCTTTTTTTTTTTGCTAAGTACTATCTATCTGCTCCTCACAAAAACAAAAACCAATATAAATATTTACTTACTAAACTGTGGCCAGATTTATTTTACACTCCATGTCAGATTTATTTCACACTCCGTATATCCAAAATGGAATGTTGACATTTCAACAACTAGAACTTCACATGTGGACCTCAACTCCTAGAATTTTCTATATCTTATATACAAGTTTATTTCCATTGGACACATGAAACAATCTTCCCAATGGTATTTGATCATTACTAGTGTTAAAATGCTCCTGTCTGTGCACATAAGAGGGAAGTGATGGATCCCCACTTGTATTTTCTTTTAGATATGCTTAGTCTGTGAAATTTGAAGAAAATCAGCTTTGTTTTTATAGTGCATATAAAATTCTTACATCATATTCCGCCCCCAAGTATGAGAACTGAGTCTGATGTTCAGGTCCTTCTATTGTCTTGCAGAAACACAGTGAAAAATCATATGGGATCAATTTCTCATGTCAGGTTAAGGTGCAGTCAAAAATTCTCCTTTAGAGGAGAGGGTCTGTTTTCAATTATCTAACTAAAAGCAATCAATGGTCAATCTCATCAATGACTGATTGCTCTCCACAGTAGCAGGAGCTTTTTGTTCTTTTTTATGGAATCTGGAAATAATTGGCTTTTTCTGCCTTTTTTTTGCTTTAAAAGAAACCAGCCACATCCCAACACCCAGAGAATCATGTTCTCACATAATAACATATTTTCTTGATTGGGAATCTTATTTACCTAATTTAATTTTCATGTCTATATTCCCTTGTTTATACGAGTTCTATTGCTGCTGTTTTTGCACTTCCCAAGGCAACAAAATCAGTTTTCTGTTGTCTTGGTTTAAAACATTTGTTTTAAAATATATTATGAGTTAACATTTTAAGACTGCGATACTAAAGATTTACAGGGCAAGAAAGCCTCATTGAAATAATGACATTATTCTTTTTGATGCTTGCTAGAATACTATGTGAACATGAACTGACACTTCACATTTCAGCTGATGAGAGGCTTGAATCCTGTTGTCCTTTTTATATCCAGATCTTTTCTTAAGAAACTGGTACTACTTGCGTGGTTTCCCTTTGTTTGTTATCACAGCAACTGTATAAGATCAGTGAGGCTGGAAGAGCAATAAATCCAAGATTGTGTGGCATTTGAATTTTTCTATAGGATCATAATCAGGGGTGGTATTCAGCAGGTTCTGATCAGTTCTGGAGAACTGGTAGTAGAAATTTGGAGAACCGGCAAATACCACCTCTGACTGGAGGTTTTAAGTATCTTTCCCCTGCCATGCCCATCAAGCCATGCCCACAGAACCGGTAGTAAAAAAAAATGGAATCCCACCACTGAATGATCCATCTCCTACCCTTCTCCCAATGGTTTTTAACACTGATAATATGGTTCAATCGATAACTCTATTCAACTTTTATGCTTAATTTATTGTTTATATTCATATGCTTGGCTACATATAATTATAATATTGGCCCATTATTGTGACTTATAATTCTGGTTTTGAAAGACTTGGCTTTATTTAAGTAGCTGTAATTTGAATTATAATTACTATCCAGAAATGAAGAAGTGGGTTGCAAAAATTGGACAATAAGTTGTGCAAATGAACTGCCATTACTACCGCAGTAGCCACATTGCCATATATGAGAGTGGCCCATCTTGCACTCCAAAAAGTGTGATGCATTGAGCAAAATAAAATAAAGGGTTTTTTTTAACTTCTAAATCTATATCTTACATAATTTCATTGATGTTTACATTTAATTAAACAAATTAAATAATTAAAATTCATCCAAAATGTGGTATTTAATTATTCTTTTTTCACCATCTTAATAGTTTGGGAGTAAGGGCTGTCCTTAAATTTTTGGAATTCCTCAAGCAACTTTGAGCTTTAGTTAGTTTCCTAGAGATGCTATTCCAAATAAATGAGTAATACTAGAGCAGACAATAATAAAATAACAAAACCTCCAACTATTTGCTTTGAAGTTATCAGGGTTTCCCATACTGATTGCTATCTTACAGGCAAATTAAAAAGTAAGTCAACCAGTTTAAAGAATAAGTCTCTTAGTATCAACCTAGAATGTTACATACCCTAAGATAGTCTTTCTCAACTTTGGCAAGTTTATGATGTGTGGACTTCAGTTCCCACAATTTCTCAGCCAGCTGGCCAAGTTAAGAAACTCTAACTGCTCTAAATTGAACTAGGCTTTGGCCTTCAGAGCAGGGATAGACATTAGGTCTTGCCCTGAAATATTGAATAGGCCATACTGAATGGACTTCTTACATCAAACATAACCAGTAGATTCATAATTTGTCATAATAAATGCCATTCCAAGGCTAAGTACGTACAGTTAAAACATCATAGGCCCCAAAACACCATAAGAAAATTAAAATTGGGGGGAAGGGAATTGACATTTTTAAAATAGAATTCTGATATGTGTGCTTGCATAAATGCATAATTAATATCTCTGGAGAGAAAAAAAATAAGTTTTCTTAGCTGATTTCTCTGTGTCTGAACTCTCTTGTAGTTGAGGAATTGACATATTGTTAGAGTGGGGACCAGGGAGGCAGAAATGCCTTCCTTTTATGAGGCAACATCATGATAATCATGCTTTTATTTGACAAGTACAGGGTATTATTTTTCCTGAGGACAGCTAAGAGAGTGTGCAATTTGAAAAAAATATGGATGGAGTGAATAATTCAAGCCATGACTTCATTGTAAAATCTGCAAGAGGGGGAATGTCTGTTCTGGTTTTCAGCTTTAGTTCTAGTTTGGTAGTAGAACCTAATTCCAAGGCTCAAGTTTTGATGAGTTTCCAGACAAGATGTTTCCAGTCAACTGCCTTCTTCTACTCACTCTATTCTTTATCATGGTTGCCATGTTTCCTTTATGTATTTCTCTGCCAGTTCTCTTTCAATATTTATTTTCAGAAGGTAAGACCCTGTGAAGCTTTGGTTCAAAGATTTGAACTCTTACATCAAAGCAACAACATAAATCATTGCATTGAATTAAATGTCTCCAAATGGACTGATTTGGACTTTTTTCATGCATGCAGGCATGAATTTTTTAATCAGATCAATTCTATTCCAACCATTGCATTGAACTTATAATCCAAATTGAATTGAGAATTTGACTAAAATTGAACTCAGTTCATAGAGATCTGTCAGAGTCAGAGGGCAAGTTGTAGACTAGTCAATTCCCCTTCTTACAGTATCTAATTATTCCAAAAAAAGCAGCCAGCAACAACAAGGTGAAAAGGGCAGTATTTTAAGGAAAGTCTCTGTCATACAGGGTAGTAGAAGCCTGTCCACACAGCCCAGACTAATTTAAACAGAAAGAACTATAAGAAGGAACAGAAACCTAAAACTTCCACACAGTGGTTGACATTTACTATTTTATTAAAATTAACATGTTTCTAACTTGTTCCAAAGAATTCTGTGTAGCATGCAAGTACAAAACTAGAATTATAAAACATGATATCTATCATCTATCACCCTGTCTGTCTCCATATTTGGTCCCAGTTTTCAGAGATGTAGGATCAAAGACATATGGAAATAAAACAGCTATGAACAGCTAGTAGAGTGGGAACTACATACACCTCTGGAGGCAGGAAGAGATTTCCAAAGACAGAGAATATATCAGCTCGCCACATGTTTCTTCATTGTGAGATCTGAATTTAAATGTAGTTCATTTGCATTTTGCAATATTTTGTATTTTCATTAATGTTTTGCATCTGCATTTATCAATATTTCTTTGCTCAGTTCAGCAAAATACTTAGTGGTTCCATGAGCCCTTTCCTTCCTCTTATGTTTATTGTTATATAGTGGGTCATCATTATCACTCTTGTTCTATGGACTGAAGGAGATATGGAGAGAAGTACTGTTTCACCTAAGTTCTATTGCTAGCAGTAGCATTATGTTACTTGCTGTCCTTATATATTTATTAGAAACCAGTTACTAGTTTGTCAAATCTAAGAGTATACAAATAAGCTCTGTCGATGGCAAAATGGGAGAAAAATGAAATGAAAAATTCAAGAAAAAGTGTGTATTCAAATTCAGAGATAAGAAAGAACAGTCGTATAATTGAAAGTAAAATAAAGCATTTGAACTAAATTTGATCTACAAAGAAATTCTGAAGTATCCCTTTTTGAGCTCTATAGTCTTATGGCTAATGCACAAGAATTATCTCAGTTTTATAACCTACAATAATTGTTACAGACCAAACAATGGGTTTTCCATTACTGTCATTCAGAGGATTTGTTTAATCCTGACCAGATTAAATTTTCTACTTTTGGACACATCAACTAT
Organism: Hydrophis major; assembly: GCA_033807585.1. Taxonomy (NCBI): domain Eukaryota; kingdom Metazoa; phylum Chordata; class Lepidosauria; order Squamata; family Elapidae; genus Hydrophis; species Hydrophis major. Next base: position 38,242,742 of record CM066328.1, on the reverse strand, counting down.
TTGATTTTGAATTAAAATCTGATTTCAACTAAGCTTTAGAGGGATGACATACCGTAGAGAAACAAAACAAAGATTGGGATTATAATTTTCAAGCAGAGGACTCTATGCCTAGAGTTAACCCCTAGATCCAATTCCAGACAGGAAGTACCTAAGAAAGCTCTAGAAAAATATCAAAAGAAAACCTTATTAAAGGCAATGAAGAAGACCAAACAAGACATGTAACAAAAAGCTGTCAGTTGTCAACCATGGTAACAGAAAGAAGTATGTTTAGAACTTGTTAATAAGTCACAAATACTGAATTGTAGGTGTTGTGGAGCAGCGGTTACAAAGAGAGACGGAGCCAGGCTAAAGGCTAACAACTTTACTCTTGCGAATAAAGGGTCGCTGCGGCTGCCGAGGCTATCTGACAGCCAGCTGGCGGCGACAGCTGATGCCATTTGACAGCTCCCTTTTATAGCCGGCTGTCAAACGGCATCAACCAATGGGAGCGATTGGCGCTCCTGCGTTGGCGGCGGACCGGAGGGAGGACTGCTGCTAGTCTTTGAACACAGCACTCCTTCCCCCTGGCCACAAGCATGCATAGTCCTGTAGCCATGATGGCCGCTTTCGCTCATGGCCCGATCTCCGAAGTTCCTGAGGCTTGTCGGCGGCTGGTGCGTTTTGTTCCTCCCGGGCAGTGACTGGAACCTGCAGAGGGTCGCTGGCCATCCCTGGCCTGCTGTCTGGCAACTGCTCGGGTGAGTCTTCCCGCAGCAGTTGGCTGGTTGCGTTGTCGGGCGGCAGGTAGACCGGGTCCTTCGGTGGGTTGGCTGGCGGTGAGTAGACTGGGTCGTCTGGCAGCGGGTAGACCGGGATTTTGGTGGCAGTCTTGTTCCAACGCCTCCTCAGCTGGTCTACGTGCCTTCTCCAAATCCGGCCATCTTCCAGAAGGACTCTATATGATCTGGGTCCTGCAACAAAGAATATCTGCCCTGGCAGCCATAAGGGGTGCCCCGCATAGTTCCTGGCGTACACCTGGTCTTGCAGGGTGAATTCCCTGGCATGGCTGTCAGAGGTTAGTGGCGTGCTGGGAGCGTAGTGGGGGTGCAACCTGTCCAGGGTGGTCCTGAGGCGCCTGCCCATTAACAGTTCAGCAGGGGACTTGTTGGTGGAAGGGCACAGGGTGGCATGTTGTGTGAGTAGGTAAGTTGACAATTTGGCATGCCAGTCTGCCTGGCTCAGCTTGGCCAGAACTTCCTTGGCAGACCTGACAGCCCTTTCTGCCATTCCATTACTTGCTGGGTGAAAGGGGGCTGTGAGAGCGTGTCTGATGCCCAGATTAGCTGTGAAGATGGCAAACTCGTTAGAACTGAATTGGGGGCCATTATCTGAAACTAATGTGTCAGGAAGTCCATGAGTAGTAAACAGTCTGGTCAAGGCCCTTGTGACAGCCAGCGTTGTGGTGGAGGGTAACAAGGCTACTTCAGTCCATTTGGAGAATGAATCTACAACCACCAGGAATGTCCTCCCTTGTATGGGACCAGCCAGGTCTACATGCAACCTGGCCCAAGGGCCCCCCGAATCTTCCCATTTGGTTGGGGCAGCTGCTGGTGGGGCTGCTCTTGTTGCCTGGCAGGGCTGGCACGTGTTAACCCAGTTGGCAATCCGGGCATCTAATCCTGGCCACCAGACGTAGCTGCGGGCCAAGGCCTTCATCCTTATGATGCCAGGATGACCCTTGTGCAGTGCCCTTAAAACTGGTTCTTGCAAGGTGGGTGGTATGACCACCCTTGTCCCCCATAACAGACAGCCCTGTAGTGAAGAAAGCTCCTGCCTGTGGGTCTTAAATGGCATGAATTCAGGGGCGAAATGAATGTCAGGCCACCCCCTCCCTACCCAGTCTAGGACTTGGGAAATAACACGGTCCTTCTTGGAGTGTACAGCAATATCCCTAGCTGAGACTGGAGGTTAAGTTCATTGCAGTCAAAGATTGCATGGATGGGAGCTGGGTCCTCGACTGGTGATGGCAGGGGGCATCTGCTGAGGGCATCAGCATGGCACAGGGTCTTCCCCGGGCGATGTACCAGTGTGTAAGAGTAGGCGGCCAGAAATAGAATCCATCTGGTCATTCTTGGGGATAACACCTGTGGGGTTTGCTTATCCCCAGCTAGCAGTCCTAATAGAGGTTTGTGATCTGTTACAAGTTCAAAACTATGGCCATAAAGGAACTCATGGAATTTTTTTACAGTGGCTACAGCTGCTAAGGCCTCCTTATCAATCTGACTATAGTTCCTCTCTGCAGTGGAGAAAGTTCTTGAAAAATAGGCAATGGGTGCCTCTGATCCATTTGAGAGCCTTTGGCTCAATACTGCTCCTATACCAAAGGTTGAGGCATCAGAGGCTAACACTTGGGGCAGGTTTGGGTTAAACTGAACTAACACAGAGTTTGAAGTTAAGAGAGACTTCACTGCTTGGAAGGCGTGGGCTTCCCTTTGTCCCCATTGCCATGGGGCTTTCTTATCTAGGAGCCTATGTAGGGGTTCAGCTACAGAGGCCTTGTGAGGCAAAAAGGAAGCATAAAAATTAAGGAGTCCCAAAAAGGCCTGCAATACAGTTTTGTTAGAGGGAGTGGGTGCCTCGTGAATAGCCCTAACTTTACTCTCTATGGGGTGAATTCCAGATGCATCAATTCGATAACCCAGGAAGTCTACCTGTTTGGTGGCAATGGTGCATTTGTCTTTTTTCAATTTAAGCCTGTTTTGCCTAAACCTGTCAAGGACAGATCTCACTCTGAGTAAAAGTTGTGTTTTGTTGGTGGCAGAAACTAAAATGTCATTGAAGTATGGAACCACCCCAGGTAGGCCCTGGAGGATTCTTTCCATGAGTGATTGGAAAATGCCAGGGGCTACGCTAACTCCAAATTGCAAATGTTTACATCTAAATGCGCCCCTGTGAGTAACTATAGTTTGTAGGTCAGCAGTGTGTTGGTCAACGGGAAATTGCTGGTATGCCTGGGACATGTCTAACTTTGCAAAAATTATGCCTGGCTCAAAAGAGTGGAGCAGGTGTTGGATTACAGGTACTGGGTATGCACTAATTTGTAGGAAACGGTTGAGGGACATCTTATAGTCAGCGCAAATTCTCACGCTGCCATCTTTTTTTAAAGGGGTGACTATGGGGGTTTCCCACTTGGCGAAGTCTACCTGTTCTAGCACTCCCTGTTCGATAAGTTTATCTAATTCAGCATCTAACTTAAGCCTAATGGCGAAAGGTACCCTCCAAGGTTTCAAACGAATTGGGGTGGCTTGTGGACCCACATCAAAAGATATGGGGGTGCCTGAATAATAGCCTAGTTCACTGCTGAAAACATCAGAGTAGTCCCTAAAAAGGGCATCTACATCAGAATTTTCCACAGAGTGAATTCCTGTAACATTGAGGCCTAGGGCAGGAAACCAATCTAATCCTAGCAAGCTAGGAAGGGCACCATCTACAACCACCAGTGGCAAGTGACCCCTAAAGTTTTGGAATTGAATGAGGAATTTTCCCTTACCCAGGACTGGAATGGTCTTCCCCTGGTAGTCCCGAAGAATCAGGTGGCAGTTGGTCAGCTTCTTTTTTGAGAGCGAAGGCAGCAACTTCTTCAGGGAGGCCCACGAAATGATGGAGAGGGTTGACCCGGTGTCTACTTCCATTCGGCAGGGCTTACCTTCTATAAAAAGAGAAATGCTTAATTTGCTAGGCCTAGAGGTAGTGTTGTTCGCGTAGTAACAAGTGTAACAATGTTCCACTTGCCTTTGGTAGGAGGCAGAAACTTGAGGTCTTTGTATGGAGGCCTGCTCAGCTTGGCAAACCCTGGCTATGTGCCCTCTCTTCTGGCAGTTCAGACAGATAACGTTTCTGAACCTGCAGGTTGATCTATGGTGGTTGCCCCCACAGCTTATACAAGGGGTTTGCTGTTTGGCTGTCTGATTGTTGTATTTCCTAGGTGGCCCTGGGGGGGTGGTCTTGGACGCGTGAGGCGGTTTACCTCCAGAGGTTCTTCTTCCACTTCTTGGGAGACCTCATCATAGTGGACTGTAGCCTGCCCTTGCTTAGGGGTGTTCTCCTGAATTTCAGCTGCTGATAATTCTGATAATTCAGCAGCCTGAGCTTCCTCAATAGCTGAGGCTAGGGTTAAGTCTTTTTTAGCCAGTAACCGCCTTTGCAGCTTTAGGTCCCTTACTCCTCCCACAATTTGATCAAGCAGCATGTCCTCAAGGTAGTCCCTAAAACTGCAGTGTATGGCAGCAGATTTCAATGCTGCCATGTACTGACTCACAGTCTCCCCTTCAGCCTGAGTTCTTCTTCTAAAAGTCAGCCTCCTGGCTATCTTAGAGGGTCTGGAGGAGTAGTGATTTGACAAGATTTCTCTCAATTCATCCCAGGGAATAGCCTTTATAGAACGTGGGGACACTAGCGCAGAGGCTGTGTCAAAAACTGTGGCCCCACAGAAACTTAAAAAATAGGCGCTTTTCCTTAGATCTGTGGCTTCAGTTAGATCAATGGCATTTAAAAAGCGTTCAAACCTATTCATATATGATTCCCATGTTTCTGCCCCCAGTTGGAAGTGCGGGAATGTCGGATTAGAGGCCATTAGAGTGGCAGCGTTGTTTCCTCAGCTGAGGAAAAATAGAGTTTTTGCTTTTAGAAAAGCGTTTCTGGCTGCCCCTGTCAGCGGTGTTCAGCTCCTCAGCTGAGAGGGCTTTTAAATTTCGCGCTCTTTGGAGAGCGTCAGTGGTGGTGACTCGATCACCTCGTAGTGGCTTCGGCTCTTTCTTGTTGTGACTTCGGCTCGATTTCCTGCCTGGTCGTCTTAGCTGTATCCCGCCCTCGTCGCCAGTGTTGTGGACCGGCGGTTACAAAGAGAGACGGAGCCAGGCTAAAGGCTAACAACTTTATTCTTGCGAATAAAGGGTCGCCGCGGCTGCCGAGGCTATCTGACAGCCAGCTGCAGCGACAGCTGATGCCGTTTGACAGCTCCCTTTTATAGCCAGCTGTCAAACGGCATCAACCAATGGGAGTGATCGGCGCTCCTGCGTTGGCGGCAGACCGGAGGGAGGACTGTTGCTAGTCTTTGAACACAGCAGTAGGGTGTTAATTATGCATTGAATAAGCCAGTAATTGTGTCCTCTTCAGGATGGAAAGACAGTTATTTTGGTCTAGATGAGGCCAGTATAAAATATGTAGAGGCAGCTTGAGTAATAAAAGGAAAAATATGGAGCAAGCAAGTGTAAATATTAAAATGGTATGAATTTTAATCCTAAAATGGGGAAATCTTCCCTTGTCTGAAGATAAAGATGGAATATATATACAAAATGCAGATGCTATGACTCTTCTGAAAAAGTAGTGATCTAATCTTACTTCACTATTTATAATTAATTATATTAATATTAGTACTGTGCCTTTCCTTTCCTTTCACATTAGATCATTCTTTTCTTAAAAAAAAATCTACTAAAGATGCACCTTGTTAACTCTCCCCAGTTTATGGGATCTTTCACACAGAATATTTTCCAGCAAATAAGAGCATCAGAAAAATCATTTGTATTTATGCCTCTTTTGACCAGAGGAAGGGGGAATTAATCTCTAGGCTATCTGGGTGTACACACTGATGACAGATGAAGACCTGGCTTTGGTCCAGGGTCTGGGTTAATGTGTTTTGTGTGTGTGGATGTATGTGGAGGGGGGAAGTGCTATGTTTTAATAGTTGTTTTTAGTCTGGGCCATCTTGTTTTGTTTTGACTGTGTTTTTCATTGTTTTAATTTAGTGTTTTATTTTGTAAGCCATCCAGAGTCTACTGGAGTGGGCAGTATAATAAATTTGATAGATAAAATAAAAAATAACGATAGCAATGAGCTGTCCTGTGTACATTTGTGCCACCTTAACATTTCTTCTATCTTTTGTGAGATAAATCACGTCTGCCAGCCTGCCTGCCTGCCTACCTGCCTACCTATCATCTATTATCTACTTATCTATCATTATCTATCTTCTTCATATGCACACATACAGACACAAAATTTTATGCTAACTGTGCCAAATTGCCTTGGGGATGGAGGGCATGTATCACTGATGATATCACCATTAGCCAACAAACCCCCTTTAATATTGGCATTATCAAATTCAAACTGAAAAGCAAATATTTGTGGAAAGCAGAAGTATCACTTTTTTCAAAGAATTTACCTTTGAGGTGTGAGGATGCATATATATAATCAAATTATTATCAAGCTACCTTCACCACTGAAAATATCCCAGTACACCACAACAAATTTTTCTAGTATGTTTTAAAGTGGATTCCTTGTTCAGAGCCATGTACAATAAAGGTGCATTGATCTCCTTTCTCTTCAAACCAGGAGAAAGGTCTGAAACATCAAGTGAACCAGAAGACCTCATTAACTCAATCTAACAACGATGCTTTTTAATGAATAAAAAAAGTGGAGGAGGGGAAATGTTTTTTTAAAGTCTCTCCAGCACCTACCCTTAAAGCAGGTCCCTTCTCTCATTATCTCAGCCTTGCCTAGGAGAAAATCAATAAACAATTTGCATTTTTTATCAATATTTAATGTCAGGCTGCAGGATCCTTTGAAACGCTCAAGTCCTTTCAAGAATCATCTATTCTTTTCCTTTTTTCTTTCTTTATTTATACATTTAAAAAAAACAGAGCAGAGACTAAAGTTCCAGCACAGGCTCAAGTTCTGTGATCAGTTATGGTTACTCTAAAATATTAACAATTGTGTTGGAAATCATTGTCATCATCAACATCATCTATAGCTGCCTGTCCAAGAGCAGAAATGGCACTGCTCAGGGAGCATGGTGTTGAATTTTAATGACTGCTGGAGAAGAATGAGGCCAGGTAGCTATATAATTAGCAAGCAGTCAGAAAGATATGTTGGGTCTTAAATGAGGGACACAATCTCTTCTTAACTCACAGTGTGCATAGAGCTCTCCCTCTAAAGCTTGTACTGAAGAAGCTAGATGAGATCCCAAGCGGATTGATAGAACAATTACACAGAGGGAAATGGTAGGTGATGCCAAATGTTAGTCCCCTGCCAGCTATATATTTGTTCCAACCTGAGTGCTTAGCTTCATCATGCAATGAATTCCATTGACTTTTCTAAATGAACACTACAAGTAGTTAAACGGACTTTTGTTTCCTTGCTATTCTTAGTTAAAGGAAATATCAGGAACGTGGCTATAATGTCACATATTGAGTAAGTACCGACAAGATTTCATATGTGTCAGAGATTACTAGACCTAAATTGCATCTCCAGTTTTGAAGACTTAAGGCATCCTGTGACATATCAAGACATTATAATATATAGATTCCTAGGAATGTACAGATAGGGCAATTTCATGAAAGAAGAGAATAAGTAGAGCCTTGTTAGACAAGAGCTAAGTGAATAGACTTGCCACACAATGATTCTTCAGCATCTGGTAATGTACAATCATATAGATCTTAAAGGCTGAGGTTAAATATAGTCTTCAAAGTCCTGCATTCATGGATGGACATATTTGTCTAAATGGTCTTTTGGAGTGACTTTCATTAATCTTGTAGCACAGAGGCCTTCACATCTTTTTGGAGCAAAATATAATATAATTATCATACTATCGTTATGATAATTATCATAACTATCATACTATCCACACAATATAATTATCATACTATCCACTTCAGCTATCCGCACAACTATTTGATATGAAAATTTGTGTTATTTATTATTGTGCATTTTACTGTGCATTTAGTAAGTTAACTATAAGGAGCTCGGTGGTGCAGTGGTTAGAGTACAATACTACAAGCTACTCCTACTGCAATTTGGCAGATCAAATCCCACGAGGCTCAAAGTTGACTCAGCCTTCCATCCTTCCGAGGTGGGTAAAATGAGGACCCAAATTGTTGGTGACAATATGCTGACTTGTAAACCATTTTGAGAGGGCTGTAAAGCACTATAAAGCAGTATATAAGTCTAAATGCTATTGCTAAGTATGCATTATAGTTTGGGGTGAGGAGAAAAGCCTAGCTGAGGAGCCTATTTTCACTTATTTGGAGTGACAAATAGGTGCTGCAAAATGTAAAATTAATGCGTCAGGTTAATTTCATGCACCCCTTGCCTCAGACTGATTAGTGTAAATTAAATTTCATGCTCATCAGCTAGAGTCATCACAAATGTTCTGCGGGAACCTGTAGATTTGTGATGATCACAGGAGCAAAGCGTTGTTGAATGCTGTTTGCTCAGAGCACAAATGGCTGGTTTTTTGTTTTTTTTTACCATAGTAATGAGGAAGCTGTGCAGTTGCTGTTCAATAAATAATGAGTATTTTCTGCAAATAGAGAACATTAATCGGCTCCAGTCACTACAGTAACTGAATGGTGGTCATTACATGGATGAATAATCTGATCTTGTTATAACAACAAACATATATGCCATATTCTCTCTGGGTAATGTGTTGCATAATTTACCATCAGATCCCTAAGCAGCTTGGTGCAGTTCAAATCACTGCAGATGATGGAGAATATTTTGCTTAGGCCCTCCACTTAAGAAAACATTAAAGAATGCAAGATGGTGGCTCCTGGAGTGATATAATTCTTCATATCCTCATCCTTGAGATCAGAGGCAGTATTCCTACCTTTCTTTTCTCTTCCAAACTCCATAGCGGAGTTCTTCCAAAGTCATGGAATCCCATTGCTAAAAATTCCAAAAGTATGCCATGCATTTCAACAGAAATTAGGATGGAGCAGCTCAGAAAGTCTCCAAACATTTTCCAACGCATGTTGGAAATTTAGACCAGCCATTCAGTCACAATAATTACCCTCTTGAAATGGTTGTAGGTATTGCAAATTCATCAAGAAAAATGTAAGCATCCCTCTGTGCACTAAGCAAGACATTATATTTTCTATGCTGAAAATGGTTCTACTCTGAACTTGAGCAAAGACCGGGAAGAACTCTGTGTAATGCAAAAGCCAGCAAAAACACCACTGTTCCATTGTAGCTTTGTCACAAAGAAGGCAAGAAAGAAGATTCCCACAAAAATATTTGCTTTGTAGGTTATTCTAAATATGAATCTCTTTGTGATAATTCAGGATACAATTTTAGGATACAATTTTATCCTCAGTGAAATAACATGAGATGAGGATAGGCTTCCGGAAGGTCTTTAAAACATGGTTTTTTTTTTCAATTGACCTGTGAAGCCCATAATATTGGGAGCCTGCAAGATGGTTACATAATGATTAATTGAAATGTATTTATTGTTTTTTCCATGATTAAAAAAAAAAAAACTTTTAAATATATCTTACTTGTATTCTAATAAGTTTTTATGTATTTCTAGTGCTTTATTTTGTATGCTGCCCTGAGTCGCTTTCAGGGATGGGCAGATATAGAAATGTGATATATTAAATATAACCCTTTCCTTCATTGGCTATTTCTTTATAGATAGTCTGTGTTACCAGCCACAATTGGGATAGCATCTAAGTGGTTTAGGAATTGTAAAACCCTATCATTCCTATTATCAGGCATGGTTTTGCACCTAATGTTCAGCTGTTTTCAAGTTCATTTCTCATTTTCATGGAATCATAAGATACATTTGAGGTCTTCTAGTGTTGACTAGGTCAAAAATGATGATTCTCAGAAAAATGGCTGTTCAACCTTTGTTTGAAAACTTCCAGTGATGTAATACCCATGATTTCAGGAGGCAGATAGTTCCTCTGCTTAGTAGCTTTCATGGTCTGGAATTCTTTCTTATTTTGAATTTGGATGTTTTAAATAAACACACAGCAGCCATACTTTTATTTTGGGCAAATAATAATGAGGAAGTGTCATGGCAAAAGTTGAGTTCTAACTTTAGTATGCCCAGTGTATTGTTTTAAATTCCTGTGGCCACTCTCCAATAATTGCAGTGTTCCAATATTTGAGGGGCTGCCACAGAGTGGAAGGGATCAAACTATTTTCCAAGGCACCTGAAGGCCAGACAAGGAATAATGGATGGAAACTGAGCAAGGAGAGATTCAATCTAGAAATAAGTAGAAATTTTCTGACAGTGAGAACAATCTATCTATGAAACAGCTTGCTTTTGCAAATTGTAGGAGCTTCATCACTGGAGGATTTCAAGAACTGATTGGACTGCCATTTGTCAGAAATGGTGTAGGATCTCCTGCTTGGGCAGCGGGTTGGACTAGATGATCTACAAGATTCCTTCCTACTCTGTTAATCTGTTTATCTTCACTTACATTACCCAGCCTCAGAAGTGACCATTCTTTTAGCACAGGACAAGCCAGTTCATTCTGTCAAAGTGAACCAACTCCTCTTGAGCCTTGAGGGCTTCCCAGTCCATGCACACAAACTGTGGATGACATTAGCCCCTCTGGGAAATCTGATATACTAATGGTTGTCATTTTGCCTCTGCAATTGTTTTTCTACTGCCATCTAAAAGTGTAAATGGCTGTAGATGGGAAAACATGGCTGAAGTGGAGCTAGCAAAAAAGTAATTTGAATTAAGTGGTTAAAATGACAAATGATTTAAGGAGAAATAGTTCAGAGAAATGGCTCCTCCCATCAACACGATTTGTTTTATTGATTTGATTTATTTTACTAATTTCTCAGCCCATTTACTTCTGGTTTACTTCTGCTTACACACATAAAGGATTACTCTATTAAGCTCTATTTTACTTCTGCATTTCCACTACAATATTAAATAGAAATGGTTTTTGAACCTATAACACCAGTAGGAATTGTAAGTCATTGTTAAATATTTCATCATTTGCTAATTTATTAAATAAAGAATGATGAACCAAGCCAGGCTATTTTTAAACTGAATAGAAGTGTTTTTAATGTTCATGTTATGGGGATTCTATTTTTAAAATATTTTTGTGTCTTCCAGTCAGGTTTGGCTTCTTACAATTGCCTGGACAAATCCATGCAGTTTTCTTGGTGAGATTTCTGAGTGCCATAGTCTATTTTATAAGGCTGAGATAAGTGATTAGAACTCATGGTGTCCTACTACAGTTCCTTAACTGCTTATATATCTTAACCACTATATTGAGCCTTTCTATTTGGAATATAAGTATTACAATTAGGGCTGGACCTTCAGGCTGAGATCCAGGTATGCTCATTTCAAAGGGAGGCAGATGATTTCTCAGAGAGCAGATTATGATGGTTGCAATAACAAACTGGTCCAAGTATCAACCATCTGCACTGGTGCATATCAATATTCATCAAAGCTGAATCTACAAAGTGGAACATTCATTCTACAGGTCTGGTATCAACATATAGACTGGGCACACATGAGTCCAGAATCTTATTTTACTATTTCAATATTTTAAATTTATTATGCATTTTTGACCACAGAAATATGTTTATTTCCAAGGAATAGGAGAAGAGAGGAAACTACATTTTATTGCTGTGGTAATGGAAACTCTATTATTTGAATTTAATATGTAAATGATGCTTTTGGAATTTCACATTATTATTATTTAAATCACATATTAGAAATGCAATTTAAAAGTGTGAAATTATGATGGGGCAGGAGAAAGTTTTCATTATAAGGGGAGCTTTTTGTTAATTGGAGTAGAGTGTGTTTTAAGACCAGTTGGACCAGTGTCAAAAATAATTGAATTCTGTCATTAATCTTAATATTAAAAAGTGAGAAAAACATCAATAATTTTCATATATACGGATCCTCTTTGAATTCAGTGCTGAAATCTGAGTAGCACAACAATATGATGAATGGTTAAGGGAACTAAGTATTTCTAGCCCAGGGTTGTGAAACTCAATTTCATTGAGGTCCACATCAGGTTTGTGTTTGACCTTGGGGGACCAGGGTGGGGTGGCTTGCTTGACATTACTCATGTTGGGGCACCTGTGGTTGCCTGAGCACTCTGCCAGCAAAAATGAGCTCCCAAACTCAGTTTTAGGCTGCAACAGCCTCCTGCAACCCTGTGCCAACAAAAATGGAGATCGGGATGGCTAACCCTAACCCTAACTCTGCAGCCCTCTCAAGCTCTATTTTCACTGGCAGAGGAACCTCAGACTAGTCCTTTGCTGTTTCCAGGGTGGCCCTTTCGGGCCAGATCTGGTCCCCAGGCCTTGAGTTTGACACCCTTGGTCTAGCCTATTGAGGAGAATGATAAGAAGAAACATGATAGTTGTCTTTCAGTACTTTGAGGGACTGTCACAGAAAAGAGGGGGTTGATCTGAGTGTAGGAAAAGAAGTAATGGGTAGCTAGAAGCTTGATAAAGAGAGATCCAACTGAGAATTAAGGAGAAATTTCCTGACAGTGAGAACAATTAACAATGGAATAACTTAACTTCCAGTTGTGTGCTCCATTGCTGGAGTTTTTCAAGAAAAGATTGGACAACTGTTTGTCTGAGATGATATAAGGTCTCCTACCTTAAGCAGGAGGTTGGATTAGAAGACCTCCAAAGTCCTTTCCAGCACTATCATTCTATGAGTTCTATGACATCCTTCATACAAGATTCATGGGGTGAGCTGCTGGGGATTTGCAGGGGTTTGGAAGATCCTCTAGCTAAGATTCTGCACAGTTTGGAGAACCCCCAAATCCCACTCCTGGCTGGCCCTGCCCTCCCCTCTCCGCCCCTCCCAGGAGTACCCACACAACTCGTTTCCAATGCAGGTAAGTGCAGGGCGCATTTGGAGGCTCAGGGAGGGTGAAAAACAGACCTCCTGGAAGTTCGGGAAGGCCAGAAATGGGTTTGTTTCTGGCTTCCAGAGAACCTCCAGAGCCTGGGGAGGCTGTTTTTACCCTCCCAGAGGCTCAAGGAAAGCCTCCAAAGCTAGGGGAGGGCAAAAATGCCCCCCCACCATGGTGCAGGAGGCCAACTAGGCCATGCCCACCATGTCCATGTCCACCCAGCAACCGGGCAGAGAACCCATAAAATTTTTTTGAAGCTCATCCCTGGTAAGATTTCATTCTGGCCTTACTTATCTTGTGTTAAAGAAAATACATTAACTGCACACATACATGTGCACACTTACAAAACACTCTTATTATTCTTTAAAAGTTACCAGTCTTTAACAGTAATGGCATGCAGTTAGCAGATTAAAGACTACAATATTTCCCTAGTGTATGTATGGAGGCTAGATTCATCCAATCTCTAATGGAAATTGTAATTTCACAGCTGTGTTTAACAAAGCTCAGAAGCATCAGTTGTTGTATAACATTTACAGTTCATTTTTCTAATGGATAATATTATCTATGAGAAATTAAGTAATGATTATTAGTATTTGAAATAAGGAAAAAGAACATTTTTTTCTTTTCCTGGTCCAATTTAATGAAGTCTGGTTAGCAGCAGAGGACAATTCATACCCCAATACAGGAACATACCTCATTCTTCATATTTGCCACAGGAACAAAGCTTTGCTTAATGTATATTATACAGACAGTCCTGGTTCAGTGACCATTCATTCACTGATTGTTCAGAGTTACAACAGTACTGAATGAAGAGACTAATGACTGTTCCTTATAGTGTCCCTGCAGTCACATGATTAAATTTGAGGGCTTGTCAAGTGGCTCATCATTATGATGGTCCCACTATCCTGCAATCACATGATCATAATTTGCAACTTTCATTGGCAGCTTTCCGCAAGCTAAGTCAACGAGGAAGCTGGCAGGAGGTTGAAAATGGCAATCATGTGATGGTGGGTTGATTTGACCATGTGGGACTCACCTAATGACAGCAACTGGATCTGCCTCAACTCCTGTTATAAGTTGGTATGGTCATGTCATATTGTGCTTTATGACCATATTACTTAATGACAGAGTTGCTGGTGCCAATTATGAGGAAGCAAGGACTACTTGTATTTATTATTTTATTCATTATCACATTTCTATATTGCTCTCTAAAATAATCTTCATAGTGCACAATAAAAGAAAAATTCTATAACACCCACAATATATAGTAGAAAAAATAACCACAGGAGATTATACCAATATAATTCCATAATTAATGAAAATAATTCAAAATCATTTTTAGAAACAATTGGAACAATATACAATACCAATATGTTCAAATAGTTATATCATTTCATATAATTATGTGTATTAAGCAAGTTAAAAATGGGACTCAAAGCCTCAAAGAGTATTATTTTAATACCAATTTTAATACAAAAGGGAAGAAAGCTTGATTACACATAAACACATCTGTATCTTCCAAGTAACAACACATACAATGAATACCTTCAAATACCTTCAATATTTCAAATATCAAAATATCTTCAAATCATGAAGAATATTTGATTTATTTATTTGTAAAATGTATCAAGCACCTATCTTATCTCACAATAACTCTGAGCAGCTTGCAATATTAAAAGATAAAAGAATCTGGAATCCTGTTTCTGAAGTAATTGACATTTCCATACGCATTGCTTAATTTTATTTTCTTTTTCATTTTATTCCTTTACAGTTTTATTCCTCCTGTTCTAGGACTTTAAAGCAGAGATACACAGTTTTTCTCTCCCGATTTCTTATTCCAAGAACATTGTGAGTTAGGTCAGATATAGCAACTGATTGAAAGTTGCCCAGTGATCTTCATAGATGAAAATAGATGTTGATTTCCCCAATACTATGTCATGAGTGGAAGGTGTGAGAATGATGCAAAACCTGGGGACTAAAACATATATGTCTATGTGGATGCAGACAGTGAGGATTGCTTGGGATTCTGTCAGGCACCAAGGATCAGAACTATATATATTGAGTTGCAATACAAAAGGTTTATTACTAAAATATATGTACAAGAATCTAGTAAACTAAAGTTCTAAATTGGTGCCAGATAAGGGTCAATGGAATTCAAGAAAGGTTGGAGTTGGACTATTTATGGGAACCCAAGGGAATGGAATGACTCTAAGCTGCTGATGTATTTAACGCCAACCCTGAACTTTGCCTACTCTTCTGCTACAGATTCTTCTGCAAGGGGATGTATTTTATGCCATAAATGGTGCTGTAGGAAAAGTGTAATATATCTGTCAGTGGTGGAGTGGCATCTTCTATTTGCAAATCAATTACAAATGAAAACAGAAAGTGCAAATTATCTCAGCCATCTGGCTCTTAATGCATGCCCATTGTTATGCTCAAATTGTCATAGTAATAAAACAGCATATTAGCTGCAAACAAGGTTTAGAAAAATTCTAGTGACTCAGTCTGACTTTTTGTTTCTAGGGCATGTTCTTAGGGTATCAAGGACTTCTAAAATTGGAAGAAGTGTGACAAATACTGCAAATCCACAATTAAAAAAGAAAGATAGAAAACAATGAAAAGCAAATCATTTGCTAGATGAATTTGATATCAAATTCTGGAATAAGCAGAAATATGCATATAAATCTTTAGAAAGGTAGTTTCTAGCATTTTTTTCATCAGATTTTTTTAATGGAGAGACTCACCAGGTGAGATACAAGTGGAAAAGAATTGTATATTCTTTACAGTTTTTAAAACATACAAAAAAAATGTACAAACTTTTACAAGATTTATAAGAGAACAAGACTAAGAAACAGGAATCCTACTCATTCTTGGAATGTACTTTTATTAGGTTAGGGTGGTTGTAGTAACAGAATATTTCAATTTATACCTAAAATTGTAAGGTTGGATTTGTTTATGAGTTTATTTTTCATACTTTCTACTTTTCCAGGATTCAGTTATCTTTTCTGTTATGGTGTTACATTTTCCTGATGTTCTTTAACAGACTGTGAAGGAAAAAAAAAAGGACTCTAAATAAGTATCACCTTGGAAATACTATGGCAGTGAAACATTTTCACATAATAAAGTGGAGAAAAGCACATGACCATTTTTATATCTTAAAATAAAATATTAATATATAATAATTAATGTTAAAAATATGAACGCACCTAGAATAATCAAATTTCTTTATCACTAAAACAAAGCAACAGTTAATACCAAACATAAGTTAAGAATCATTTTACTTTCTTTTTCTTTTAACTGTTTGAGTCTATACAGTTGTTTCTTTGGCTTATTGTGAACCATAGATAAGAATTTGAATTGAATTGAATGCTTTCCAGTCAAATAAAGTGCAGGCTAATTTATTAGCCTTAGCTGTAGAAGATGCAATATTCCCTATTACTGTAATGGAACAATTTTTGGCACAATTTGTCCAATCTGCAACCAGTTGAACCAAAAACCATCTTTTAATCTAAGAACTCTCAAGTTCTATGCAAGCTAGATTTTCTAATTTAAGGGGAAAAATCCCTTCAAATCAACCTATTGTGCTGCTGTCGGTATCCCATCAGCTCAAAAATAAATGTAATATATTAACACAATCAGAATGTGACTCTGCTATCAACTTACAACATATACAGGTGTAATTTGCATCTCTCTTTGTTCTTCACCCAAAGAGAATTTACTGTGTAAGGAAACTTGGTTTATATTTTTCATTATGGACTTATTTATATTTTTGTGCATTATAGTGCAAAATATGTTGAGACTTTTTATTACTTCAGCAAATGATTAACCCTGCATTTTATATAGAATTACCTTGCCCATAAGGGAATATATCTGCCAAATGGGGCAAAATCCCTAAAAATAAGGGGCAATCTTCTTTCTTCTGAAAGAGCAGAAGAGAACATTTATGAACACAGCTCTTCCCTCTATCCCACTGTGTCTACATTTAAGCTACAAAGATTAGTATTGCTTATATTTGTCATCGCTTTTCTCAGAATGTCTTGAGAATCTTAATTTGGTAATGCACTGGGGACTTTTTCTTATAAACATAGTTTGCCTCAGTCAAAGAATTACAATTCTGAAGCTTCCATGGCAAGGCAGAATGGCCTGTAAATGAAATTATATTTCACAGTTGAGTTGAAATGGCATTCACCTTTTTGTAATCCTATTTGTGGGTTGAAAAATGGTGTGTGTGTATATGGAGACATTTCTACATCTTTTGAATAAGGGTGTATGAACAATATTTTGATAGACAGGGAAAAGTTTAATAAAACTGCCTGAAAATACCCTTGGTTGGTATCCCTTTTTCTTTTCTCAAAGTCTGGAAAGTGACATGCCATGGTTCTCAAGAGTCCTTTCATTAAAACATGAATCCCTTCCAGGGGGGCTCCAGGTTCTCTTTAGAAAACCCATCAGAGCAATACGGCCTCATTGTCACTGCTTCTTGGGATAAGAAAAAGAGAAATAGTAGTTGCTGGAGTAAATTCTGGGTAAATGCTGTAAAATTTTCCCATTTCCCCAGAAGTGTTAATCACCCTATTTCTTCTCTTTAACTCAGTGCTTACCAGCCAACACAATAATTCTGTGAGAAATTCAGTCTAGCAAACTAATATGGAACGGTTACTATGGGAATGGAATGATTACTACTCTGATCTTGTCACAATGCCAAAAGACCCTCCAAAGCAGGGCTGTCCAACTCATGGCCTGCAGCCTGGATGCGTCATGTGCTAGCCATGCCCACCCCAGTGTATCAAAGAAGAAAAAAAAGTCCTGATACGTCACGTGATGCTGCTGTGATGATGTGAGTTGGCACCCCTGCTCCAAAGGATGAGATCACAAGGAAAGAATTGTGCTTTTCCTAAGCCTGAACCACCGCTTAGGAATCTCAAGACTCCTGGTATGATTTGCATCCTCCCAAACACCTTCTGAATTTTAGATCACTAAAATTATGAGGGACTAATTTACAGCAAGAAAAGGACATCCAAAGGTGCTTTTTCAAATGGCAATTGGATTTTCTTTGTTTTTGCTTGAAAACATTTAACTTCTCATCCAAGAAACTTCTTCAGCTCTTCATGACCTGGATGACTGAGAATCTTCATAGACAAGAGAAGGAACCACATGTTATCTAGTTACAACTCTCAATCACTCCAGCTAGCATGGTCATTAGTGAAGGATTTCTCCATTCCCCCCAGCACCAAAATAATACATATTTAGCTGAAGTTTGCAGGAAAATAACATTTAAGTGAATTGCAAAATTAAGCAGGAATGGGTTATTTCTTTCATGCATCTTTCTGTCCACTTCTGATCAAATTTAACTTAAATGGAGTGACATTGAAATGAATGGACGATAAAATTATACCCACACATATAAAGCCCCTTTGTAGAACAAGAGAAATTAAACATACCATTTAAGTAAGTATTTACTTCCTAAGTAGCAAAAGAGAGACAATAGATCATCTGGTCTGGCTTTTGCATCTTTTCTCTTGATGAATTTGGCCCAAGCCTAAAATTGAAAAGAAATCCTGTTTTTCTTATTGGAGACAAATCTAGCAAGCAGGAAGCATATGTTGCACTTGGGACCACATGCTGGGGAGTGGGAGCTGGAGGCTCTCACATCAATCAGTTAACTTCAAACAATACCTCCATTCACAGGGGACAGGGAGGTTGCACCATTAAAGTCAGCCAGAGGAGGTCTCTAATGCCATTTGGCAGCCCCAGAGAGCAGCAGAACATCTATCTGACAAAGTTGCCACAAGCAACAAGCATAATAAGACCAACAACAATAAGAAGAATAAGAATAATAGTAATAAAAGCTAGTAGTGAGATAAGTGGGGAAAGCCTGGAGGGGAAGATAGCTAATCAATAGACCAGATATCAATTTGCGTTTCATTCAGTGTAAAAATATATTGACGAGGCAGAGAAAGGGGAGACTGCCATGGGGAGCCCTAAAGTTTTACCATGAAATCTTTAACACTATTTGGCTAATGTGATCTTGGCAATAATTACACAGCTTGGAAAACTTAGTGTTTATTTATTTCTCTCTCCAAAGGGCAGCATGGGGAATATTGATTGGTATTAGAAATGATAATGAGGTTATTTTGTGTGTCAGCAGAATGACTTAAATTGTTTGCCTTCTCCTAATAAATCAGAGCTCCAGACGAGGTGCAATGACTTCCATTTTGAATTGCCTGCTTTCTCTTTCTCTCCCTGTTCTAAGTCTTAAAATCATTTCTGTCTATAATATGGTAATTTTTTAAAAGAATGTGGACTTAGATTCTCTTGATCAAAACAATATTAATTACTATGTTGCTTATAGACATAGCAAGAATCCAAAAATAAAAATGTTGGATCCATCCAGAGTTCTTCTGATTTTGCATTCCAGTAAGCACTTCAGTTTTGAATCCATAGAAATATTAAATACAGGCATTCAATTCATGAGCTTTGTACAGTTGATGAGTAAGCTCTGAATTTCTAACAATAGAAGGGAATTCCTCCTTATTAATCTTACATGTCAAAACTGGATATGATTAAATATAAAAATATGGAAATGGATAAAATCCAATATCTAATTTCCACCCTGGTTTTTTCTTCTTTCTTCCCTTCAGATGGAAGAATCCAAGAATACATTTTGAGGATGCATAAGTAGACAGAACTACTTTTTCCCAATCCCATTGAAGGATATATTTTCTACTAAAAAGGTTATGCAGTTGGATTCTACCAATGATAGCAGGTTTAATAATCTCTCATTCAAATGAAATCAAATTGTTAGTACCCAAACCTGAACTTTAATATATATATATCAACGGTTTTACTGTTCATAGGCCTCCAAATTACCTCTCATAAAGTAACATATCACCAGTTTCTAGGTTGATGTAAGGAAGCTGAGGTTAACCAGCATCTTCTATAGAGATCTAGCCTCAGCATCTGGCCTGGGATATTTCTTAACAGATTAACAGAGTTGAAAGGGACCTTATAGGTCATCTAGTTCAACCCCACACCCAAGCATAAGACCCTACCCATTTCTGATAAATGGCAGTCCAATCTCTTCTCGAAAGCCTCCAGTGATGAAGCTCCCACAATTTCTGAAGGAAAGCTGTTCCATTGGTCAACCATTCTCATTGTCAGAAAATTTCTCCTTATTTCTAGGTTAAATTTCTTCTTGATCAGTTTCCATCCAGTATTCCTTGTCCTGCCTTCAGGTGCCTTGGAAAATAGTTTGACTCCCTCCTCTCTGTGGCAGCCTCTCAAATGTTGGAACACTTCTATCATGTATCCCCTGGTCCTTCTCTTTACTAGACTAGCTATGCCCAGTTCCTGCAATTGTTTTTCATATGTTTTAGCCTCTAGCCCCCTAATCATCTTTGTTGCTCTTCTCTACACTTTTTCTAGAGTCTTAATATAGTTTGGAGATTAAAACTGAATGCAGTATTCTAGGAGTGGTCTTTAATTACAATTTAAAATTATCTAGTCGAACCCTATTGTGAATCTACTGAGGACTTTTCAGTGTTGATTAAAACAGGAAATGCAGTTAATTACAGTCAGTGGTGGACTTGCAGTTTTTGGAGCCTTGAGTGAGAGTTTCATTGCCTCTCTATCTGGAAGTTAGATTTTTATAATGATCAATTTATCAGTTCTGATACATTGGTTTTTATTCAAAAATTTCTCATCATGTAATTTCATGATAAAGCTTTGTCCTATTTTTATATATTTTCACTTCATAAAGAAACACAAGTTGATTGCCTAATGACATGATTATCATTTTTGGTTATAGTTGACTAAAAAGAAACTATTCAAACCTTTTGAGATGAAAGATGACAGATAACTAAATGATCTCTCACTGATGCAATTGTTACTAATACAGTGAAAAAAATGTGATGTACTGCCCATACATTTGCATATATATATATTTAAATCTATAGTGGAAGACAAACCAGTGCCAAGGCTTGAGAATGATTATATAACAACTTATCAGAATCAACATCTTCCTCAACATGCAAAGATACAATTTGCAACCTTCCAGTGGTTTCTGCTAAAAATAGGTGGTATCACAGCAGTGGGATCTTACCTGTTAGGTTCAGTGATCACGGGAGCACCTAATGTGTGTACACAGCTTTCCATACACCAGCTGAGACTTGCAGCGCCAATCAGCTGAGATGATAAAGAAAAGCACAGGGGTGGGTGGGAGGACTGATCCTGCACTTTTCTCTTCTTTCTCCTCTCAGCCGATCATCAGAGGCTTTTTTTCCTCTTCTCAGCTGATTGTCGGAGGCTTTTTTTACTAACAGTTTGGTGGAACCAGTAGCAATGTTTGCTACCGGTGTAGTATCAGATGACTTCCTACAAATTTATTGGTGCAGCTGCAGATGGCAAACTAACCAGCAAACTGTTCACTGAGTTTCCTATTTTACATAACTCTGGGTGTTCATATCAACAATGATAAGGTATAATCAATAAAAGGTCTCCAAAAACCATTTCCTGGAGCCCTAAACAACACTCCCCCAAACAAATATCACATTCACCAGGCCCCGCTTTGCCTCATTCTAACCCATGCAGCACTACAAAAGTGGTGGCCACCATTTTGAATTACACCTGACAAGAATCTGGAAGCCAATGCACCCTGTCCAATATTGGTGTAATATGGAAAAAACTGAGCAGCACCTGAAAATGTAAGTGCCTTGCATTTTGGACGAGTTGTAGTTTCTGTGTGGTCTTTAAGGGCATTGTTGTGGTCCGCTGGCAGCCTGCAGAGATGGCAGCAGCGTCAGACAGTGAGGAGGAACATGGGCCGGTCCAGGAGTCTGGGGAGGACTCAGATGAGGGTTCTGCATCCGATACAGAGATGGGACCAGGGCCATCTGGGAGTTATGTGCTGACTCCGGAGCCTCCAGAATCTGACAGCAGTGAGGCAGAGAAACAGGGGAAGCCTGTTACCAGTGCACGTATGCGCAAAGTGACCAGAAAGCAAGAACTGTTAAGACAAAAGGGGTGAACTCAGGAGTAAGGCTTGAAAGTGAGTGGCCCTCCCATAAGACATAAAGGAGGAGCATAGAGACAAAAACCTTTTCAGGAAGCAACTTTGTTCATAGTGGTTGGTTTGAAACCTGAAGCTCCATGTTGAATTTGTGTTCCCTTTGGCCTTGTACAGCTAATTGGCAATTTAGTTGTTGGCAGCATTTCAAGAAAGATAAAGGTGCGTGCTTATCAGACTTATCCCAAAAAACTTTGGCAGACTTCTGTGGGACTATTTACAAACTGTTTGAGACTCATTATGGGATGTGAATGACTATAATTCACTGCCATTGAAATAAAAGAAAAGGTTTTTGGGACTAATGTATATTTGTTAATGTCTCAGGAAGCCTTGGTCAGAACAGGCATAACCATATAGACATTTCAGTAAGACAAATTGGAAATGACCAATAATCATCAATGCCTTTGTATAGATTGGTACATAAATTCGATCTGTGTAAAACCTCCCTAGCCGTAGCTTAACAGAACTGTAGCAGAAACAGAAGCTATAAGTTCAAATAAATCCTCAAACTGTGCCTTCCAACTTGTTGGCTTCCTGTTGTGCCATACAATATCACCAACTTTATGAAGGCAAGATGTACTAGTAAGAGAATACAGAAAAATTATGAATAACTCATTCATGCCGGTACATGCTGACCTTCCTTATTTATCAGCTGGAAGATTCAAATCCAGGAAGCCCCCACACTGGCACTTGCACAACATCTGAACAACAACTTTAACATCAATTCCAATTAGAAAGCCAAATGGGTTGCTGAATCCCCTGACATAAGTAGACCCCCACCAAAAAGTACTAGGCTTTGAACTACCACATCAGTAATGGACAATCCTGATTGGACCTCACACGGTGGCTGCTGGGACACTCTGTATAAATGAGAGATAGTATCGTCCCTTCAGTGTGACTGTGGAGTCCCACATCAAACTAGTGATCACACTATAACCGGTAGTAAGCTTATACCAATCCAGAATCTGATATTTTTAATAAATATGATGCTGCACTTCAATGGTTAGATGGCCCAGAGATTAGTATCAGAACATAGAACTTTTTAACATTTATATTTTATTGTATTTTACTAATCTAGGTGAAATGCTAATATTACTTAGACTTAGACCTTAGACTTAGAATAACTTTATTGTCACTTTGAATGTACACTAATCGGCATACATTAAAATGAAAATTTGTTGCATACAGCTCTCAAATGGTCTCCACCTCCAATATGCACTACATAATCATGACAAAATAAATAAATAAATAACTATATTGCTTTGTGTGATATGGCAAACTAAATATATAGATATGCCATAAATAACTACCTGAGACTCTTGTGGCGACTACTTTGCTGAACAGATAAGTTGTCTGACATTGATTAATTTACCTTCCCTAGCTTCTTTAACTTTTGGACTTATATCAACAAATAACCATAGAGTGAGATAAAATAGTCAAGATGGCTCCACCAGTTAGCAATATTGCAATATTTGAGGGGCTGCCACAGGAAGGAAGGGTCAAGCTATTTTCTAAAAGGCCAGACAAGGAATAATGGATGAAAACTGAAAAAAGAGAGATTTTAATCTGGAAGTAATCCAAATAGTCCCAAGCTATTCTTCTTATTTCTTTTTCCACTTTCTCTTCCTGCAGTTTTTGTTGCGATGTTTCAGTTAAAATGTATCTTTTGGAAGTCTTGTTGAGATTTTGCTGTAAGTTCTTTTTAATTCCAGGCAGTCTCCTCCCTTCCAGATCCTGCCCTTTTATTCTTTTTCTCTCCTTTCCTGTTTTCAAAAGCTTTTAATTATCCAGAAATCTTTATTATCCCTTTGACTTTTTATTTTCAGCATTAAATGCCTATTAATGTCAAAGTGGATTTTTTTCCAATTTCTTGCTTAAGTCTCTTAGCTGTCAGTATAGGAAAAGGAGAAAAAAAAAACCCAAATCTTTTCCCTTTTCTCTCTCCTTCGCAGCTTAAAAATCTTCTTAGGGAACAATGTTATTGTTTTTTTTTAATAGTTTCAATTCCAGGGTACCTTATTTGTTGCTTTTGCTGTTTGAACCAGTCAACCAAAACTTTCTCTTCTTATCTTCCTCCTGCACATGCTTTTCCAGTCGAGTTCTTCTTTGTGGTGGCCATTTCTAACCACTGCTACAACTGCCTTCAGGAAAGGGAGTAATGGCCAGCTGGGGAGGAGAGATGCGGCTCTCCTCAACCCTGCAGGCAGTCTCCCCCTTCTTCACCACCTCTACAGGGTGGCTTAGCCCTGAAACCAGCTGGCTCGGGACGCTCCAGTGGTGAGCATGGATCGAAACCTCGCAGAGATGAGGCTTCAGTCTGTTGCTGAAGAAACTCAAACCGGAAGTCCCTGGCTGCCATTGTTAAGTGAGAGTCATGGACCATTAAGCACATGGAGCCCCAGGTAAGGAGCATGAGTGTACCTCAGGGAGTTGGGGAGGCTTTATGAAACATTTGAATTGGAATTTGTTGTAGTTGTCAAGTGAGCCCACTTAGCCCAGTGGTTCTGGGCACTGCAATTCCATCCCTCCTCCTTTTAGCCTCTCCCTTGATCTATGCCATTTGCTACTCTGCACAGTGGCAGTCCTGGGTCTGGGGCTGAAGTGCAGTCAGAGGTCTTCAGCAATGTATGCAGGCGTTGACTTCAGGTTCTGTGCCATACTGCCATTGAGAAATGCTGCCTCAAGTCCCACACCACTGGTCTCATACCATTATCCTTTTCCATCTACAAGTTGTGCAACCCACATCTTTCATAAGCCATATATCACTTTCCTTTCCCAAGCTGGCATTCAGATCATGTGATGCACACAATTTGTGGAATGAGGATTTCTGAAGTATCACACGTCTGGAGTTTCTCTTGTTCTCCAGCCCAGCATCCCATTCTCGTGATCTTTCCAGATCTTGCCCAGATCTTGCAAGAATGGGATGCTGGAATGTAATCAAAAAATGAGCACATTTTATCATATGTGGTGGACATGTGTCAAAGCAAAAAAAAAATTGGACAAAGATACACAGCTGGTTAGAAAAGATGATAGGGAAACATAAATTATAAACCTGAATTGTTTTTATTAGGTATAATATCAGAAAAACTTGATAAGAAAAGTATGTATTTAATATTATATGTCTTAACAGCAGCGAGGATTATTTTCACACAACAAAGATATAACTGAGATGAAGAAATAGTTAAGAAGTTACTAGATTGTGCAGAAATGGATAGATTGACATTGAAAATTAAGTAGAAAGAGGATGTAGAATATTATCAAACATGGAATTTATTTTACTATGTTTGGAAAAAAGGGGTGGAGATTAAGAATGTAATTTGTACTCTTAAGCAACTTAAATACACAGGCAACACAATATTTATAAAGCACTAAGAAATGTATTGAATAGAAAATCAGTTAAAAATAAAAAAGAATGGGATGCTAGGTTGGAGAACTCAGGCATGCACACCTCCTTCTATCTTTGGCCACATGGATCATGGCTTCCTTCTCTCCTTTGCTCATTTGAATGCACCATGGCCTCCTGTTTTCTTTGCTTGCTCTTACTTGGAACACATGATTGTAAGTTGAGGTCAACTCTTCCTGCATTTGGAAGAGTTAAATGAGAAAGAACAAGGTTCTCTCATCACTGCAAATATACCTGCAGCTGAGCAATTTTTTATAATCTCATCCCTGATCATTAACAGTATGATATTGCAGTTCCAAATGCAGAAGAAATGCAGAAGAAATGCAGAAGAAAGGGGTACCATCTTTCCCTCCCCCACATTATCTCCTTTGCATTTTTCAACAGACCATTAATTATAAGTCTTCACAACCTATTATTCTTCTACCAGATATTCAGGGCATTCTGAAACACTGCTTATTTATTTTTTTTAATGGGAAGCTTGTCAAAAGTCTTTTGAAAACTCAAGTAGATTATCCCCCACCCACCCACTCCTTTTAAGTGGCTATTTAATGAATTCATTTAATGAGTCTTTATAAAGGATGTGGACAGGTGAGAAAGGCAGTGATTTTTCCTATGCTAAAGCTGTGCAGGTCCTAGTCATTCCCAATTATTCTATTCCAATAGAGTTTGAAATTGTCATTTTGATTGCCCCCCCCTTTTTAACCCAAAATATCAAATGGAGCCGGGGGTGTGTGTGTGTTAGGCCAAACAGTCTTCTCAGGGCAGAGCTATTTTTAACACATTTTAACACAGGATGTATCCTTTAGCAATTGATATTTAGGGAAACTTGGCCACTGATGGAGAACCTATTTTAGCAAGCAATTGGTAACTGCCCTAATCCTTTTTACAAATCTCATCTTGGTGTGAAGATTTTGCTACAAGGGATCCCAGTGAATTCTCTAAGTTGATTATGCAACATGTAAAGAGGAAATATCATTGCTGCTGACTTAGAAAGCCATCTCATTTTGGACCTTAAACCCCGAAATAAGCTGGTTTTAGAATCCAAATTACTGTAGACCCATATTAATTCAACATGAAGCTCAGAAAGAAAGCAATTTTCAGTAGGGGTTACTCAAGGGTGTGAGCATAGCACTGCACCATACATTCTTAAAATGAGTCTGCATTAAGGAAATAAACACCAACTAATGTAATTTCTTTTTAATATTCTTTTCATTTGTATATTATTTATATATTATTTCTCCACTTCCTCTACTTAGCTATTAGAGTGCTTTACACAAAATAACAGGTATCAAAATCTCATTAAAATCTATTTTATGTGAAGGAAAATTGTAGAGAAAGATGCTTTCAAGAAATCAAATACTGGGATTTGTGCAATCCCTGAGATAAAATTTTAAAAAATCCAACCAACAAACACAGCCATCACACTATTCCAGCTTGGGCTAACATTATGCAGAGTGCAGAAAGGAAATAAGAAATAGTATGCTTATGATACTAAAGGCAGGAGGTAAGGAAAAAGAAAAGAAAGAACAGCAAAATCTCATTTTCTTCAAATATTTTCACTGTACTTTTCTATTCTTGAAAACAATCTATGCTTCCACCATGTGGATGCACTGTTGCATATATAGTCTTATGTTGCCTACATTTCTTCCCTCATTCTTTCTGAGGGTCTCAACACTCCATCCAACCCCCACTTTCTCAGTTATCCCTATTCTTTCGACCTTTCACTCTTCCTTCATATAGTGGTTTTCCAGCTTAATCCCTGTTCCCTTTCTCTGTATGCTCACACTACCTCAATGTTCTTTTCATGCTGATCATTCATTTTTGTATTCAATTCAGGGGTGCCTGTGGAGGAAGGCTGTATGACCAGAATGAAGAAGGCAACACTGCAGCACATAAAACCTGCCTTTTTGTATATGTGCTATGATGTCTATGCATGTCCCCAAGGTCTGGAGCTTGTGGGAAATGTAGTAACCTTTTGATGAAAGCAACGAGCTCCTGTGGAGATCACTGATATAATCCACATTTATTCTTGACCTCCTTATACATTCTGTTTTACCACACACTTCTTAAGATCTCCATTCCATAGCATCCACCTTATTTTTATGTTCAGCATGATATACCCACCCCTCACTTCTGTATAACAAAATGGATAGGAACAGTCTTATACACAGCAATATTCACTTCTTCCCACCAAGGTTCATTTCTCACAAAGGACCGTATACTACTATTTGCAAACCATAAAACAAATCTTAATTTATTTTTCCATCTTTCACACATTCTACCAAGTTATGCAAATCCAAATATTTGCTTTAGTTTTTAATCTTTTACATATAACTTAATTGTTTACTCTCGTTTCCTTGTCTATGTTTTGAACTCTGATAGATTAGTCATCATATCTGTAGGGCTTGCTGCATTACTTTTATCCCCTCTCATTTGCTGTAATTTGAGTTTTTAGCTGATGACATAGTATCATCTGCATACAAGTATATGTACGGTACATTCACCAACTAACACAGCTTTAACATTCCTTCAAACATTCCATATACATTTATCCCCAAATGTATTTTAGAGGACATCAAATATCCTTGTTTTACTTTTTACTTGGTGTTGATACATTTCTTAAATATTCTGTTTATTCTCATGCATCCTTTTATCATATACTGGCTTTACCATGTTCAGCAACCAATTTTCAATTCTATATTCATGCAAAACATTCCAAATTTAAATTTATTAAGTTTTGTTCACTGATACATTTCTCTGTAACCAGCTAAAGAGTATATATCTGGTGTTCATGTAGCCTACTCAACTTAAAGGCCCACTACACATCCCAAATGTTGTTCTCTAGCAGAATTCTGGATACTAGAATTGACGAACACTTTCCCAGGCTAATTTAAAAACCCAATTCCTTTGCAGTGTTTTAAATATTTTACTGCAACTGGGCAAAAAATACAGAGAAAACACAATATGCAAAAACAAATTAAAAATGGAAATATACAGTTATCCAATTAACCATTAAATTAAAAGATAAAAACAACCAAATAAAAAAATAAGCAACTCAAGAATTAACTTGTTATATTGATGCAAATGACTTAATGTGTACATTTAATAACAATATAACAAATTGTGCATTAAAAATGTCAATCCATATAAAACCTATGCTGAAGGAAAATATATTGTGTTATTTTATTTTGAATAAAAAATAGAAATGTCTAAAATTGGTAAATTACATATTTCTTGAATCCAGTCTTTGATGTCTGAAGTAGTTATAATTTCTAGTCTTTCAGTGTAATTAGTTTGGCTATTTCTTACTGAGATCCCTTCATTACAAACACCCTATAAAAAAGAATTTATTCATTACAGGGTGGCATCATCCTGACTTTTGTTCATAATATTCCCATAGTCTACTGAATGGAAAATGGAAAAAATAAGATCGTTTTTCAAGATTTCTTTCTGACAAACCCATGTTGTATTCTAATCATCATTGTACTGTTTCAGGATATTTACACCTTAGTTGTTTTATGATTTACTCTTGAATCTTTATATGTATCAATATCAGAGGACTAGTATTTCCATAAACTCCTCCTTTTGTAAATAATAATGTTTGCCTTTTTCCTGTCATCTGGCTCTTCTTCGGGGCTTTCCAAAGATAATGGACAGAGTCTTAGCTCAGCAAATTCCAGTTCACCTAATTCTGCAGATCAGAGCTTGTTCAAAGTAAATGAATAACTCCAGCCATGTCTTCCTCAGTTTCAAGTTGCAATCCTTGCTCTTCCACCTGTTCTTCCCAATTGCTCAGTGGAACATAAATCCTTTTATAGAAGAAGATTTAGCCAAAGCAGAAGTTGAGTTGTCTATCCTACTGTTGTTGTTCCTATAATTATCTTTACAACTTCACTAGGCAGCTGATTACTGTTTCTTTTCTCTTTTTCTTTGTTTGATTGTATCTGAAGAAATTTGACTGTGAGATGCCTTGAATTTAAAAAAAATGGAAAGAAAACAAATCCATTTAATGACCTTAAAGGGGCTAAAAGATGTGGTAAAGTTAGGAAACAAAGAGTTTAATCCACAGCTTTGCATTCAAATTTCAGAATGCAAACATGACAGTTTTCATGCTGGATCAAGTGTAGTGAATTATTTTTACATCTAAGGAGGAAAATGGCTTTTGCTGTTCTAATGATTGTTCATCTGTATATAGCCTTACATTCCTTGTCTTATTTTCTATTATATCTGACAAGACATCATAGGACATGACCATGTGAGCTTGTCAGTTATTTTGCAAGAGGTTCTTTTTTTGTGGAGTGGAAACAAAAATCAATATTGAAGTTTTCCTTTTTCAGTTTTGGTTGCTGCCTGGTCATTGTGCATGTTGATGTGGGCCATCTATTTGATTAGAACAACACTTGTGAGGCCTTTGGTTATGATGCTTACAAAAGTCACAGAGAGACCAAACTGAAAGCATCCAACCCCCTTGATAGTAATAGATATAAACTTTGTGATGAAAATTCAGTTCAAATGTAATTAGTAGTAGATGCATTAAGCACATCAGAGAATGAGTGTTTGTCATACATGGTTAAACAGATCAGTTGTAGATGCTATAACTAATTTTAAACCATGGAAACAGACAGGCTGTTGACAATCTATAGTAATTGATTCATCATTTATTAAAATGTCCATTAATCACAGCAAAGCTTCTCACATCATGTGGCTGACTGGAGCCCTTACAATTCTTCCATTGAAATGCTCTGATAAACATGAGTAAAGGTAAAGACTGGAACATATAATCTTGGTAAAAAGAAGCATTTCTTTGTGGAAAATAAGATTCTTGATCTTAAAGCAAACAGAAAAGTAACTGTTACAGAATAAAAATTTCTAAATTTCTAAAATTACTAAAAATTTCCTGTGGTGTTTTATGTCTTTTTTTCATGAAAATCACCAGCTTGAAAATTTGTTTTTCATAAAATCACCAGCTTGAAAATTTCCCCAAACTTTTCAATGTAAAACTATGCAATTTTCAGTAAATTAACTCAAGTAATACAATATAGAAACCTATTGACTATACTCTTCCAGCCTATGATATTTTCACATAATCCATAAAAAGTTTAAAAGAGGGGCATCAGATACTAAAACTTACAATACAATAGTTTGCCTTTTTCTCAGTGTTTCTGTGTCTTCTGTGCGCATTCCCAGAAGTCATTGTAGATAAAGTATTCGAAGGCAGTGCTGGCAGCATGTTTAAATAGGCATTCTCCTCTCTAGTAAGGTTGTATAATAAAAAGGTTTTTTTGACAAGTTTCTGAGACAAGAATATTGCATAAAGCCTTGAACTGTATTTCTCCCAAGAAAATAACTGGCTGATTATTCAAAACTCACTAAGTTTAGAAATTGATATAAAGATTAGAGAAGCATTTGTTTAGCAAAAAGTAATAGGTGCAAAGATAATCTCTTAGTACCCTCAGTTGAATCCTTCAGTATATATAATTATTAGGTAGAGTTTATGTAGCAGATTTTAATCAACATTTGACTATGTTCAATATAGTTTATATGCATATTGGAGCTTTTCTAAGAGACCAAGGAGTAGAATGTTCACTCGAACCCCAATCTTTTTGCAAGATGATCAATATATTATTATTTTTCTTGGTGTTCCATAGAAATTAATGGCCAGATAATCCCAAATGCTAAAATAATTCTTTCATTATTTTAATTCAATATTTTTACTGTCTACTATGAAAAATAGTGGTCTTTGTAATGCATCCTCTGAATCCTTAATGTAATTATGAAAGTAGAGACAATATTTGAACTGGCAGCAGCTGTTTCCTAGAAATACTCAAGAGCTGCTTTGCCAAATTTTTTCAAGCCTGAGGAGAACAAGCCATCATCTGAAACTGCCAGAACAGAAGTCTATGTAAAACCCTGGCTTCTAGCTTCCACTTGCTTTGCGATCTCAGCATGAAACGTTTTTGGAATTATAGCCCCAACTAGCAATTTATATATCAGTTGGGGTCCTCAGATAAAATATGTATCTCTAGTTTAGATTAGTAGAACTGAAGAAATGGATTCAAGAGGGTTGGGTAGATTCAAGTCCACCCTCAGGTTTGGAGATTCACTGATCAAATTGCTTCTCTTAGCTCAGTCTTTATAATGTGGTTCTGTAAGATGTCCTGGAGAAAATATAGGATACATCTCATAACCTAACAAATGTCTGTTATTTCACACAAAGAACAATAGTTTCCATTATATCATGAAAGGCTTTTATATAGACCCATGAAATAACTGGAGAGAGAGAAAATGCTCTTAGGACTAGTGCTTTTAAATGTTAGCTCCTTTTATATCTTCCAAAAATATAGCTACTAAATAAACATTTACTTTTCTCCTTGGGAACTGACCTTTAGTATTATGTAGAGGTCACCTGAATAGCATTATGCATATTTGAATGGTTATACAGGACTTATTTTACACTGAGCTTCCCCAGGGTAATTATTTCAAATCAGAGCCAGGCAACTTTAATATCTGTATGCAATATGTATTTACACTTCATGGCAATGCATTAAACAAAATTCTATCACATTCCTTCTTTGTCTTTGTAATTTTTTTCCCCGTTTCAAAGGCATGTTGTACATGATCAGCTTGCAAATTCCTAAAAGTATTGGGAGGACTTCTGGTATTGGTGAAGCAGACCTGGGAGGTGGGGAATAACAGCTAAGAGGTGAGGAAATAGCAAAATATAAAAATGAAAAGATGCTCACAAAGACAGCAGGGAGTGGGGAGATACAGTAACTATACTTCTATCTAAGTCTAATATTCCCATCATAGTTTTTGGGGTGGAAGAATTGTGTATGTGGTGGAGTAACAGTAGTTGAGATCAACAGCCCTCATTTCCCACCACCCTTGCCATTATCATGTATTGTAAATTTTAAATGTGTGTGTGTGTGTATGTGTTTTCATGTTAGTCTTGATTCCTGGCAAATGCCTAGACCAGGAGTAGGGAAACATGGCTCTTTTATCACTTTTGGACCAACTCCCAGAATTCCTGAGTGAGCCATAAAAGTTTCCCCATCCCTGGCCTACTGTTTTTCAGTTGTGGAAGAAATCAATTTTTGACTTGATATGCCCTACATTTGTATATTAAACAGTCCCATTCAAGTCAAAAAATGATTTCCCCCCACAACTGAAAAACCAGTAGGCCAGGGATGGGGAATCTTTTATGGCTCACTCAGGAATTCTGGGAGTTGAAGTCCATAAGTGATAAAAGAGCCAAGTTTCCTTACCCCTGGCCTAGACAAATCTCTGCAGTATCTTGGCATGATTTCAAAAGTGGTTTTCCCTTGCCTTCTTCTTCGTAGGACTGACATAGAATGAATTGTCCAAAGCTATCCAACTGTGTTTAAGGCAGGACTAGAAGATATGGCCCATTTCTAGTATGGCTCTGATATGATAGCATTATCCAAAGCCTGAGAATATTTTGGTGGAGTCCTTAGTGGGAATAGGACTGAAGGAGAGTTTGTCCAAAGTTTGACTAAGTGTTTTAAAATATTACATGAATCAATATTATTATTTTAAGGTGGTAAAAACCAATTCCTTAATATATGGCCCCTAGAATTATTTCAACATTTTAGGTCAACACATAATCCCATTGATTGGGCCACTGACTTCAATAAAGGGGGGAGGGGGATGAAGTAAAAACCTAAATAAATATAGTGAGAAGATATTTAATTATGGAACCATTGGTTGACTGATCACACTGATCACAGCCTGATCACAGTGTTGTTCTTCAGAAGACATGAGGTAGAAACCTCAGTGGGAACTGTTCCTGAGACTCAGAGAACAAATTAAGATAGACATCCTGTTGTTAAGTTGTTAAATACAATGAGTATGTATGGAAATAGGTACTCTTTGTTTTACTGATTGTATGAGCTTAAATATCTCTGCAATGAATCTATTAGAAAGGTTTAAGGATCACAAATATTCCAAAAATTTCCTTTGACAATATGGAAATAATAATATTTGATAAAATCTCCTTTGAGTGAAACATACTTCATGGACATATCCATGTGTGGGTAGTCCTTGATTTATCACCATCCATTTTGAGACTTGTTTGAAGTTATATGTCACTGAAAAAAGTGACTTATGGACCAGTCATTGCACTTACAGCCATTACAGCATCCCATGGTCATATGTTTGTGACCTGAGGGTTTGGCAAACAAGTTTGCACTTATGAAAGTTGCTGCATCCTGCAGTCACATGATTACTATTTCTAAACTTCCCAGCTGATTTCCAACAAGCAAACTGATTGCGGAAGCTGACAGGGAAGGTTGCAAGTCATGGTAATGTGATGTCTTGCTTAACAACAAATTATCCATTTATATATATATATACAACTTTATATATATATATATATATATATATATATATATATATATATATATATATATATATATATATATATATATATATATATATAAATATATATATATAAATATATAAATATATATAATATACCATTCTGGCACAGCAATAGGCTGCCCCAAATTTAAATCTGAAACCACTGTAAAAGTCTAACTCACAGACAAACACTATAGAGAAGCCTGATGATGGCAGATGAAATTCTGCTGAAACGTTGCTACAACTTTAAAAGCACCACTACATGACATGGGAAAATACCTGAACAAAGCTGAATGCCATACATGGAAGTACCTGCGAAAACTAAAGAAAACACATATATGTGTGTGTGTGTGTGTGTTTGTGTGTGTTTTTGGAGGATCTTGCTGATTTTGTCTGCAGTGCCTTTTATATATGGGAGGAGGGCTTTGCCATTCTCTTGTTCTCTGTCTTGGATTTTGGTTGGGGTTTCTTTTTGGATTAGGTGGGAGATCTTCTTTCTTTGGAATCCATTGGCTCTCAGCACGCCGGTGAGAGTGTGTAGTTCGGTCTCTAGGTGTTGTTCATCGGCTAAGCATTTTGTTCTGGAGATGAGTGTCTCGGCTACGGAATTGATCTGTGCTGGGTGGTGGTGTGAGAGTGCGTGTAGATAGCGGTTTGTATGTGTTTTCTTCTGGTAGATGGTGTGTCCTAGGGAGCCATTGGATTTTTTGTATACCAAGACATCTAGGAAGGGAAGTTGGTTGTTAGCTTCTGTTTCCACAGTGAATTGTATTTTGGGGTGTAGGCTGTCGAGGTGTGTGAGGAAGTTGTTCAGTTTTTCTTTCCCGTGTGGCCAGATTATGAAGGTGTCATCTACGTATCTGAGCCAGAGTTTGGGTTTGTGATAATATTTTTCTAGAGCTTGTGTTTCAAAGTGTTCCATGTAGAGGTTAGTGATGACAGGTGAGAGGGGTGATCCCATGGGTGCTCCTTCTATTTGTTTGTATTTTTGTCCGTTGTAGGTGAAGTATGTATTGGATAGGGAATGGTTGGTCAGATCTAGGATGTGCTTGGGGGGGATGTATTTGTTTTGGATGGCTGTCAAGGCTTCTTTTATTGGCACTTGGGTGAAGAGGGATATGACATCGAAGCTCACTGGTAGGTCACTGGGTTGTAAGTTTTGTTTCTTTATGATCTCGATGAACTGGAATGAGTTTCTTACGTGTGAGTTGATGGATTCTGCATAGGGCTGTAGTTGTTTGGCAAGAAATTTGGCTAGGTTTTGTAGAGGTGAGCCTATGGAGCTGACTATTGGTCTAAGTGGGGTTCCTTCTTTGTGTATCTTGGGGAGACCATAAAGTTTAGGGCATCTGGATGATTTCTCTCTGGGTATGATTCTTTGCTGGATTTCTTCACTGATGGGGGAGGCTTTTATTTTGGATCTGGTGGTTTTTTCTAGGTAGGTGGTGGGGTCTGTCTTTAGGGGTTTGTATGTGGGATCTTGGAGTAGGTTGGTTAACTTGGATTGGTAGTCAGATGTGTTCATAACCACTGTCGTGTTGCCCTTGTCTGCTGGTAGGATTATTATGCTGGTGTCTTCTTTCAGGTTAAGTAGTGCAGTTTGTTCTTCTTTGGATAAGTTGCTTTTGGGTGGTTTGCTAGTGCAGAGGATGTTGGTGATTTTGAGTCTGATTCTATTAGCATCATCAGGGTTGGTTTTGGTCAGGCTGGTTTCAACTCCGCATATGATGGTTTCTGTGGGGATGTGTTTGGGAGCGACAGCAAAGTTGAATCCTTTGGAAAGGACCTTGGTCCTCACACACCTCAACAGCCTACACCCCAAAATACAATTCACCATGGAAACAGAAGCTAACAACCAACTTCCCTTCCTAGATGTCTTGGTATACAAAAAATCCAATGGCTTCCTAGGACACACTATCTACCAGAAGAAAACACATACAAACCGCTATCTACACGCACTCTCACACCACCACCCAGCACAGATCAATTCCGTAGCCGAGACACTCATCTCCAGAACAAAATGCTTAGCCGACGAACAACACCTTGAGACCGAACTACACACTCTCACCAGTGTGCTGACAGCCAATGGATTCCAAAGAAAGAAGATCACCCACCTAATCCAAAAAGAAACCCCAACCAAAATCCAAGACAGAGAACAAGAGAATGGCAAAGCCCTCCTCCCATATATAAAAGGCACTACAGACAAAATCAGCAAGATCCTCCAAAAACACAACATTAAGACAGCATTCTGCACAAACAGAAAGATATCCACCATCCTAAGAAACCCTTAGGACAAAATCGAGTTAGAAAATCAAGGAGTATATGAAATCCCTTGCACTGCCTGCCCCACCACATACATTGGACAAACTAACAGAAGAATAAGTGCACGCATTGAAGAACATAAGAACTCAATCAAAAAGGAAGAACCGACCTCTTCCCTGGTCCAACACCTCAAAGCCACAGGACATGAGATTGACTTTAAAAATACCAGAACTATCGCCAAAACCAAACACTTCAGCAGCAGAATAATCAGAGAAGCCATAGAGATAGAAAAACGCCCACACAGCATGAAT
The DNA here is from genome assembly GCA_033807585.1 of Hydrophis major. Classification (NCBI taxonomy): domain Eukaryota; kingdom Metazoa; phylum Chordata; class Lepidosauria; order Squamata; family Elapidae; genus Hydrophis; species Hydrophis major. The sequence continues at coordinate 38,206,667 of CM066328.1, read as the reverse complement.
AAATGAGATGATACCTCCTGCCTACCAGCCATTTGGAAACCCGCCCTCATGAACAGACGAGTACCTAACATGAAGAATGACACCAGACCCACACCCCTGAGAGCCACACAAGATGCCACCACCACACTTCCATGTAGAAAGCAGACTCACACCCACACAGAAGATGAGACACAACCATGGACCAGAAGCCGCACTGCAGCTGCATCACTACCCACTTCAAACCCCTCTGAGCCATACATGAAGCAAACTGACCCCCACCATGAAGATGCAGCACGACCACGAACTCGAAGCCAAACAGCAAGATCATAGCTCACCAGCTCAAATCCCCCAGCAACTAAGACTAACCTGAGCACAACCAAGCCCCCACCTGAACAGAACACGCCTCCAGCCAATCAGAACACCGCCAACCCCCCAACCAATCAGAACACAGCCAAATCCCTAATCAATGAGAACACACCCCCACCCAATGAGAACACAGCCAAGCCCCCACCCAATCAAGTCACACCCCCACTAGCAGTTAAAAGGAAGAAGCAGCTGCAAGCTCACATCACTCTGAGAAGCACAGAGCTGAAGACCAAGCCTGAAGATGATGAATGAGACTTTATCGAAACGTTGCCTAGATACTTCCAATCTTACGTGGGAGAAAACCTGAATAACCAAAGATCCACATACAAATACCCGCGAGAACCTCAGAAAACAAATATATATATATATATATATATATATATATATATATATATATATATATATATATATATATATATATATATATATATCTGGCATTCAGCTTTGTTCGGGTATTCAGCTTTGTTCGGGTATTTTCCCACGTGGTGCTTTTAAAGTTGTAGCAACGTTTCAGCAGAATCTCATCTGCCATCATCAGGCTTCTGTATGGTGTTTCTCTGTGAGTCAGACTTTTACAGTGGTTTCAGATTTAAATTTGGGGCAGCCTATTGCTGTGTCAGAATGGTTTTTTTCTTCCTCCTGATTGGTTGAGAGTCTTGGTCTGTGTTTATTGGTCTTGGAGTTTGCTGTGTTCTGCTACTAGTATCTTCTGTCTGTTTTTTTTGGGGGGGGGCTCTTTTTGTATCTTGATTGGCTGGCAACATTGTGTTACTTTATTGGAGGCCTTTAGTGCAGCTCAAACACACCCCAACGAGGCACCCAGATGAAACCCAGCTTCCTAACGAATGATAGCCGTCCATTTACCCGAAGCCAAGCTGCACTAAAGGCCTCCAATAAAGTAACACAATGTTGCCAGCCAATCAAGATACAAAAAGAGCCCCCCCCCCCAAAAAAAAAACAGACAGAAGATACTAGTAGCAGAACACAGCAAACTCCAAGACCAATAAACACAGACCAAGACTCTCAACCAATCAGGAGGAAGAAAAAACCATTCTGACACAGCAATAGGCTGCCCCAAATTTAAATCTGAAACCACTGTAAAAGTCTGACTCACAGAGAAACACCATACAGAAGCCTGATGATGGAAGATGAGATTCTGCTGAAACGTTGCTACAACTTTAAAAGCACCACGTGGGAAAATACCCGAACAAAGCTGAATGCCAGACATGTAAGTACCCGCGAAAACTTAAGAAAACACACACACACACACACACACACACACACACACACACACACACACATATATATATATATATATATATATATATATATATATATATATATATATCAGTTTACGAGGATTAAGATGGCAATCATTCCCAAAGGGCAGCAGTTTAAAACACCAGTAATGTCCAAAAGAATGCTTTTTATAATTGTATTTGAAGACATCAATGTATTGCTCTGTAACAGATGCAACATCTGCCAGGCCTATTACAGATTCTTGTATAAAATGGAATTAGTCACTAGGCCTGCACAAATGAGAAAGAAAACAAACTAAAGAAATAGGAAGAAAGATATTAAACCATGAATTCTCCTTTATATTTCAATTTTTCATAATCAATGGTTTCTGGCCAATGCTTAGAATAATTTGTTTTGTCTGAGCAGTGAGTTAGTAAGAATCTTTGTGAGATTACATTTTTGCAATGAAAATTGCACATTTATCACTGTATCTTTCTGTCAAACTGGTAATTGTGGAAAGAATTTAAGTTTGTATTACTGATAAAGAACTGATTCTTTAAGTAAGGATATGCATTTATAATGGAATAAAGCAAGCATTGAACTGAATGGGGCTATTTTGGTTCAGTTGGCATTTGTTCCATAACTAATACTGAGCAGAACAACTGAGATGCTCACTCAGACTAATACATTCATCATATATACCATTCAAGAGTGGAAAAGATTATTCAGGTTTGTCTTGGCCCCTGATATATATACTTTTTATTTTTTTTGTAAAAAAATAGAGACCATATGTTTGTACAAAAATAAGCTTCTGCAACAAATTCCTAAAAGGGAACCCAATAGTTATCATAGAGTAGTTGTGGAGTTTTCAAATGTAGAGAAGTTAGAAAGACATAACTGAAGGCTAATTTTACTCAGTTTCACATTTTGCAGCTTTAAGTTTGTTTCATTTCATTTTCACATGTTTCCCCCCAAAAGATGAATGAATCGATTTCTTCTTCTTCTTCTTCTTCTTCTTCTTCTTCTTCTTCTTCTTCTTCTTCTTCTTCTTCTTCTTCTTCTTCTTCTTCTTCTTCTTCTTCTTCTTCTTCTTCTCCTTCTCCTTCTCCTTCTCCTTCTCCTTCTCCTTCTTCTTCTTCTCCTCCTCCTCCTCCTCCTCCTCCTCCTCCTCCTCCTCCTCCTCCTCTTCCTCCTCCTTCTTCACCACCACCACCACCACCTTAATATTACAATGAAGATGACAAAATGTTAAAAGGTAACAAAGCAAAGACAAAAGTCCTTGATTCCTATATTTTGTTTCAGATTTTGATTTTAATGATATTAATTTTGTGGCCTTGATTTTAATAATATTTTCATTTTTAGGTATTTATGTTATACTTTTCATAACCTCACTGAATATATAAACAGAAAGGCAGGATATAAATGAAAATTATGATCATGACCATTATCATCATCATTACTTTTGGAAGTGGCTCTTTCTTCTGCTTTCTTGATACCATGACTCAACCAGAAATCTTAGAAGGTTCTGGACAGGGCATATGATAATTATACTCTTTCCTCTGATGTTCTCTGCTTCACTCACCACTTTGTTTTTGTGTTGTCTGTAGAAAAAAATGTTGCAATGAAGCAAGAAAACAGCAATTTGTCTGATTAAGCAAAAAAACACATGCACAGACATTGATGCTGCTGGAGTTTGTGGTCTGGATTGCATCGTCTGCATATCTCAGGACCTTTTCCTGTAATTTTGAGGGAAGATGAGTAATCAAAATAGCTAGTCAGTGTAGGCCAGCAACACATATATAGTACTTTTCTGCCCCTTGAATACTGTCTCTAGAAATGAAACAGCCAAGGAAAAAACTCAGAAGACAAGAAAGTCGCCAACAACAGCTCTCTTCTAGGCTCATTTGAGGCAGTTACCTCACTCTGCATAATAATGTTGACTCTTCTTGAAAACAGGAGAAAAGGATCATAGAGTTTGCAAGAAAACCCACAAACAAAACATAAACACTCAAAAAGGGAAACAGGGAGACAGAGAGAGAAAATCCCAATGAACTAGTGTAACAGGTTTCAAGCGTAGGTTCTGTGATTCCTCAAACAATTAAGCAAGGACAATAAATGAAAATAGAGATCAATAACTATGTAAAATAATACTCCATTTGAATAAGGAAAGGGTGGTGGGGAATGAGAAAATGGCTATAGCTGACTTTCAATGCTATTCCAGCAGGTCATTCAAATATATGTCTCAAATAAAATAATGGGTTTTAAAAAAGAAAATATCTGGTTTGAAGAGAGATTCTGTCAGAAAGTAACATATCTATGTTATCTGAGGAAGAGAACAAAAATCTCTACGAATGGTTATTATAAATGACTGTAGCATCCTTTTAAAACTGCATTCATTATTTGACTTCTAAACACAGCATAGCCCAGGGATAAATTTTGTTGAAGCTTTGGACAATTCCAGTGTATACGGAAAATATTTTTACCCTTTATCTGCCTGAATATAAATGTGCTCAATGCTTGCTCCCTTCAATCCCAAGGGGAGATATTTCAAAGAATTCCTGCCATTGATGTTAATATCAGTCCTGAGGGAAGTCCCAACATTGAGAAATTATTGATAGAATTTGGATAACTCTTCATTGAACTTCTTTGCTCATAAATGTGATGAAGAATTTGAAAAAAACCATTTGAGTGAGATCAACTGATGCCTTCCTTTTCTGTGTGATTGGTTTTGGCCACATAACATTTCAGAGAATTAACTTTGCTTCAGGTAAGTTATGTGAGCATTGATTTATTTTATTTTCATTCCTGTATAAAGTATGTTACACTTTGCAAATTCCCTGGTATACTTCTTTGTTTAAATAAAGTTTCTCTCAAGATAGACGTATGGAAATATTCTATCAGAAGATGATGGAGACTGGTCAAAACAGGGCCATAGGAAAACTAAGCAGCATGTAATGTGTCTAGGTTGTGGAGAATTAAGCTGTTGGATTTGTTTGTTTGTTTGTAGATTACTTTAGGGCAGTCTCAAACTATATGTTTCTACACAGTTATTGTTTCATATATTATTTGACCATGTAATGTTTTTAAATGGATTGAGCAGCAGCAACATCAATATAAAAAAAAATTACATAAATTCAACTGATGAGCTACATCATATGTAAAAACCTGGGTCATGTATATTGGTGAAGCAAATGAAGAAAGGAATTTTGAGCAATGTAAGTTATAATTTTTTTTATTTGTTTGTTTATCAAGCATATATGAAAAACAAGTATAAATATGAACATAACATATAAACATGTAAGTATAAACAGGTACTTTTATACAAAATAAATGAGTACAAATAAATGGATAAATGGGAACAGTAGGACAGAGATGGTAGGCATGCTGATGCCCTTATGCATGCCCCCTTACAGACCTCTTAGGAATGCAGTGAGGTCCATGGTAGACAGTTTAAGGTTAATGTTTTGGGGGTTTGAGCAGGAGTGGGATTCTACCAGTTCTCATCTATTCTCTAGAACCGGTTGTTAACATTCTAAGCAGTTCAGAGAACCGGTTGTTAGAAGAAATTACTGGCCTAATCCTGTAAGGAAGGCAGGAAGGAAACATTCTGGTGTTGCTTACAGAAACTGCCTCTCCGTTAACCTTTATTACATTCTTGGCAGGACTAGACTTCCTGTCTCTGGAATGTCTCTGGAGTTTTTTTCCTCTCCTTTGCTGGTACTTTGCTTGTGTGGAGTGACCATTAAAAGTTACAATGGTACTGAAAAAAGTGACTTATGACCATTTTTCACACTTACAACTGTTGCAGCATCCCCACAGTCATGAGAGGCCAGGCAAGGAGTTGTGTGCCTCGATGTGAGTGATATTGAGTTCACCACGCCCAGCCAATAACATGACCACCAAGCCACGCCCACCAACTAAGCCACGCCCACAGAACCAGTTGTTAAAAAATTTGAATCCCACCCCTGGGTTTGAGGATGTAACAACAGAGTCAGGTAATGAGTTCCATAATAATTATGGAATATTTAGTTGTAATTTGCAAAATACTACTGTGGGAAAAACACTGCTCCAGCTTTTATTCCTCACTCTCAATTTGCAACGATGTAATCTGATCACTGAATTCTTCAGAGGAATATCTTAAAGTAGTGTTAGAAATGAAACAGCCAGGGAAAGCTTATGGAAGATTTCCTAAAAGAAAATGTGGTTGCTATTATCAATCTGGCCATGTGGTGCACAGTGCAAAAACCTTGGGAATGCAATGGAGTGCATTCTTAATTCAAGACACATACCATGCATAAACTGATTAGGAACCCAGGAATATACATAGAATCCTCTACATTATGAATCTGAAAAAAGCAATATATTATAATCAGAGGTGGAATTCCACCAGTATAACAACTGGTTCGGTGATCGTGTGTTTTGCTTAGACTGTCTGTTCAATGCCCCTGAAAAAGACATAGCTTTGTCAGATTCTGAGAAATGTTGAAAAAAGAGGTGTCGTCCAATAGCAGCTTCAAAAATGTAATTCCTCATTCCTTCCAAAGGTAGAAATCATAGTTTGAACCAAAACGCTGTGAATGTTCTGTTTGTCCCTGAACTTATATTCTCCTCTTGCACAAAGGTAAGTGTTCAGGATACACCCTAGCAGAATGTGCACGGCAGGCAGGCAGGCAGGCAAATATGTGAGATAAACGTTTTTGTAGCTTACACTCAGTAAAACAGATACACCAATGTGCTAGTTAAATAGTTTATTCCAGTAAGAGTTTTAGCATAGTCAAACAGTCCATATACCATTCACTAGTTCAGTCCATCCAGGGATTATTCAGTTGCAAAGTCCAGTGTTGAAAAAGAGGTCAGTAAACTTACAAATATCAGTCCAGTAATATATCTCCTCGCAGTAGAGATATGAAGAAGTCAAACCTCCTTTATTCCTTCTACATTTAAAAACTCAGCAGCAAGAAACATGCAGTTAGCAAACCAGCAATCCAGCAATCCAGCAAGTTCTCTTGCTCCCTCTTATGGCGGTTTCACAACCGCACCCAAAATTACATGCTTTGCAGTTAAAGTGACACACACTTAAACTTACTATCATAGTTTATACATATTATTTTACCTAAACACTACGTCAGGTAACCTTGTTATTTCTAACATACTCCCCTTTTGGGTAATATAACAACAACAACAACAACAACAACAACAACAACAATAACAATAACAATAACAATAGATAGATAGATAGATAGATAGATAGATAGATAGATAGATAGATAGATTTGTTTTCTTAAGTTTTCGCGGGTACTTACATGTCTGGCATTCAGCTTTGTTCGGGTATTTTCCCACGTCATAACAGTGGTGCTTTTAAAGTTGTAGCAACGTTTCAGCAGAATCTCATCTGCCATCATCAGGCTTCTGTATAGTGTTTGTCTGTGAGTCAGACTTTTACAGTGGTTTCAGATTTAAATTTGGGACAGCCTATTGCTGTTTCAGAATGGTTTTTTCTTCCTCCTGATTGGTTGAGAGTCTTGGTCTGTGTTTATTGGTCTTGGAGTTTGCTGTGTTCTGCTACTAATATCTTCTGTCTGTTTTTTTTGGGGGGGAGGGCTCTTTTTGTATCTTGATTGGCTGGCAACATTGTGTTACTTTATGGGAGGCCTTTAGTGCAGCTTGGCTTCGGGTAAATGGATGGCTATCATTCGTTAGGAAGCTGGGTTTCATCTGGGTGCCTGGTTGGGGTGTGTTTGAGCTGGAGGTATCAGGGGGGATCTGTTTGTGCCCAGGTGTTTGCCTGGCTTGTGGTGTGGAGATTTTTTTGTTTGTGAGCACAGGCTTCCAAATGATTGACAGCCTGGTGGAATCATCTCTTCTGTTCATGCTTTCTGGTCTTTTTTCAATCTCTATGGCTTCTCTGATGATTCTGTGGCTGGGATTTTCTATGGTGGCTAGGGTTTTGGTGCCATTGAAGTTGATGTTATGACCTGTGGCTTCCATGTGTTGGACGAGTGAGGAAGTGTGTTCCAGCTTTTTGACTGCATTTTTGTGTTCATCCAGGCGGGTGCTTATTCTTCTATTGGTCTGTCCAATGTATGTGGCCGGGCATGATGCACAGGGGACTTCATACTGGAAAACCAAGGCATATATGAAGTCCCCTGTGCATCATGCCCGGCCACATCTTATCCTCTTGAGATATCTTATAGCCACTTTTTGTTTTATTTATTGTTAATCCTAGATACTGTTTTATTTCTCCTAATTGCTTTAATTTTATCCTCTTACCTAATAATGATATTATTTCAGTAGCTTCATTATTAGTTTTTGTAATTAAGGCAATATCATCTGTAAACAACAATAATAATGACACTGTTCCATTTGTCTCTTTTTAAAATACACATGGATCAGCTAAACCTGCTTTAAATCCTATATTGTTTAACTCCTTAACAATATATTGGTTCCATTCGTAACCAGATTGTTTTAATCCATAGAGACTCTTTTTAAGTTTCCAACAGTCATTATTCTTTTTAAGTTTCCAACAGTCATTATTCTTAATTCCTACAGGTTTCTTTAAGTATATAGTGTGGTGCAATGGTGCATGCAGATAAGCAGTTTCTACATCTAAGTGATTTATGATATAGTTCTTCTTAGCTGCCCACACTAAAGCTGCTCTCAAGGTTGTTGCCTTTAGACTCGGTGCAAATACTTCATCATAATCACATGCAGTTTGATTAAATCCTTGAGCTACTAACCTAGCCTTATGGGTAACAGTCCCATTTTTACCTGTTTTTAATTTAAATATCCATTTACAGCCAAAGGAATTTTTACCTGGAGGTAATTTAACATTTTCATAAACTTCCATTTGTTTCAATGAATTTAGTTCTTTCTCCATTGCTCTATGCCAATTTTCTTGACCCTTTGCAGGATACATTCTAAGTTCTTCAACAGTAGTTGGAACTTTACTAACTTGGCAAACTACATTTGCTTGGTACCTGTCAGGTGGTCTGGTTACACGTGTTGAACATCTAGGTATTACAGGGCTTACAGGTGGACTTTCATGTACTACCTGTTCCTGGTGATCTATTTCTTCCTGTTCACCTATTTCTTCCTGTTCTGGTCCTATGTGCTCTTCCTGTACTTCCTCTTTAATTGTACTCTTCTTATTACTGATTTGTTGTTTTGGTATTTTGTAGGTTTCTATGATTACTTCCTTACTTGAATCTTGCTCCAGTTTTTCCCATCCTACATGTTCAAGGAATTGTGCACTAGCACTACAGTAAACTCTAGATGTACTTTTTCCCCAGAATCTGTATGATTTGTGATTAGATTCATATCCTACAAAGAATAACTTTTTAACCCTATGCTGCCCCTGATGTCTCAGTTGTGTAGGAATATGCACCCATGCTGGTGCTCCAAATGTGTGCATGTAACTTAAATCAGGTTTTGTACCATGCCACCGTGTGAATGGTAATTCACCTGTTGTTGAGTTAACAACATTATTCAATATATGATTACCACACATTATTGCTTCTCCCCACAAAGTTTCAGGTAATCCTGAATCCGACAACATAGTTTGAGTCATTGGTTGTATTGTTTGGCCTCATCTTTCTATAAAGGAATTATGTTGTGGCCTATATGGTGCAGACTTTTTATGTTCAACACCTGCCATCTTCAGTCTATTTTGGAATTTATTATTTATAAATTCAGTACCATTATTAGTTACAAGAGTTATTAGCTTCCTTTTAGTTTTTCTTTCTGCAAACTTCAACCAATTAAAGAAATTCTGATATGTTTCCATTTTACTCTTCATTAAATAACAGAAACCATATCTAGAATAATGATCCATTATACTTAATATATAACGATCACCTCCAACACGAGGTTTTTTAGGACCTATAATATCAGCAAATATGACCTCTAGAGTCTCTTTAGTTTTAAATCCATTAATTCTATTTGCTGGTATTACCTTGCTTTTTTCTTGACTGCAAGCATTGCAGTGCAAATACTTACTGCAAGGCTTCAGTTTTATACCTTCAGACAGTTCAACCGTTTGTTTAAGCATTTTAAAATTTATCTGCCCCAAACATCTGTGTAACAAATGTGAGTTTTAACGTTATTATACACTGTGTTAGCCACCTCTGATTGATTATCATTTAACACATACAATTCACCTTTTAAAGTTGCAGTCACTTTTTTACCTTCCTTTTCTATTATGCAGTTTTTTCCCTTAGAGGTAACTACATAACCTAGTTTAATCAAAACTGTAACTGAAAGCAAATTAAACTTAAGTTGTGGTACGTATAACATTTTTACATTTTATTTTATGCAAGAACAATATGCAATACCTTCACCTTTTGCTTTCAGTTTCCAGCCATTAGCTAACGATATCTGTTGTGAACTCGTGGACATCTTAATAAATCTTTTCTTATCTTTTGTTATGCAGTGCAATGCTCCACTATCTACAACCCATAAATTATTATTCACAGTTTCGTTGCTATACATGATTAACTCTAAACATTTTTTATCCTTGTGATGCCTTTTAGCATTCTGGCTGGCATTGTGGCATTTTCCTTTCTTGCAGAATCTAGCCAAATGTCCTTTTCCTCCACAATTAAAACATTTTCTAATTGTATAGGCTGTCGAAGATTCTTTATCTTTTTGTTGTGGTTGTTCCTTTCTGAGTTGATCCCTTTCAATCCTTCTCCTGGCTTTTTCAATTAATCTGCCAGTAATGTCAGTTAATGTGAGGTTATCTTTTGGCAGTATTTCTAGTGAAGTTACATAGTCATCATAGCTCTCATTTCACGAAGACAAAGTTATATAAACCTGATGTAGTTCTGTGAAGATAAGTTCTTTTTCATGCAGTTCCTGAAAAATTCTCTTCATAGTGTTTAAATGAGTCAGCATGTCTCCATTCTTTTGAAGATGTGTTCTGAACAGCTTTCATGTAAGATTTGTATGTGCTCCTACACTGTCTCGAACATAAATCTTCTTTAAATTCTCCCAACATTTCACAGCTGTTTCTTCTCCATGAATATGGACAAGCTGCTGATCACAGAGTGTCAGTCCTATTATACAGAGAGCTTGCTCATTCTTTAGTTTATATTCTTGTATTTTCTGAGCATCCTCCTCATCCTCCGGATCTCAAGCATCTACCTCTGGTGGGTTTTGAATTATACTCCACAAACCTTCTCTGGGTAGAAGTAGGCTGCATTTCATAGACCATGAAACATAGTTTGTTCCATCCAGTTTGGATATTAGAGACAAACTTTGTAAATTGACTTGTGCCATCTTTTTCTGGATATTAAACTATAATTAATAAAACACAGCCGTCTATTTACAGTATTGTGTAACTACACAAAAACTCTCACTTTATATAAGCCTGTTATATCCTGGTTAGTCTGACTATGCAGCCTGGGCCTATAACCAGTGTTAGGGATACACCCTAGTAGAATCTGCACGGCAGTCAGGCAGGCAGGCAAAATATTTGAGATAAATGTTTTTGTAGCTTACACTCAGTAAAAAAGATACACTATGCTAGTTAAATAGTTTATTCCAGTAAGAGTTTTAGCATAGTCAAACAGTCCATATACCATTCACTATTTCAGTCCATCCAGAGATTATTCAGTTGCAAAGTGCAGTGTCGAAAAAGAGGTCAGTAAACTTACAAATATCAGTCCAGTAATATATCTACTCGCAGTAGAGATATGAAGAAGTGAAACCTCCTTTATTCCTTCTACGTTCAAAAACTCAGCAGCAGGGAACACGCAGTTAGCAAACCAGCAATCCAGCAATCCAGTTATCCAGCAATCCAGCAATCCAGCAAGTTCTCTTGCTCCCTCTTATGACGGTTTCACAGCTGCACCCAACATTACATGCTTCACAATTTAAAGTGACACACACTTAAACTTACTATCATAGTTTATATATTTTATTTTACCCAAACTATGTTAGGTAACCTTGTTTTTCCTAACAGTAACTGTTCTGACCAGTCGCAGCCGTTTTCCGACAATCGAACACAATTCAAAAAGAACAGAAACCTTGTAATGCTTTTAAAAAATAATTAGCTGTGATAAGCATAAGCCTTCCCAAACTGTGTGAAACTTGCCAAAAGATAACAGACAAGAAATAATGTGCAAAATAAGAATTTTCAAATAAAAACTCAGGATACTGGAATGTCCATGAAGCTGTAGTTTCAAAATGTCTTTGCCTTTTGCAAAGAAAGTTAGTTTCACAGCTGGCTTTTATCTTCTTGAAGGAGGGGCCATTACCTTGCAGCCTTACTCCCAAGTCTTTGTAACTTTGTAACTGCTGTAACTTTGTGCTTTGTAGCTGCTCTTTCCTGCAGGCAATCCTGTGTGTACACACACTTGGCACAGGCTCCTCAGGAACCTCCTCCTCATTGCTGCCAGTCCCCACAATCTCTGAAGGCAGCAGTCCACTCCCTAATGGTCCTGGCCCCTCATCTGAGGCCTCGTTCTCCTCAGCCATCCACACCTGCTGCTGGCTCACCACAACAGTAACTTGTAGAAAATTTCCATTGCTTATTATTGAACATTCTTTGATATTGCAATCTGTTAATAAACTAGTGAGTTTGAAAGAAGCAGATGATAAAAAAGATTTGGGAGTGAATCTGCTTCATGGATTCAAATGAATATCTTTTCCTACAAGGAATATTGTAGGCAAAACATTTAAATAAAGCTCCATAAAATCAAATTTATGCCCAATTGTTGTTAAAAGGAATCCTGGAAACTTTTCAGCTCACAAGAGGATTGATTCTGGTTCCATTTTGAGTCAAAATTCTCTTCCTTTTTGTGGAAAAGAAGTCACAGTGTTAGACTGGGATAGTGAGGATTGTCTTTAAAAGAAGCGATGAAGAAACATTTTGACACAATGACAGTGAGTCATAAGATCCTTTTAATTGCTCATTTTTAACCTGCCAAAGACAACACCAGAAACAAAAAGATAGTGACAGGACATTGTCAGAATGATCACCAGGTCTTATTTCTCTACTCAGCTTGTGCAGCAGGACTTTGTGCTTTGCTGACATATTATACCACAGCTCCATCTTCTCAGGAGAATTATCAGCAAATGATGGGGGAATGCTAAAGATGCATAATTACCTTCCCAGCACAAAGAAAGATCTTTGATCTCACATGCATCTCAGTACCAATTTACTTACTGTTGGGAATAAGCTCAAGTCAACTTGGCTTGTCTATAGGAGGCTGTTAAGTAAATCGAATTGGGTACTTATCAAACTGGGAACTTTTCAATTGCTTCAAATTATTATGCAGGGACATATAATTTATTCTCAGTCATACCAAGAATGAACTGTAAGCTGGGGTGTCACCATTGCTATGAAATCATTTGTCAGATTTAGAAATGTGCCTCAATCTCAAACCTCACCTCGGCTGGTTTTACAGGGATTAGATTTAATAGAGTTTAAAGGGTTATGGGCATACAGAGTGGAGATTTGTGTTTGAAAGCTTCATCTGTTTGCTAAACTGAGCTGAGACTATATTATGTATTACCATGTAATGAAAACTAATAGTAATACAGTAATATCAATTTATATTCTGATTGAGTCAGTCATGTTTAGAAGCATACAGTTTTGCTTTTCAGGGTTTTTCCTCACTTCATAGTGTACCATCTGTGAGGCTTTGGAAAGCTACTAGTAGTTGGAGCCAAACTATTCTGCACTGAAACCTTATATTAAATCTGGGTGTGTTGGAAGAGTTGTCTATTGAATTCAAGATTGTGTAATGATTTACAAAATTCCAAGCAGTCATCTGGTTGTGGAGTCTTGTTCTTAGTCATGGAAATGGCATCCCTTTCAATGGAAGATCTAATCTTTTTAGAAGTCCTATGTTACAAGTAAAGCATCTCTATACTTAACCTTTATTTACTTTGGTGTATTGAAGCTGAGTAGTTTATAGGATTTTATAACTTTGTTTTCCTTTTTTTATCTGGATTTTGTCTTTACTTCTGTAAATGGTTCTGTGTATCTTTAAGGAGACTAATAGACAAATGCAAACAACAGCAACACATAATGTGGCAGGATATGATTTGGATTGGTTTAATGTTGAGACTGGGTTGCAACCTTGTTTCCCATGGTTCTCATGTGAATTGGGCCCTCACCTTAGCTATTTAGGGTGAAAAGCTCCTACTGGCATTAATAGAAGTGTTTTGCTATTGTAAATGGTAGTCATGAAGTAGTCTGATTCCATTTGGAATACTAGTTGGGGCAAAGGCTTTAAGAACTCTTTATCTCACACAGAAACTTGGTAACCATAAGATAGAATAGAATAGAATAGCTTTATTGGCCAAGTGTGATTGGACACACAAGGAATTTGTCTTGGTGTAAATACTTTCAATATACATAAAGAAAAGATACATTCATTAAGAATCAAGAATCATAATGTACAACACTTTATGATAGTCATAGGGTACAATCATCAATCAAATCATACTAGGAAACAGTCAAGTGGGAGGGGATGGGTGATAAGGAGCGGTGAAGAGATGAATAGTAATAGTAGTGTAGACTTTGTAATAATTGAACAGTGTTGAGGAAATTATTTGTTTAGCAGAGTGATGGCTTTCGGGAAAAAACTGTTCTTGTGTCTAGTTGTTCTGGTGTGCAGTGCTCTATAGCGTCGTTTTGAGGGAATGTCTGAACTTCAATTCCAAAAATTGGGAGTTCCAGTTCCAGTCTAGCTCACAGCCTTTCCCAGAATTAATTTTTATTCATGTTTTAAATATCAGTAATAGGCTAAAATGTGAACAATTTCACATCTGGCTTGCACCCTAGGATAAAATTTCAGATTAACTAGGAAAATATTCAGAAATGGTATCAGGCACTTTTTAATTGCTTACGTTCTTGGATCTTTGTCCAGAAACAATCTCTGCTCATGTCATTTGTGGATATACTATAGCTGGATGTACTATAATAAAAGTTTGTGAAGGGAAAAGAATTATATTTGATAGTAAGAGATGCTGTAAAGGTAGATTCCCCTCACACGTACATGCTAGTTTCCAACTCTAGGGGGTGGTGTTCATCTTTGTTACAAAGTTGAAGAGCCAGTGCTGTCTGAAGATGTCTCCATGGCCATGTGGTCAGCATGACTAAACACTGAAGGTGCACAGAATGCTGTTACCTACCCACCAAACTGGTCCCTATTTTTCTACTTGCATTTTTACATGCTTTCAAACTGCTAGGTTGGCAGAAGCTGGGACAAGCAACTGGAGCTCACTCCGTTACTGATAGTGATTCAAACCACTGAACTGCCAACCTTTCTGATTGACAAGCTCAGCGTCTCAGCCACTGAGCCACTACATAGTCAATGTCAAAATACTTAGGAGCCAAGGACTTGGCAGAACAAGGAAATGACAGCCAATCGCCAGTCATTAACAGACCATTCAGCCAATAGGAAGGCGCCACATAAACATAACTCACAGAAAGCATCCATTCCAGTTTCCTGAAGAAGGGCTCTTTTATGAGCCTGAAAGCTGGTAAACATCCAGTCCCTGTCACCAGCCCAAACTCGATCTTGCATAATTATCCTGGGGCACCTATATTTGCCTTCATTCATGAATGCCAAAATAACTTGGTGGCAAAACTAATAGTGATAGCCTCTGTAGAAGTCCCTCATGCTATAATTCTGTAGCCCTTTAATATGGCCAATGAGTTTCTTTCTTTAAGGTCAGACCCCAAACTCTAGTACAGAGATGGAAAGATTTGATGCATCTTACAATGAAGGAATAGTTGGTAAAGTTGACAGATTTTGCTGAAATGGATAAATTGATTTCTTTGAACAGAGAAAAGACATTAACAACATTTATTGAAGATGGAAGTCTCTTATGGACTTTTTGTTTAAAAATGAAAAAAAATGTGATGTATAGTTTTATTGATTAGAGTACATTAAGGAAAGAAAAATAATATGATGTAACTAGAAAGAAAAATTAAAATATATTGTACTGATATTTGCTCTGAAGAATATTGGAGGCTACTTCTTTATATATTTATATTTTTGTTTCTTTTCTTTTTAATGATTGCATGATTTGTTGCTTCTCTGAATTTTTTGTTTTCATTTTTTTCTTCCTTATTTTATATTAGTTTGTATTAGTGTTATCTTCTTGCTTAAATGTGTCAATTAAAAATATGAAAACAAACAGAAATGAAATTCTGATTTTACTAGTAAAAGAATCCAATTTTTGCAAAGCTACCATCTCCACTAATCCTCCCCTCACTGTACGTCTGTAAGAACTGGAAAAATCTTTTACCTCCTTTTATCTGACTCTATTGAATTTGAAGGGTCTTCAATCATTGTTCTGTGCATAGATTAGTTTGTGTTGTTATTCCTTTATGTCTTGTGGCTTTTCTTTAATCCTTTGTAAAACCTCTGAGTTACATTTCTGTGACAAAGGCAAAGCAAAACAAGGATGGATTTAATTTAGGAAAATGAATTTGGAAATGGACTCTTCTTTTCCAAATGTTTATTTTGGGGGGAGTGGTTTGTGTTTTTATTCCAAGTTCTCTTTTGTGTGATCTGATATATAAAAGATTTTCACCATAGTAAAGAAAAGTTCCTCACACATGCACAGCTTAGTATGGAATGAATCTTTTTTTCTTAGGTATTAATCTTATGAAAGATCATAGGAAAGAATGTGGCAGAAGAAGAGTACCAGGCTAAACAGGACCCCATAATTTTATCCTATCTGAAGCTAGCTGAAGAAAAGAAAAGCCTTAGTACAAGGATAGATGGCTACTGGGAGTGATAAATAAGCATTCCCAGAGATGTTATTGGAAGAGAAATGGCTGAAGTTCTTTGGTTTTCAGCTTTGAGGACAATTAATTGTAGAAAGTGCAGGCAGAAAGTTATCATTTCCATTTTTAAATTATGCTCCCAGAGCCTGAAATCACATTGCAGAATTTAGCTATCTTGGGAATTTAGCTATCTTGGGAAACTAAATAGGGACAAAACTGCTTAGCAGTTCTTCTTAGTTGTGTTTCATCCCTTTTTGGCGTGATTTGATGGAGAGGTATGAAACCTGGCTGAAAGGGGGATATTACAAAGTGAATCATTCTATTCTTGAACCAGAAGAAAAAGTGTCTTTCTCACTTAAAAAAAAAACCCAATACAATCAATGATTTTCCAGCAGCATGTGACCAAGTCTGCTAAATTAAAGAATGTCATTGGATAAATTCTTAAATTCCTTGATCATACTGAAGAGGAAGAAACACGTAGAGATAGTCTTCCATTATTTAAGAGAATTTTCATGTCTTCAATCCTGTCAACCACTTAGAATATGTGAAGCTTATTTGCATGACATGAATGATCTAGCCATCATGTCTCACCTTTAGGTATTAATACTGCATGACACTGATGACTGGTCTTTCAAATGCCAGGCACTGTTGTACTAGTTTTCTTCTTACTGGAAGAATCTTGTGGCCAGACGTGGCACATGTCAGAGTTTTTTCAACTGGTTAGGCAAGAAACTTACAAGAAGAGATTTCCAAAGCATGAAATGTTAAATGAATTGGTATAAAGCAGAAAAGCTTTTATTTAAAAAAAAAAAAAAAAACTATAGCTGAAAGTCAAATTCATGGCCTACAGTATCTGAAGTGAAATCAAGGCTTCCTTTTTCTTTCTCGCACCTACATGATATAGTCAGTGGGTCAGAAATCAATCTCTTTCAGGCAGTTTCCATCTGATTTTTGTTTTGGTAACAGATGACTCTGATATTAGGCTGTTTGCTTTTGTCTATTTGAAAAGTAGCTCATGCATCACAAGCAGACAAAGATTTGATGATCCTACCTGTATCTACCTCTTTCTCTCATTTTACATCCATCTTGTACTCTCATGGTGCTAACAATCAAAATGATTGCTTTTGAATTTCTACTATTTCTACTATTATTTCTACAATATTTTATTGATCCAGACAGCTAACCCTATGACATGGATGACTAGGAGGAATTATTTCACTCATAAATAAACTCAGCCTCTTTGGGACTAGATTAATAAACGCCATGATTCATTCAGGTATGCCAAGTTTAGGAACTTCAATCATACCAGTCTAATTGTCTTGGCTTCTTTTTATGCTTTTGCAGTATTTATATTTTTGACATTGCCCATATTTCAGAACTGAGGCAGATATTTGCTTTCAAGAAAACACTTATTTAGTTATTAAAAAGAAAGTTTTGACCACATAGTAGTCCCCTCAAGATCCAGATTGTCCAACTGTATTTCATGTAATTTTTATTATTCTTGGAAATATAAGTAGCTAGGCTTTGATAAAAATCACTCTTAGATAATAAAAAAGGAAAAATCTTGTATATTTTTCTAAAGTGTTTGCACCTACATTCCTTCTAGTACACAGACTATTTGGGAGTTTGGGTTGTGTTAGCAATGAAAGCTATGGCCTCAGTCAAGCACTTTACTCTTCTCCCCTTCTTAGACTTATTTTGTGTTTGGGTGTAAGAGACATCGGAGCATCCATAGAACATTAGAGCTATCCCAGGGTTTGCTAAAGCTAAATCACAAGGAAAAGAGATCTCAATCAAAGGGTAACATTATTTATATCTCTCTTTCTAGCTGCATCCCCCTATTGGCAAAGACTGTTTTGGGGGGAAATTATCTGACTGTATACAAATATACAGTGCATGGAGCTAATTGTACATGCAGTGTTGAATTTTGCAGGAGAATTGCGAAGGAATCATTTGGGACAGATTCACCACATTCTACATGCCATCAAGGAAGTTTCAGGCCCCAGAACTAATAATACTCAAGCAGCATTTGCCCTGGAAGTCAAAGCAAGGGAAATAGGTTCCTGTTATTTACGCTTGGCAGTTTCACCTTTTGGAAGCTCCGTTTTTACTGATAAAACCAAATGCTACACTGGAGGCCTCTTAAACATGTAGCTGTATATTTATCTGACTGATAAAAGAAGTTATCCATCTTTAACATGTGCTGCTTTGGGGGGTACTTGATAAGGGCATAAACAGGGTGCACAGATGTACCAACAGTCTTGGTAATCATCATACTGTGCCATTAAGGACACAAGGGTTTCATTCTTTCAAGATATATTTTTTACTTGTAATTGGAAACCTGTCATAGTGCTTTTGCTAGCGGACAGAATATTTATGTACCAGATTCATTAACACAAAGTAGGGGTGTAAGAGGAAGTGCTACCAAGTAATGAAATCAGATGTAATCCAGAGTCCCACAGAAACAATAATCTTTTCTTTTATATGTGTCCATTTCCTTTTATTACTATTGCTCTGAAATTATAAGGGGAAAGAATTAGCCATATTTGTAAACTGCCCCTTTTGAAGCACGGTGTCACATTCCTTCTTGCCATGAGCAATAAACAATGAGCATTACAGCCCAGAAATGAAGATCGAGCCAATACATCTTTCTCATTTGGCTCAGTTAAACCTATCAATTTTTGTCAATTTCTGGGATTTTAATTAAAAGACGGGGGTTGGTTCTATACCAAACCAAGCCCAAGCCTAATTACCACAAGTGTTAATTGCAAATCTTGCTGTTTAACCAAATGACTAATAGAATAGGATGGCAAAATGCCTTTCTGACAGCAAACAGATTTCCTGATAAATGAAACAGGGTGCAAATTGAGGCCATCTCCTAGCCTTTGATATCCTGCTGTACAACTGCTGTGAAAAATAATTGTAGATGATTGGTGGAAAAAGTTGAATGTACAACTCAGGATGGGAACAAATCAGATCTTTAGATGTTTTCCAGTGTATGTTTCAAAAGAGAATAAAATATTTTCTCTTAGACAAAGAAGATTTCAGCAAACGGCATTAAGGTACAAAGGATAGTTGCTGATTTGTAGCTAAATCATTAGAAGGATTGTTCCCCTCTAAATGAATCGACCCAGGTTTTATGATTATTGTTTTATATTTAAGATGGTAATTTTTGAAGGCACAAACAAAAAAATGAAGTTTCTAGTAGTGCAAATGAACAGATTATCCAAATCCATTTCATTTTATGGTCTACTTCAACCCACCAAGTTTTACACTGGGTTTTTATTTCTAAGTGCTTTAATCAATTATAGTTGTCTTCTTTTTAACATAGCCATTTAAAAAAAATAAAATGGTAGTCACACTGTTTTTTTTTTAATATACAACACAATGAATTTTAAACTTATTTTTAACTTTCAAAGTGGCTTGCTGGCTTAGTCTTTGCTTGCAAGGAGGCACCTCCCTTTCAAAGACTATGTTAGAATGCCCATATTCATTCAGTCTCCAATTTCCTGGAACACCTAAGCGTATGATGTCACATGGCCAAATGAGCAGCTGAAGAACTTGATAGAGAGGGAAAGAAGCATCACAGTTTATAGTTTAAGGGGAAAAAAATTGCTGGGATGGAGGTGAGGAAGCCTCATTGGTTACCTTCAACCAAAAGAAAAGTTAGGAAGCCACAGTGAATGAGTAAGTGTGTATCTCAAACAAGCTATTTAATTATTTATAGAATGAATATTCAAATCTCTTGCCTACCTTATGCCAGGGACTGTGCACCCTTTTGGATAGGAGTCCTAGATTCAATCTCTCCTTTGTTTGGAAGATGGTTAAAGTTTCTATCACATTATTTTTCTCTGATTGTATGACAATATTTGTTGTGTCTGCGAAATGATGCCAGGAGTCGGTGACTTCAAATCATGCTCTTTATTTGAGGTTGGAACCGAACTGGCGCAAAGGGAAAAAGATCGCGGCTTTTATTCTTTTAGCCGCGGCGGCCGCGGCCAATGGCACCGCTTTGAATCTCCCGCGATCCGAATGGACCAATCGTGGGAGATTCTTAGCAAGCCAATCGGCACGGCTCGCCTGACCAATCAGAGTGCCCCGCGCTTTGGCCAATCAAAGCTCGGGGATCTCAAGAATGCTAATTAAGGACAGAACACCCCTCCCCTCTTGGTTCAGTCCTTACGTCGCGTAGTCATGTAGGTAGGCGGGGCTCCGTCTGAGCCTACTGGACCTGCTCAGCTCAGTCGTAGGTTGGATCCCGGCCGGTTCGGTCGGGATCTCTGCTGCTCCTGCTGCCGTCGTGGGAACCGGATGGTCGATCGGGCCGGGCCGCTCTCCGTAGCTCCCTCCTGGGCCTCCCGGGTTGGTTGAGCTGCGGGTTTCGCCGCTCCTGCTCGGTCTTTCCGGGTTGGCCGAGCTGGCCTGGCTGTCCCTTCCTGGCGAGGGGTCATGATGGCTGCTTTCCAGTAAGTACGGCTAGTTTATTCTTCTTTGGTTTTGGTTCCCTGGGTATTCCCTCCCCCCTTGGTTTGTGTTGTGGGGGTTGGTTTCGCCTGTTTGTGCGTCGGTGGTCTCTTGGTTGATAGTCCTCGACCTTAGTTGGTCGATGTGCCGTTTCCACGCTCGTCCGTCTGCTGTTTGTAGCCGGTACGAGTGTGGGCCTGTTATTTGTGTGATGACGGCCGGTATCCATAGTGGGTCTCCCGTCAGGTTTCTTGCATATACGGGGTCGCCGGGTGCGAAGGTTCGGTGTTTGCTGTTTGAGTCTGGGGGCTTCTCCGGGTTATACGTGGGGTGTAACCTGTCGAGTGGGGACCTTAGTTTCCTGCCCATTAATAGTTCGGCTGGGCTCTTATTCGTTGTGGTATTTGGGGTTATGTGTTGGGTGAAGAGTAGTTTGTTTATTTTCTCCTGGATCTCCCCGTGGTCTATTTTCCGGATGGTCTTCTTAGTGAATTGGACCATCTGTTCCGCCCTACCGTTCCCCGCCGGGTGCGCCGGTGCTGTCAGCGCGTGGCGGATGCCCCTTTCCACTAGGAATTTTTCGAATTCCAGCGAGGTGAATTGGGGCCCGTTGTCGGAAACGACGACGTCTGGGAGGCCGTGTGTTGCAAAGAGTTTGCAGAGTTCCTTGATCACGGCCTCCGTGGTTGTCGTCTTCATGTTGCTTACCTCCAGCCAGTTGGAGTAAGCGTCAACTGTTATGAGGAAGGTGTGTCCTTTATATGTGATGTTGAAGTGTTTGATTCCGACTACCGGGATGCGGTTTCCCTGGTAGTCCCTTACAATGAGTCTCTGGCTGTCGAGGTTCGTCCTTTGGAGGGTAGGCACCAAGCGCTTTATTTCATGCCATGCAATCATGGAGAGGTAGGACCCGGAGTCCACCTCCATTTTGCATGGCTGGCCCTCGATGCCTACCTCCACGTGGACCTTCTGGGCATCATTGGTTATGGCGTGGCCGATGGTGACCGTCTGATGGGTCTCCTCTCTTCGCCGGTTATCGCCGCCTCGCAGGGATCGTCCATTCCGGTCCCATCTGTTGTCCGAGGGGCGATCTCTGGTCCGTGTGCTTTCTCTCCTCCGGTCGCTCTGGTTCCATCGTGCCGGGCTGCGATTCTTCTTTAGGTGGCAGACGAAGTTGCTGAAGCTCTCACCCGACCTCTGGTCCCGACGGTAGAATTCATTGCGTCGGATCAGGATGGGTACCTCTGGAGCGTAGTGCCGCCGAAGTATTGGCTCGAGGACGTCCCAGTCCATCGCGGTCGCATCGGCGGGTTTGGCAAGCGCCTTGGCCATCTTGAAGACCTCGGTCCCGCAGTGGGTCAGGAAGACGGCGCGCTTCATGGGGCCAGTGGCGTCCTTCAGGTCGCTGCACTCGAGGAACATGCAGAATCGGTTGGAGTACGATTCCCAGTCCTCGGTGGCGGGGTTGAAGGGTGCGGGGGGTGCGATTTTCGCCATCGCGGTGGTTCGTCTGGCTTCCGTCGGACACGTGGTTTGGTTCAGGGTCTGAATCCCACCTTCCTCGCCAGTGTTGTGTCCGCGAAATGATGCCAGGAGTCGGTGACTTCAAATCATGCTCTTTATTTGAGGTTGGAACCGAACTGGCGCAAAGGGAAAAAGATCGCGGCTTTTATTCTTTTAGCCGCGGCGGCCGCAGCCAATGGCACCACTTTGAATTTCCCGCGATCCGAATGGACCAATCGTGGGAGATTCTTAGCGAGCCAATCGGCACGGCTCGCCTGACCAATCAGAGTGCCCCGCGCTTTGGCCAATCAAAGCGCGGGGATCTCAAGAATGCTAATTAAGGACAGAACAATATTCACATCTTGTACATTTTAAAAAGGACATTGCAATTCCATGTCTCTTATAGCTTTGGTTTAATGGATCGATGAATCCTAACTGGATTTCATTTGTGCTACCTCGCAGAGGATAATGCTGGAGCAAAGGGCCAAATTTGTTCCCATCTGGTGATATGATGTTTATTTCAATCAGTGACCAGATATATCAAACAACATACAGCTAAGTCCAGCTGTATGTCTAATAGTTAATATTTAAAAAAGCAAAAAAAAAAAGAGATTTTTTTTCCATACTCCTATTAAATGGTAATGCATTTTTTTTGCAGTTCCTTTCTGGTGATGTCTAGCAGTAGTGTTTTAAAAGGCTGAGAAAACTCAAGTATTCACACTGTATTAATTAATGAGTTGTGCTAAATG
Organism: Hydrophis major; assembly: GCA_033807585.1. Lineage (NCBI taxonomy): Eukaryota > Metazoa > Chordata > Lepidosauria > Squamata > Elapidae > Hydrophis > Hydrophis major. Next base: position 38,183,618 of record CM066328.1, on the reverse strand, counting down.
TGTTGTTATGTTTATCAATATTCTACGAATCTGACTCTGAACTGATAGACGTATACTGTAATGCATAGGGTACAGATCATGTATTATGGTGAGCACTTTAAAATACAAAAATGTTACTACAGTGTTATCATGTTTTTATACTAGGCTATTGCTAAGTATGGACTTTGTTCAGAAAAGCAATTTATAAATATGTTTTAGGAATACATACAGTTAAGTCAATTATCTAAAAAAGAAATACAATCAATACAAATACAAACATTTGCTAAAATTATATATATGCCCATCCTCAAAAGTAGACATATTTGTGTATGTGTGTTAGAGGGGTATTTTGTGTGTGTGTGTGTGTGTGTATGTATCCTCATTAAAAACTGTATATTATGTTGAGGGATCCCAGCTAAATTTACACATCACTATGCCATCATCCAGTTATATTTGTGGCTACAAAGTTTTCAAGAACCCTTGTCTGTTGTGCCCTATTTAGCAAATAAGTAAAAAAAAAACATGGTTTGGTGTGATGTAATAATCATGTCATTGCCTTGCTTAGTGGTACCTAGTGAACAATACCATTAAATAAGATGTTTCTCATACAGGTCAACCTTGGAGCTGATCCCATCAATGTTCAATGGATTTAGGCAGGCAGAAGATTGATTGTTTTAGGCAGTTCTTCCATTCTTTTAGCCTGTTGACCCCATAAGCATGGAAACATTCTCACACCATGTTACATTACTATTGAAGTTGCTGATCATACAAATGTACTCTAAGTCTATTGCCTAACATTTAGGATATCTCCTTAATATATGTTATGGAAATGAGCTGAATGTTATAAACTATATTAGGAATGAATTTAGCACAGAGAACACAGGATTTGCTTATGGCAAGGCCATCCATTAGACTTACAGATAATACATGTCAATATCTAGCCTGCTATCCATTATACAATGCCTGAATCCATGGGATTTCTTCTGCCATCTGGTCCAGATTGGGGTATATTTAGCAAGCAAGAAATTATCCATTTCCCCTTTAAGAAGCAACTGTTGCGAAGAAGCAAGCCTTTTTTAAGATACTAACCAAGATGCAGCTGTTCATGTCTAAACAAGCAATTTCAGGTCTTAATCCAACAAACACTGCTGGGAATTGAAGTGTCCTCTTTTCAATGGCAAAGCAATAATGCACCTCCTGCCCATGTGCATGGGCATTACATCAACTACTTAGCAGCCGATGTTTTGTACCACTTGTATTCAGAAGTGATTAAGCTCCTCTCCCCCCAATATTGTACTGGCCTTGGCTGAATTAGATTAGTGCAAATCAATTCCACCTCTCTGTTTCTGTTTGTTTGTTGCAGATACCTTTCTAGATCCATAACCAAAATGGAATTGGTTTATAAAATATGCAACATTTATCAGCTGAAATTTTGCATTCAATCTCTGCTACAGATTACAAAAGTGCCAGATTTTTTTTTTCTTTGAAGAATGGGATCTCTCTGTGCTGCTTTGTTTTCAAAACTGAGATACTTGTCATTCTTCCCTTTTGTATGGAGGATAACAACAGTTTACTCGTGGTCAATACTAATTTTGTAAAATGCTGCATTGGAACTCATACAATCATCTGCTCCATAGTTAAAGTAAAATAATGAAAATGTTTGGAAAATGCAAATGATGCTTATGATAATTAGCTATGATGCTTCCCTACTTTTATTAATAAGTCTGAGCTGCAGGCAATTACATTTACATTTCTTATGAAGGCTCAAAGCCTTCAAACAATTTCCTGTTATCTAGGAGAATGGCATTAAAAAGTCAACTTTAAAGTAATCTATATCATGTGTTGTTCATCTGTTTGGATAGGCATGGCATGTCTTTATTTCTTGCCAATGGAGATTTAGTCATTATAGCTGTTTTGCAAAAGAGTCTGCATTTTCAACAGTTGTGACTAGGTCTCTCTGCATTTTTAAATTTTCTGGTAATGGGTTTGAAATAACTTGCTAGTTTGCTGGTATATTCCAACTGGTGGGAGCATCAGCAGATGAAAGCAAGATATAATTGGAAATGAAAAGGAAAAAAGAAAAGAAAGATGTCTAACGCAATTGCCAATATTTTAACTGAAATCGACAATCCTTTTCCCCCTGCAAAAAGATTACCTGGTTCAACTTACTCCCTATAAAGGTAGGCAGATTCCCAAATCTTGGCAAAGAAACAGAGTTGAGGAAAGACATTAATATTGATGTGCAATTCACATGGCAATAAAAAGCCACCATTGTTAATGGTTGTGAAATTAATATTTGATGAGGCTGGATGGTACTGAAATTCCATGATTTCTGGGACAACTCTATGACACAATAAAGGCCAAATGGAAGCAAGAGTTTTAGGGAAAGAGAAGCTGTCTTTTTTGCTTTCTGCACAGACTGAAGCATCCAAATATGCTAGTGAGCAGAAAATGTTACAATCCATTTTCAGTATGAAGAATTGGGGTGGGTGGCAGTTGGAAAAAGGGTAGCATTACTTGGTTACTGCTGGAAGGAGAAGGGCTAGGTAGATTGGTAAATTTACTACCTGTGTCATCATTTTTTGGGAAGCATTGCAATTGTGGTGAAGTGAGCCTAGGAACAAATCAAGTTCAGAAGCCCATTATTTGTTCTAATTCTGAGAACATCAACAGATTGAAAGATGGATATTGTAGACCAGGGGTGTTAAACTCGCATCGTCACAGTGGTGTCACATATCGTGATTTTTTTCCCTTTCACTAAACCAAGTGTGGGCATAGCCAGCTCATGATGCATTCAGCCTATGACAGCCCTGTTGTCGAGTTTTTCCACTCTGATAATATCATCAGAATCAACTGCTGCTACTCAGGAGATAGTGGTGATGGCAACCCATGTGGTGATAGTGGTGATGGCAACACATTTTACTTTCTGGATCCCATCTTGGGACCCAGGAAGTAAAACATATATACAATCATTTTCTAAGTCACAATGGGATATTTTTTTTATTTCTTTTATATGCAATTTAATATATGTCTATTCCCTCAGCTACAATTCAGTAAGAGTCCTGCAACCCAGGAATGTGTTCTTAATTCAAAAAGAAATCATAGAAAGATCATACATTAAATGGTTCCATTGTCTCGAGTGGGGTGGGGTTTATCTTCTCTGATTAACCACTTTCAATTATCACAGTTTGGCTCGCTGCCTAATGAAATTAAAAGTGGATTTATGTATTCTGTCAATTCTGAGATGAGGTGAATATCTGGGATGTTGCCAATAGGAAAGATAGAACAAAATAGTTGCTATCAAGAACCAATCTGAAAAGAAAAGAAGTTGCTGCCAGAGTAATACAAAACAATCCCATAATCATGTGTAATTTTTATGTTATTCATGAATACAGTTTTTCTGACCCCTAATTATTTGCTTAAAAATAGAAAATTGAAGAAGTAAAGATCCAATTTTAAGTGTGAACTACTGAACAGCACAATTACTAAGAGCCTCTTCTGTAAATGCAGTTAACATTATGAAAAATCACTGAGCCATTAAAAAATACATCCCACTCCCAAAAAACTGGTTTTGTTGAAGAAAACATGAAAGACCATTTAATAGAACTCCTCAAAACATTATTGGACCTAGATCATGTCCTGTATGCTTATTTATAATTAGCAATCTACTGGTTTAGAAATGTTACTGATATGCACATGTTTGCCATGGAAATGAATGTAAAATGATTTCATAATGGCTTTACATTTTACCATTATAAAGATGACTTCAATAATATATATAGAGGACAGGAAGCATAACATAATGGAACAATGGAAAGCTGTGTCTCACACTGGGTTCACACACATTTTCAAAATTTATTAAGGATAATTAATTAAGTAAAAACAATGTTGACATACTCTATTTCAGAAACAAGAAATGTAACATGCAAGAGACATTTGGATAGAGAAAAGTTTGGAAATGTTCCTGTTATGTACTGAGCGTGGGCACGAAGAATGGAGATGAGCCGGTGAAACAGTGAACTTCAAAACTCTTTATTAACATGGTGTGACAGCTCAGCTCAATGGCTGCAACGGCCCTCCTTACATAGGCAACTTATTAAATATTCAACCAATGAAAACCTGGGAGCGCTAGCTCCATTAACCAATGGGAGAGGCTCGTTAATGCCCAATCATATTCACCTGAACGGACCAATCTGATGTCGCCATTAACGGCCAATCAGAAGTGCAGGGCCAGAACCCTGCACTTGACTTCAAGCTCTTGATAACTTTATTAACATATTTATTCATTCACAACACCCCTTCCCCCCAGGTTACATTTACGGGATGCGGTTACGTAGTCCTTGAGGTAGGCCGGTTGTTTTGTTAATCTATTTGATTTTCGTATTGCACCCGGTATTTGGCTGCAATCTTGTTGAGGTAGGACGTTATCTGGCGAAAGGGGTGTCTACAACTCTGAGTTCAAATTCTCATTGTCACCAACATCTTCGGTATCACCATGAGGCGAGCTCACTCCCATCCCCGATTCTTCTTCACGTGTTTCCGTTTCGCCGTTGTTTCTATCATTAAGACTTTCTGCTATTCCAAGTTCATCTTCCTCCATATCTCCTCCCCCCTCAGTTTGGATATCAGGGGACTCAGAGATTCTTGACTGTAGCCTTGATCGTAGCTGATCAATGTGGTGCTTCCATAGTCTATTATCGCGACACTCCACGAGGTACGATCTGGGGCCGGTTACTCGAACCACAGTCGCCTCGACCCACAACGGATCGCCCGACAAGTTCTTAGCGAATACTAAGTCGCCTACCTGGACGGTACCGCATCACCCGCTGGATCCGTGTGGTTTTTCAGGTTCGTATGATGGGTGTAGTCGGTCGAGGTGGGAACAGAGCTTCCGCCCCATTAGCAATTTGGCGGGAGTTTTGTTGGTGATGCTGTGCAGAGTGATATGCTGCAAAAGGAGTATCCGGTTTATTTTTTCTTCGATATTGTCATAGTCCATTTTGTGCAGTGTTTTCTTGATGAATTGTACCATGCGCTCGGCCCTTCCGTTGGCCGCAGGATGCGCCGGCGAAGTCAGCGCATGGCGAATACCGCGGTCCACCAGGTACTGCTCAAAGGACAACACGGTAAATTGGGGTCTGTTATCAGATACCAGAACGTCTGGTAATCCATGTGTTGTAAATAGTCTGTCTAGTTTCTTGATGACCGCTTTGGTTGTTGTATTCCTCATTTCATAGATTTCGAGCCAGTTCGAGTAGGCATCTACTATTAACAAGAATGTGTGGCCTTGGGTAGGTCCCGCAAAGTCCAGATGAATACGGGACCAGGGTCCCCGCGGTGTTTCCCATTCGGTTGGGGTCGCCTTCAGTGGGGCGTTGCTTACTTCCTGGCATTTGTGACAAGCTTTGACCCACGCCTCAATTTGTTTGTTGATGCCTGGCCACCATGCGTAGCTACGTGCAAGGACTTTCATGCGCACGATGCCGGGGTGGCCATCGTGCAAGGTTCTTAGTACCGCTCGTTGTAGCCACTGTGGGACAACGACTCTATCTCCCAGATAATGCAGCCCTTCTGTGAAAACAATTCTGTTTGTCGACTCTTGAATGGGGCATAGTCATCAGGTATCTGGTCCAATGGCCATCCGCGCTCGACCCAACTGAGAACTCGTGCTAAAGTGGGGTTGCGTTTCGTTTCCATCGCGATATCTCAGGCTGTTAATGGCAGTGTTCGAAGTGTCTCGATCTGCAACATTGTCACTGTAGGCGTGGGGTCATCGATGGTCTCTGGAAGCAGTGCTCGGCTCAATGCGTCGGTGTGGGGAATGGCCGTCCCCGGGCGGTGTTGCAGCCGATAATTATAGGCAGCCAAGAATTCTGACCAGCGAGTCATTCTGGGAGATAATATATAGGGGGTTGGCTTATCTCCTGCTATTATTCCCAGCAAAGGTTTGTGGTCAGTCACTATAGTAAAGGCTCGGCCGTACACATACTCATGAAATCTCTTGACAGCAGACACAATGGCAAGGGCTTCTTTATCAATCTGACTGTAATTGCGTTCTGCTTTTGAAAGCGTCTTCGAGAAATAGGCAACAGGGGCTTCGCTACCGTTTGGCAAAACATGGCTCAAAATGGCGCCTACTCCGAAAGGCGATGCATCACACGTGATCGTTAACGGCAAAGTCTCATTGTACTGCATTAGTACAGCGTCAGAAGTCAATAATTTCTTTACATTTTGAAACGCCTGCTCTTCTCTATGTCCCCATACCCAGATTGCTTTCTTGTCCAATAAACGATGTAGGGGTTCAGCTACGGTTGCTTTGTGCGGCAAGAAAACATTATAAAAATTGATAAGGCCTAGAAATGCCTGGAGGTCGGCTTTATTTCGGGCTTTTGGGGCATTCTTGATTGCCCTCAATTTGCTATCGGTAGGGTGAATGCCATTACTGTCAATCAAATATCTTAAAAATTCGACACGATCAGTGCATCGTTTACACTTGTTTTTCTTAACCTTAAGCCCTGCGTCTTTGAATCTCTGGAGAACCAACCTCAGGCGTTCTCGTAAAATTTTCGGGGTAGGTGCAGCGATTAACACATCACCAAAGTATGGAACAACACCTTTTATTCCTTGTCTTTCCATCAAACTTTGAAAGATTCCCGGGGCTACGCTCACTCCGAATTGGAGTCGGGTACATTTAAAGGCACCTCGGTGTGTGACGATTGTCTGTGCCTCTGCTGTTTTTTTTGTCTACTGGCAGTTGTTGGTATGCCTGGGCTAAGTCTAGTTTAGCAAAGACTTTTCCGCCCCCCCAGGGAATGGAGGAGGTGCTGCACCACCGGTACCGGATATGCGTTTTGTTGAAGGGCGTGCTTCAGGGTGGCTCGGTAGTCCCCACAAATTCTTATCGAACCATCCGGCTTAATGGGTGTAACGATTGGGGTCTCCCAGGGAGAGTGATCGGTTGGTTCTAACACACCCTGGGCTATCAATTTATCAAGCTGCTCGTCAATCTTTGGTTTTAGGGCAAATGGCACTCGACGAGGCTTAAGGCGGATGGGAGCTATTTTGGGATTGAGGTTAAATGATATCGGGGTCCCCTTGTACTTGCCTAGTTTATCTGCAAAGACATCCTTGAATTCTTGGACGAGGTCCTCTTCCCAGTTACTGCTATCGATTCGGTGAATGCCTGCCACCTCAATTCTGAGCGGAACGAACCATTGGAGGCCTAGCAGAATAGGCCGGTCCTTGTCGATCACAGTCAGGGGTAGGAATACTGTACGGTTCTTGAATGATAGCCAAACTCGACTGGATCCTACGACTGGAATCCGATTCCCTTGATAGTCTTTGAGTATGAGTCTTTGGAATCGGAAATCTTGTCGCCGGACGGTAGGGATGAGTTGCTTGAGGGTCTTCCATGAAACCATCGAGAGAGATGATCCTGAGTCGACTTCCATCAGGCAGGGTTGGTTCTCGATAGCCACTTTCACTCGGATCTTCTTGGCATGCAAAGAGGAGGCGTGACCGATAGTGATAGTTTGGTGAGCCTCTTCTCGCTTTGTGGGGTGGTTTATGGTTTTGTTTCTGTAGGAGTGGTTGTTCCATTGGTGGTTTACTGGTTCTTGCCTTACAGGATGGCTTCCTGTCGGTTGGAGATAGTTTGCCCCCTTCAAGGGCTGGCTGGGTCCTATTTGGTTTCTACAGACCGGTCCGATATGGCCTCATTTCCCGCACACATGGCAGAGCGCGTTGAGGAATTTGCATTCTGATCGGGGGTGGCTTGCCCCACAACCAGCGCATTGATATTGAGATTTCTGGCATTGGTCCCATTTGGACCTCAGTCGATGGACCTCTTCTTCGTCGCTGTCTGACAATGAAGAGAGGTCCTCGTGGTGGGCTGTTATAAGCTGCCCTTCTGACTTAGGTGAAATTTCGCAGGTCGGTTGGTGAACCGGGGCACGGTTGCGGCGCATTCGGGCTGCTGATTTCCTGGTTGCTTCTGCTGCAGTAGCCTCAGCGATAGCATCAGCAAGGCTGATGTCGCCTTTTGCCATCAACTTGCTTTGGATGTGTGGTGCATCCAATCCCAGAACTATTCTGTCTCTTAAGGCTTCTTCGAGATTGGCAAACCCACATAGGCCTTCCAGATTCCGGAGATCTGCTATGAAATCTGCAACAATTTCGCCCTTCTGTTGACTTCTTTGATAAAATTCATGCCTTCTGATGAGCGTTGGAATGATTGGCGCGTAGTAGAGGTTCAAGGATGTCCCAGTCCATAGACTTCACTTCTATCGGTTTCGTTAGTGCCTTGGCCATCTTGAATACGGTCGGCCCGCAATGCGTTAGGAATACCGCCCATTTCTTTCCAGTAGTGGCATCCTTCAAATTGTTGGTTTCCAAGAACATTTGGAAACGATCATATAAGAGTCCCAGTCTTCTTGCGCTGGGTTGAATGGAGCAGGTGGTATGATGCTGCCGGACATGGTTCCACCATTGTGCGTTCAGCCACGTGCTCGGTTATCGTTCTTCTTGTTCAGTCAGCTCCGACGTCTCCACATCCCACCCTCGTCGCCAGTGTTATGTACTGAGCATGGACGCGAAGAATGGAGATGAGCCGGTGAAACAGTGAACTTCAAAACTCTTTATTAACATGGTGTGACAGCTCAGCTCAATGGCTGCAACGGCCCTCCTTATATAGGCAACTTATTAAATATTCAACCAATGAAAACCTGGGAGCGCTAGCTCTGTTAACCAATGGGAGAGGCTCGTTAATGGCCAATCAGATTCACCTGAACGGACCAATCTGATGTCGCCATTAACGGCCAATCAGAAGTGCAGGGCCAGAACCCTGCACTTGACTTCAAGCTCTTGATAACTTTATTAACACATTTATTCATTCACAACAGTTCCTGTAGAGAAAAAGTTAGAGACTAAGATATAAAAGACATAACAGGAAAAGATGCTACTCTGGAATGTTGCTATATTATGACCAGTGAGTTTACAGCAAAATGTTATAATAAGAAGTAGAGATGTAACAGAAATCCATTATGGATTTATTTTAGAACACAGCAAAATGATACTAGATAACCCATGAATCCTTTCAGAAATATTTCCTTATCTGCCACTTGTACTGCACTCTGCCCAATCTTTTCCATGCCTTTTTTGAACCTCCTTGCACTCCTCTTACAACCCTGCACATTCCCCCGACATACATGTATGCACACATCTGTGTATGTATATACACACACATATATACACTGTGGGTATCTATCTTTATCTGTATATTATCTATATCTATAATTAGACAGACAGACAGACAGATGGATGATAGACAAACAGATATACATAGAGATATCTATATCTCTCTATATATTAGAGGAATCATTTAAAAAATCACTTATTTGATAAATGATAGGCTTCTTTCATTTAAAGACTAGTCCACAGAAAATTTGAACCAATAAAACAGGGGTCCTCAAACTACGGCCCACAGGCAGAAATGGTCCGCTGAAGCCATTAGTCTGGCCCACAAAGGACCATGAGGCTGCCCCGCCCACATTGCACCACCTACACTGGCACCCACCTGCCTTCTGGAGGCTGAGGAGGCCAAAAACAGGCCCATTTTTGGGTGTCAGAGTGGTACTGGAGGCCGAGGAGTCCAAAAACAGAGACACAGAGACCTCCCCAGTCTCCAGAGAGAGGGAGGGAAGGAGAGAAAGACACACACACACCAGTGTTGGGATTCAATTTTTTTTACTATGAGTTCTGTGGGCGTGGCTTGGTGGGCGTGGCAGGGAAGGATACTATAAAATCTCCAGTCAGAGGTGCTATTTACCGGTTCTCTGAACTACTCAAAATTTCCACTACTGGTTCTCCAGAAATGGTCAGAACCTGCTGAATATCACCTCTGATACACATACACACACATCATCAAAAATCCCAAGACAGCCACTAACCTGCTTTCCACCTCCAGAAGCATAACAAATTAAAGTTTAATTTGTGTGTATTAATTACTAGACTGCTAAATTGGCCACACCCACCTAGTCATATGACCACCTAGCCATGCCTACCCAGCCATGCCTACCCAGTCTGCCCCCCTGCCCCAAAAGTCTGAGTGACCATGAATTGGCCCCCTGTTTAAAAAGTTTGGGGACCCCTGCAATAAAACAATGCATGAGTATGTTTGACATTGGGTTTAGAGCCAGGATACCCAAGGATACAACAGTGTCCGTGGATATCTCTGTTCATGACCACAATGCATTTCTCCCACAGCAAACCCTCTTATAATATTAGCAAATGATTTCAATGTTGAATATTGGAAAATAAACATGAGGGATAGCTGCAACCTGTTTCGATGCATGTCATTCTACTCAGAAAACGAACAAGGACAAACATAGAAAGGAGGGAGCATCTTTGTGACACGGGTATTATGGGGGGGGGAATCAGTTGCTAAATGCATTTTGTCACTGGAGGATAGTATTGTACAGCCCTTTGATTCAAGGATGAAAAGACATTTAATGATCTGTGATAAATTAGTATGCTTCTTTGAGAAGTATGAGGTTGTTACTTCCTCCCCTTCCCCTTCTCCTTCTCCCTCTCCATCATTGTTTCATTATCTTCCCTTCTATATCTCTAATCTTTAGAGTTCCCCAAAAATTGATGCTGTTTTTCTCATTTCTCAAAATCACATTCCATATAGAAATAGGTGAAATGAACAAACACCCTGCTGGGCACATGTCTGATTAAATAGTCCATAATATATCTTTTCTTGGTTTCTGGATGACATTCTTGCTGCAGACCAGCTAAAGTCTTAGCAAGTTAAGGCGTCACTTTAAAAAAAAAAAAATGATAATGACAGCAGTATTTCTAGCAGTAAGAAATCATTTACATCCACATTCAAAATGTAATAATATAAAAGTTATGTAGACTATGGCGGTTCAAAAAAGCACTTTAAGCTTTCTGCAAAAGTGCATCCAGAGTCACCCTTAAGCATTTCATTACATGAAAGTAATATTCCTATTGTAATTTTATGGTCAGTTCTCTGAGTGCACTTTTAAAATCAGAATAGAAAAATATATGAATCCCATTTCAGACTCTGGAACTCAATTGTTCAACTTGTGGATCATTCTTAGATTCTTATTCCTTTTTTATGGAAAATCTTAATCTCCTTCAAATTTTATCAGAGGCATAATTTTGTTTTCGGAAATTGATTCGTACTTGTAACTGTGTCTGGGAATGATCTTGGGATATAGCCTGAAGAGCCAGAGCCAGGAGAATGGTCAAATAAAAAGCAGCTTATCCCACAGCAAGAATGTGAGCATGGTAAAAACATCTCAGAAAGAAATGTCTGTGGAGATTCTCGATCATCCAGATCCTAGTTGTCTCAAAGGTGCTTTTTCAAAAGGCAACTGGACTGTTTTGTCTTGAGGAAGAAGAAGAAAATGTTTTGTTTCTCATTGAAGAAGTTTCATCTTCACTCAAGAAGACAAAGCTTCTTGGATGAGAAGCAAAATATTTGCTTCTTCTTCTTAAGGAATAACAAACAGTCCAGTTGCCTTTTGAAAAAACATCTTTGAAATCTCAGAAGAAACCCTCCCTAGTTTCTTGGGATGTAAAGGTGATGGAGTGGGGAAGGATAGATTCAGACTTGCAAGATTGATGTCAGCCCTATGAGTTAGTCCAGACTGAAGGATGCCCAGATGAACTAACTTTATTTTATTATAAGGTGATATTTACAGAAGGTTTCAAGTTCCCCTGGCTGCAGCTCTTCCTGCTGACTTCCAAGGTCATTCCCACATACTGTTAAACTTCTGTGGCTATTTCTGTATAACATTGACTGCTGGTTACAATAAGAGAAATTCTTCATTTCAATTTAAAATACGAAAAGCCTTTGTGGTTAGTCAACAGGAAAAAGGTCACATAATGACAGGTGCCTTGGTATTGTACTGTATCCCTCTGAGATTCTTCCATTTTTTAAAAAAATCTTTTTGCTGAAAATACATATCTTTATTCTGCATTTAATTCAGTCCTGATTCCCACTTTTAATCAAAAGTTTAAGTATATTTTACCCTTTCAATCTAAAGAGTATTTAAGAAATGGGAGGTGCACCTTATTTTTCACTTACCCTGAACATGCCTGGAACGAGGAACAATGGCAATGAATTGGCTGAAACCGGCACCTAGTGGCAAATACTTAGAAATTGTTATGTGCAATTGGTTTTGTAGGGCAACCAACTATGTAATCATAGAAGCATTCTTTTCTAGCCATAGACAAAGATTGACTCCAGCTTGTTAGAAGTACCCAGTTCACTAAGATTGGCAAAAGCCCAAATGTCAGCCATATGCTCCAATTTTACTAACAGTTAGGAAATTCAAAGTGTTATTTGGGAAGGGTGGTGTCAAAAGAAATCAAGATTGTAGCCAGTACCACATAATCAAAGCCTTGCCTCCTATGCAGATGGGATACTTATAAAAAAAGATTCACTTGCATGGTGGCAGCTTTTTGACATTGATTATGCCCCTAATAACTTTGTCCTATGACTGGTGACACAGTCAGTCTTCAAGGCTTTCTTCTTAACATGTGGATCTCGATCTGCACAAACCCAGTGTTCCCTTCAACAGGGGCAAGAAAATATCTACTTGACTTATTCCATGGTAGATTATCCCCTGCCATACCCAGGATTTTCCATCATATTGAGCTGAAGGGTTAACAGGAAGGCTGACCAAGCTCTGAATTTGAATTTGGATCTAGACTATACCAAATCTCTTATAAAGCTGTTAACCAATAAAGGTGTGATCAATATTTTCCTATCATGAGAAACTCATTACCAAATGTTCTTCCATTGTAACTATCTTATCCTTGTTGCTGCCAATACAAATAAATTCTCATGCATAAAGTGCTGTTTCAGAATTTCTGGTTACACAGGGAATTTTTTATATGTGCCCATTTCTCTGTCACTCAAAGCAGTGAGTTTCAAATTGTTTAATTTGACAGGACTGTATTCCATTTTTAGACCTTCTGGTAGATGGAAAAGCTTTTATGCTTTGGTTCTGCTATTATAATCAAATGGCTGTTACACTTCAGAAAGGATAATTATAATACATGTGTAATACAGTAGATTTCATTTTAATATTTTTATATAAAATAAGAATTGCATTTTTCATATCCCTTTGTTCTGTCTAAATTTTGATGAATGAACATCATGTCCTTGTCATGCACAATTCAGATGGGATTTAAGACAAATTTAACTTGAGTTCTAGAAAGCATTAGAAAGTGAAGCCGTCATCTTATCTGACTTCAACTAACTCTTACATATCATTGCTTGTCTTATTGCTTCTCAGAAGTTTGAAATCCTTAGCTCCTAAAAGAATTGACCACAAGAAGCAAGACATATCTTAAAAGCCTGGGAGACCTGAAGATATTTCAGTTGACGTGGGAATAAAACACTTAGGAAATGAAAATACTTAATATGCTTAGAATACAGAGGAGCTCCCCAAATTAGTTTCTTTTTCTGTAAGAATGTTTTTAAAAGTGGAAGGGTTTTAGAAATCACATATACATGAATGAATTCATTCTTTAATTCACTGCTCATACATACATATGTACCCATAACTGATCCTCTTTCAGGAAAGGCACCATTATGAAAACCTTAGAAAAAAAGTAAAAATGGGAAGTCAAAGAAGTTAAAAGTATGGGATAAGAAAGTAGAGATAAATTTAATTTAAAGCTATTCCATTCTTTTTTTTCAAAAGTTTTTATTTTTAAGACAAACATATACAAACAAAAACATAAAAACATCTTCCATTTCACATACATACAGTGTGTCAGTTGGTTACAAATCTTTTGTGCTATTCTTTCATAGTCATTACTCACAGTTTATAGAAATTTTCACATCGTCAAACAAGCATATGCTCATATATTTATCAATTATCAAACATCTATGACTACTTAAACACAAACAAAAGCCTAGCTGAGATGGTTAAAAATTCAGATACATTCTTTTATCTATATACATCATGCTCTCCTAAACTAAACAAACTGAGTACCCTACCTGACAAAGTTGAAAGCATAGAATCACTCATTCACTCAATAGAAAAACACTTAGCAACACGTTTTGAAACAACTATTCAAGCAAGCCTAATTTCTCTTGGAAAAAAAAATGCAGCATAGATAAGTGAGTACCTATCAGCTCAAAATCAAATCCCACAACAACCATAACCACTACCTCAACTACAATCACAACTACAACCAAAAATAACCACCAAACCACAGCCACAAACAATTACTATCCCTTCAAATAATTCCACAACTAATATCTCCTTACTTATCAGAGACACCATGGAACATGAACAGAAACATCCAAATGCCATCTTATTTGGTCTTGAAGACACCAACTAATCAAATGACATCAACAAAGTTTGTGATATCATAAGCAACTCAAATACAACAAACATCTCTCCTGAAGATAGCATTGAAATAACCAGAGATGGCCATGGCTACAAATACAATGACAGCTCTGTGGCCCCAAGATTTTGTAGAGTTGTATGCAAAAATGAATCCAGCAAACGCATATTCATTCATACAATAAATGCCATTGCAAAAACCAATCCCAACCACAAAAAACTTCGCTCAAGACCAGACTTATCCATACTGCAAAGAATCCACTCCCATGAACTCCGCGCAGAACTCAAAAACCGTCTAGACATTGGAGAAAAGGACCTTGCGAATAAAATACCTGAATTTCTCTTCTTACTAAATATGGCTAAATTCGAAATTATATCTGTCTGTGAAACATGACTCAACGCATCTCTCCCTGACTCCATTATCACAGTAAGAGACTATCATGTTTACCAATCAGATCATGAAATCCATAGAGGAGGTGGTATTGCTATCTTCTATAAAAAGTCCCTACATCTAAAAAATATCCAAGTTACCCAGAAGCTTGCTATTCCTGAGACCATCGTCTGTGAACTGTCCTTAAATATCACATTTCAGTTCTTACTATGCTACAGAACCCCTGATTAAGACATTGAACATATAAACAAGCTAAATACACTACTAACATGGGCAGCATCCTGCCCACATGCTTTTATCTTTCTTGGTGCTTCAATCTACCTCATATTAACTGGACCCTTAACGAATGTACAACTGAACCTACACATGCAATCTTCTACAATGCAGTAACAAATCTGGGACTAGACAACTAGTAACCAACAACACTAGACTTAACAACTGTCTCAATCTCATCTTCCGCAATAGTTTGAATTAAATTTATGGAATACAAATTAAAGAACCCTTTTCCAACAGTGACCACAACATGACTGACTTTTGTCTCAACATATGTCCACACAAAAAACATCACAACAACAAAATCCCCAATTATAACTTCATAAGGGACAACTATGATCTTATAAACAATGATCTCTCATCCCTTGATTGGCAATTTCTATTCACTGGATGCAATACTGTTGAAGACCATTACAACATATTTTTACTTGAAGTCAAAAGAATAATCAAACTACCGTGTTTCTCATATAATAAGGCCAGGTCTTATTTTTTTTGGAGCCCCGAAAAAATGGCTAGGCCATCTTTTTGGGGGTGACTTAATTCCCCCCCCTTTCATCCTCGGGCAGGGAGGCGGTGATGGCTTGGATGTTGACCTCGGTGTTGGTGCTGCACTTCATATCGGGAGACCTTCCACCACCATTGCTTTCCCTTCTCCCATGCTGCTGTGGCATTTGGAGCAACGCCATGGCATTTGGTGCAGCCACGCGGCATTTGGCGCAGCCACGCTGGGCCAGCCAGGGCTCCTCCCTACAACTGGAGCCCAGTGGAGACACACAGCTTAAGGCGCTCCTGTCACTGCCTTCCCGGGCATCGTTCGAAGGCAAAGCCCATTCTTTTAAAAACAATGCCCTCAAATGATCTAAGTGCTAGAGCCCACTATAACTACATACCCAAAAAGGCATTAAGAGTTGTTAACCTAATCTTACGTAGCTTTTTCTCTGATAATATTACACTAATAACTACAGCTCATCAGTCTGGAACCCACATTATATATCTGATATTAACATAGTTGAGAAAGTCCAGAAATATTTCACAAGAAGAGTTCTCCATTCCTCTGCTCGTTGCAGAATACCTTATGCCACCAGACTCAAAATTCTAGACCTAGAAAACCTAGAACTACACTGCCTTCGGTCTGATCTAAGTATAGTATATAAAATCATACATTGCAATGTCAATGAATACTTCAGCTTCAACCATAAAAACAAAAGAGCAAACAAAAGATACAAACTCAAGGTTAATCACACCAAACTTGATTGCAGGAAATATGACTTCAGCAACAGAGTGGTCAATGTCTGGAATACTCTACCTGACTCTGTCTTTTTTTTTCCCCCAAACCCCCAAAACTTTAACCTTAGACTGTCTACTAATGACCTCACCCCTTTCCTAAGAGGTCTGTAGTGAGCATGCATAAGTGCACCAACGTGCTTACCATCCCTGTCCTATTGTTTTTTTTTTGTTGTTTTTTTTTTTTTCATTTTTCTTATATGTATCCATGTATTCATAACTATGTTTTTACTTATACCTATTATCTTGTAAGCAATTGACAAATAAAAAAAATAAACTATTTATTCCATCATTTTATACAAGATATTCCAAATTTTATTTTGAAATTTATATTGTACTTTCATCCAATGGTTATATATGACTATATTATATTCTATATCAATCTATTGAACTTCCATTACAAAATTATCTAATCTATTTATATTACCATATCTTTTTGTCCAACCATTGATAAAACAAATCCCATATCATATAAAATTGCTTATCCTCTTGCTCTTTAATTTCAACTGTCAATTTGCTCATTTCAGCACAATCCATAATTTTCTTAATAATTTCCTCCTTTATAGGTATTTTTTTCATTTTTCCAATTCTTTGCAAGTACAAGCCGCTGTCAAAACATTTACAATCAAATATTTCAGCTCTTTATTGTATATTTCCAGTACAATTCCCAATAAAAAGATCTCTGGTTTAAAGTCTATGTGTTGTTTTATCATTTTTTCCAACCATGTGTGGATTTTAGTCCAATATCATTTTGCATCCGAGCATGTCCACCACATATGGTAATATGAACCAGGTATCTGATGACATTTCTAACATTTGTCCGATTTGTTCTTAAACATTCTCACAATTCTTGATGGGGGTAGGTGCCACCTGTAAAACATCTTATACAAATTTTCTTTATATGCAGTTGACATTTTTTATAATTTTGGGACCACAACTTTTGCCATTTCTCTAAATCAATCCCATATCCAAAATTTTTCCCCCAAGCAATCATCATTTCTTTAACTTGTTCTTCCTCCAACTTAAATTCTAATAAATGTCCATAAAGTTTTGTAATTACCTTTTCATCAGTACCCAACAGAATTTTATCTAAATCTGTCAACTTATCATAAATACTTTCTGTTTTAAAGTCTGTATCAAATCTAGATTGTATTTTCAAATATGAAAACCAATTCATTTTTACACCTTGTTCTTCCAATGCTTGCATAGATTTAAGTTCACACTTTTCATTCAATATCTCACCATATCTGTTTGTTCCTTTTTATATATTATTGGGTAAGAAAAAGCTTCAATGGTAGATATACATAATGGAATTTTTAAATATTATTGTCTTTTTATCTTCTCCCAGTTCAAAAACAGTGCCTCTCTAATGTGATGTCTTCTAAAATATCCCTGTGTTTCAGTTCCCTTATACCAGGAAAGCATGCCATCCCAGCAGCAAGTCATGCCCTTCTAGAGTAAATAGTCTACTGTTCTTTAATATTATCCATTCCTTTACCCACATCAGGTTTGTCACCTGGTAATATAATTCCCAGTTGGGCAAGGAAAACCCTCCTCTTGTTCTTGCATCTTGTAACAGTTTAAGTTTTATTCTCGCTTTCTTACCCTGCCAAATATATTTCAGCACAATTCTATTTAAGTCTTCAAAAAACTTTTTCCCTAGTCGGATTGGAATTGTCTGGAATAGATATAAAATTCTAGGCAATACGTTCATCTTAATTGTAGATATTCTCCCAATCAATGATAGTTGTAAGTTTTCCCATTTATCAGATCTGCCGCAATCTGCTGTTTGAGCTTAAGATAGTTGTCCTCCTTCAGTGTGCTACATCTTGATGTAATGTATATCCCTAAATACTTAACCTTATTTGTGACCTGTATTTCTAAAACTTCTTCCAAATCTTTCTTTCATCTTGTTAACATATTCTTTGTTAATATCTTTGTTTTATCTTTATTTATTTTCAAACCTGCTACTTTTTCATATTCTTCTATCTTTTCTATTAATTTAGGTGCTGTTTCCAGTGGGTCCTCTAATATAAATACCAGGTCATCTGCAAAGGCTTGCAATTTATAATCTTCCTTTTTTATTTGCATTCCTTTTATTTCTTTTTCTTCTCTAATATTCTTATTCAACACTTCCAGTGTTAACACAAACAGCAGAGGCGACAGTGGACAACCCTTATCCCCTTTCTTATATCTATGGATTCTGTTAATTCTCCATTTACTATAACCTTTGCAGTTTGTTTATAATATATCGTTTCAATGGCTTGGATAAATTTTTTTTCAAAGCCCATTTGTATGAATTGCAGTAAGATGAATCGCCAACTCACATTGTCAAAGGCTTTTTGTGCATCTAAAAACATCAAGGCCATTTGCTTTTCAGGATGTGCCTCATAGTATTCCAAAGTGTCCAGAATTATTCTCACATTGTCTTTCATTTGTCTCTTTGGCAGAAATCCATTTTGATCAACATGGATAAAGTTATTAAAGGATCTTTTCAGTCTTTCTGCCAGAGTTGAAGCAAAGATTTTATAATCTGAATTTAATAGGGATATAGGTCTATAATTTTTAACTTGCTGAAGGTCTGTATCTTCCTTCGGTATAAGTGTAATGTATGATTCTGACCATGTTTTGGGTATTCTCTTTTCCTTGTATAGTCTATTATTAGGCCTCTTGTGTAGGCCTTCATTGTGTCCCAGAGATTCTGTAAAGATGTATCCTCTTTTCTATTTTATTTAAAAAAGAAAACCAATTCTTTCTCTATTTTCTGTTTAAAATCTTTTTCGTTTAAAATCATATTATTTAAAGTCCATCTGGATCACCTCTTTTGTCTTTCAAAATGACTGTCATTTGGTTGTGGTCTGCCCAAGTGCTTGTTTCTATTTCAATTTCTTGTATGTTGGCAAATGATTCTGCTGACATCCATATCTATTTTAGACCATGATGCATGTCTGTTTGTGTAAAAAGTATATTGCTTGTTTTCCACATTTCTCTCTCTCCATGCATCTTCTAAGTTTACTTCTATCATTCGAAAGAAGGATTTTGGTAGTATCTTTCTAGTTTTCTTTGTTGATTTCTGCGTTTTATAGACCAGCCGATCACTAGTTATTCCATTGAAATATCCCATCATACAAATATTAGTGTTAAGCCTGGTTTTCCCAACCAGGGTTAGGGAGACAAGCTAAACAGAATGTGCAGCGTTGGTCAGATAGGCACACAGATAAATGAGTGAGCTAAGCTTGTATGTTTATTAACATACAGTAAAAATAACAGATACGCTTGTGCTATCAAAAATATAGTTTATTCCATTATGAGTTCATAGCATAGTCAAAATAACAGTCCAATAGTCATGTATCATTTAGTCAGTCCATTCAGGGATATTCAGTTAGCAAAGTCCGTTTAGAATATCCTATGTTAGTTCACTTACAAGTCAGTCCTTTGTTTTCTCTCCCGTTCGAGCAAATGCAGTCTTGAGTCCTTGCAGTAATCAGGGATCATCAAAGCCAGAGAGAGAGCAAGCTGCAGCCTTGCTTCTTTTAAAGTGCTTTCACAACCACTCCCTTAATTACTATCCCACAGTTAAAGTTGCAGACACTTTAACTTATAAACTATGATTACATATTATTATTTACCTAAACCAGTTAGGGTAAAACAATGTTATCCCTAACATTCTCCCCTTTTAGGAAATAATAATAAATATAACTATTTACATCTTTAAATCATATTTGTTACAACTCTCTTTAAATTTGATTACTCCTTGAGCTTTTGTAAATTGGTCTACAATGTTTTCTTCTGTCATGCAGTATTCCAATTTAATTAGCCCATTCTTTACAGATTCTCTAACATTTAAGTATCTTAAATCAGTATGCTTTGATCTAGTTTTTACAGCAATACTAGTAGCTAACTTTATAGCTGCCTGGTTATCCTCGTACACAATAATGGAATCTTTTACAGTTATACCCATGTCTAATAATAACTGTTTGTACAAAATCAAGTCAGTGCATAGTAATGACAGACATGAAAATTCCGCTTCCATCGTGGACAAGCTAATATGCTGTTGTCTGATTGACCTCCACCCTATTAGTGTCTTACCAAATAATATAGCCATCCCAGATGTTGATTTTCTTGTGTTTATATCAGTTGCAAAACTTGCATCTGCATAGGCACTAAGACTCAAACCACCCTTTGGTTCTATATACAATGCATGGTTCATTGTTCCTTTAAGATATCTTAAAATTCTCTTTAATGATTGCCAATGACATTGATGTGGATCTGAATTAAAACGTGCCAGCTGATTTACACTATAAGCTATATCTGGCCTTGACCAATTGCTTATATATGATAAGCTGCCAATCAAAGATTGATATATGGACTTATCAAATTTGGGACTTTGATCATCAGTTTGGCAAACTTCCTGACTCATTGGAGTCTTTGCCGGTTTACAAAGTTCCATTTTAAACGTTTTAATTAATTGGCAAATTTTATCTTCTTGAGATATCTTAAAACCATTTTTTGTTTTGTTAATTGTCAATCCTAGATACTTTTTAATTTCACCTAAATGCTTTAATTTTATCTTTTTGGCTAATAATGATATAATCTCATTAGCTTCATTATTAGTCTTAGTTATCAAAGCAATATCATCTGTAAATAATAACAATAATGACACCGTTCCATTATTTTCTCTTTTAAACACACATGGATCTGCTAAACCAGATTTAAAACCTATATTGTTTAACTCTTTCACAATATATTGGTTCCATTCAAACCCAGATTGTTTCAACCCGTAAAGACTCTTTTTGAGTTTCCAACAATCATTACTATTTACTTTATTGTCTTTTATACCTACTGGTTTTCTTAAATATATAGTGTGCTGCAATGGTGCATGCAGGTAAGCAGTTTCTACATCTAAATGGTTAATGACATAGTTTTTCTTAGCTGCCCACACTAATGCTGCTCTTAAAGATGTTGCTTTAAGACTTGGTGCAAAAACTTCATCGTAATCAGATGCAGTTTGATTAAATCCTTGAGCTACTAACCTAGCCTTATGGGTAACAGTCCCATCATTTCCAGTTTTTACTTTAAATATCCATTTGCACCCAATGGATTTTTCTCCTGGAGGTAATTTAGCATCTTCATAAACTTTCATTACCTTTAATGAATTTAGTTCCTTTTCCATTGCCTTTTGCCAATTCTCCTGATCCTTAGCAGGATACATCCTAAGTTCATCTACACTAGTTGGAACTTTAGTTACTTGGCAAACTATACTTGCTTGATACCTATCAGGTGGTCTAGTTATACGTGTAGTTCGTCTAGGTATTATAGGACTTACAGGTGGACTTTC
Source organism: Hydrophis major (assembly GCA_033807585.1). Taxonomy (NCBI): domain Eukaryota; kingdom Metazoa; phylum Chordata; class Lepidosauria; order Squamata; family Elapidae; genus Hydrophis; species Hydrophis major. The sequence continues at coordinate 38,161,960 of CM066328.1, read as the reverse complement.
ATTTATTAACTCTTCTTGATTATCTAACTCTTCCTGATCAACTGTTTCCTCTTGTTCTGGTCCTATTTGCTCTTCTTGGACTTCTTCTTTAATTGGACTCTTCTTATAACTAGTCTGTTCTTTCTGCCTTTTGTAGGGTTCAATAATTACTTCATTATTTAAATCTTGCTCTAATCTATTCCATCCTACATGTTCTAGGAATTTTGCACTAGCACTGGTGTAAACTCTAGATGTACCTGGTTCCCAGAATCTATAAGATCTATGATTAGATGTATATCCTACAAAATATAATCTTTTAGCTCTATGCTGTCCTTTGTGTCTAAGTTGTGAAGGGATATGCACCCATGCTGGTGCTCCAAATGTGTGCATGTAACTTAAATCAGGTTTTGTACCATGCCACAATGTGAATGGTAATTCACCTGTTGTTGAATTAACAACATTATTTAATATATGATTACCACACATTATTGCTTCTCCCCATAAATTGTCAGGTAATCCAGAATCAGACATCATAGTTCGTGCCATTGATTGTAATGTTTGGCCTCTTCTCTCTATAAAGGCATTATGTTGTGGCCTATATGGTGCAGACTTTTTATGTTGAATACCTAACATTCTTAGTCTGTTCTGGAAATTATTATTTGTAAATTCCGTACCATTATCTGTTATAAGAGTTACTAATTTCTTTTTAGTTTTCCTTTCAGCAAATTTTATCCAATTAAAGAGATTTTTATATGTTTCAGTTTTGCTTTTCATTAAATAGCAAAACCCATATCTAGAATAGTGGTCCATTATACTTAATATGTAACGAGCTCCTCCTACACTTGGTTTTTTCGGACCTATTAAATCTGCAAATACTACCTCTAAAGGCTCTTTGGCAGTAAATCCATCAACTCTATTAGCCGGTGTGACCCTGCTCTTACTTTGATTCCAGGCATTACATTGCAAATACTTATTGCAAGGTTTCAAACTTACTCCCTTAGATAATTCAACAGTTTTCTTAAGCATTTTAAAATTTAAATGCCCTAGCCTTCGATGTAACAAGTGAAAACATTCATCATGAGGTTTCTTATTTTCATAAACTGTGTTAGCCACTTTTAAACCATCATCATTTAACACATATAATTCACCTCTTAAAGATGCAGTAATTTTGTTATCTTCTTTCTCAATTATGCAGTTATCTCCTTTAAAAGTAACTACATATCCTAGTTTAACCAAAATTCTAACTGAAATTAAACTAAACTTAAGTTGTGGTACATATAACATTTTTACATTCTCTTTTATAAAAGAACAATATGCTATACCTTGACCTTTAGCTTTCAGTTTCCAGCCATTGGCTAACGATATCTGCTGTGTACTCTGGACATTTTAATAAAATTTTTGTTATCATTTGATATACAGTGAGATGCTCCACTGTCAACCACCCATAAATTATTTTTTACAGCTCCATTAGTATACATGGCTAACTCTAAATTTTTATTTATCTTTTGATGACTTTTAGTATTCTGGCCAGCGTTCTGGCGCTTTGCTTTTTTACAAAATCTTGCCAAATGTCCTCTTCCTCCACAATTAAAGCACTTTTTAATTGCGTATGCAGTAGGAGATTCATTATCTTCTTTTTGAGGTTGCTGCCTCCTTAACTCATCTCTTTCAAGCCTTCTTCTGGCCTCTTCAATCAATCTGCCAGTTATATCAGTTAAAGTTAGGCTTTCCTTTGGCAATATTTCAAGGGAAGTTACGTAGTTATCATAGCTTTCATCAAGGGAAGATAGAATTATGTAGACTTGGTGTAGTTCAGAGAAAATAAGCTCTTTCTCGTGCAGTTCTTGAAAAATGCTTTGCATAGTTTTCAAATGACTCAGCATATCACCATTTGTTTGGAGATGCATCCTGAAAAGCTTCCGTGTTAGATTTATGTGAGCACCAACGTTATCTCGAACATAAATCCTCTTCAGCTTCTGCCAACACCCAACAGCCGTTTTCTCTCCATGGATATAAACAAGCTGTTGATCAGTTAAGGTTAACCCAATAATGCAAATAGCTTGCTGATTTTTATGCATAAATTCTTCTATCTTTAGTTTATCTTCATCATCCTCTCGATCCCATTCTTCTACGTTTGGTGGATTTTCAATTATGTTCCACAAACCTTCTCTTCGTAGAAGCAGACTACATTTCATAGACCATGATACATAGTTTGTTCCATCCAACTTGGATATAAGGGACAAACTTTGTAGATTGACTTGTGCCATGTTTTCTTATATGGATATAAAACTATAATTAATAAAACACAGCTGTCTGTTTACTGTAATGTATAACAACACAAACTCTCACTTTTACATAAATCTGTTTTATCCTAGTTAAACTGACTTTGCAGCCTCTGGGCCCATAACCAGTGTTAAGCCTGGTTTCCCTAACCAGGGTTAGGGAGACAAGCTAAACAGAATGTGCAGCGTTGGTCAGATAGGCACACAGATAAATGAGTGAGCTTAGCTTGTATGTTTATTAACATACAGTAAAAATAACAGATACGCTTGTGCTATCAAAAATATAGTTTATTCCATTATGAGTTCATAGCATAGTCAAAATAACAGTCCAATAGTCATGTATCATTTAGTCAGTCCATTCAGGGATATTCAGTTAGCAAAGTCCGTTTAGAATATCCTATGTCAGTTCACTTACAAGTCAGTCCTTTGTTTTCTCTCCCGTTCGAGCAAATGCAGTCTTGAGTCCTTGCAGTAATCAGGGATCATCAAAGCCAGAGAGAGAGCAAGCTGCAGCCTTGCTTCTTTTAAAGTGCTTTCACAACCACTCCCTTAATTACTATCCCACAGTTAAAGTTGCAGACACTTTAACTTATAAACTATGATTACATATTATTATTTACCTAAACCAGTTAGGGTAAAACAATGTTATCCCTAACATTTAGCATAGTTCAGTTCAATTATTTTCATATGTAATTTCCTGTAAATTTCTTCTTGGTTATCATTTGGAGCATAAATTGCAATTAAAAGTGTTTTAACATTATTGTCCATTATTTCCACCATCAAAATCCTTCCATTATCATCTGTATAAATTAGTTCTGCCAAGATTGTATCTCTAATATATAAGACCACACCTCTTTTTTTACATTGTGTCAACAATGTGAATAATTTCCCTTTTTTGTTTCAATATGTTGTTTTTTAATATGTACTTCTTGAAGGCAAATTATGTCAAATTTTAATTTCTCTAATTTATGAAATACTTTTCTTCTTTTAGTAGCCAAATTAAATCCGTTTATGTTAATTGTAATCAATTTTCTTTCATCCATATTAAGCTTTATGAAGGTTTTATTGCTCTAGTAGATCTTAGTTCTCGTTGCTCTCTGAGTACACCACCTACTGCACCTTCTTCTTCTTCTTCTTCTTTTTCAATTACTGCTATACATTCCTCTTAAAATTTGATTAATGATTCTTCTTTTCTTGTGTCTTCCTCCTTTCCTCTAAAATATTCTAAATAGAATAGCACAGCTTTTTCAACTGTGTCAATTCTGTGTCTTTGTTCCTGCCAGGTGAACAAGAGATCTTCTGGTATCAGCCATCTGTAATTTACTCCTTTTTTAAATAACTCTTTAGTCAAAAATAAATATTCTCTTCCCACCTCTCTTACTCTTCTTGGTACCACAACTTGTTTTCTTTATACTTTAATGTTTTATCTCTTGCCACCTGCAGTATTTGTGTTTTAATGATCTTTTTGGAAAATCTGATGTGAACTTCTCTCGGTAACCTATTTCTCATTGCATATCTTGTATAGATACAGAACACTTCATCCATCCCATCCATTATCTTTTCTTTAGTTATCTCTAGCGCTTCTGGCAGTATTTCTGTCATTATTTCAGCAAGGTTTTCGTCTTTTCCTTCTTCTACATTTTGAAATCTCAGATAAAATTCTGATCTATCAATTTCCCAGCCTAATGGTCCACTCCTGCTCTTTTCAACATCACTCAATTGAGTATCAATGTCTCCAATTTTCTTATCCCTTTGTATATTTTCTTCAATTTTCTTAATTCTGTCCTCATATTTCATCATCATCTGTTGAATGTTCTCTACTTTCTCATCTGCATTTTCAGTTCTTTGCTCAATATTCTCAGCTCTTTCCTCAATATTCTTTGTTCTCTTTTCAATTTTCTGGATTCCTTGTATAATCATCTGCAGTGTCACTTCCTTCTCTTTCTCCTGTTGTAACATTGTCTGTATTGATTGTTGTCCTCCAGATGGTGAAGAGGAGGCTATTGGCATTGAGGAAGCTGGAGCTGTTGTCTTTCTGCTCATCTTGTAGTGTTTATCAGTAAAACAAAGAAAGAGAAAGAAAAAAGGGAAAAGGGAAAAGAAAAAAAGTAACGAAGGCAGATAACTGCCACTCCAAAAAATAAAAAGGGAAAAAAAAACCTCTTCAGCCACTTGTATACCTTAATCCAACTAATTGCAGTAATATATATATATATATATATATATATATATATATATATATATATATATATATATATCGTATAATTGTGAAGGTTTGCATCCCGAGATATAAGTTCAGAAGAAAAGGAGATTGCTCTTCGGGAAAAAGTTTTTATTTTTGTTCAGAATTTTCGGATTTGTTATCTCAAGTCCGTCTTCAGTGAACAGTTAGTTGGAGATGTGTCAGGGAAGGAGCTTTGGTCGTTGTTTCTGTCGTTGGTGTCAGCGTTCTATAGATTGGCAGCGCGGGCATCAATCGCGTGATTGGCTTGTCAGTTGTTTTGGGTGCGAGCTGGGTTGTTTTTTGATGTTGTTCATCCAATTATAACGTAAACTTTGATAGTTGGGGTCAATGTCTTTGTGGCATTAATGCATCAATTGCATTAATCGCCACAAAGACATTGACCCCAACTATCAAAGTTTACGTGATAATTGGATGAACAACATCAAAAAACAACCCAGCTCGCACCCAAAACAACTGACAAGCCAATCACGCGATTGATGCCCGCGCTGCCAATCTATAGAACGCTGACACCAACGACAGAAACAACGACCAAAGCTCCTTCCCTGACACATCTCCAACTAACTGTTCACTGAAGACGGACTTGAGATAACAAATCCGAAAATTCTGAACAAAAATAAAAACTTTTTCCCGAAGAGCAATCTCCTTTTCTTCTGAATATATATATATATATATATATATATATATATATATATATATATATATATTTTCTGAGGTTCTTGCGGGTATTTGTATGTGGATCTTTGGTTATTCGGGTTTTCTCCCGCGTAAGATTGGAAGTATCTAGGCAACGTTTCGATGAAGTCTCATTCATCATCTTCAGGCTTGGTCTTCAGCTCTGTGCTTCTCAGAGTAACTCTGAGAAGTAACTCTCTTACTCTGAGAAGCACAGAGCTGAAGACCAAGCCTGAAGATGATGAATGAGACTTCATCGAAACGTTGCCTAGATACTTCCAATCTTATGCGGGAGAAAACCCGAATAACCAAAGATCCACATATATATATATATATATATATATATATATATATATATATATATATGTATGTATATATATGTATATATATGTATATATATGTATATATGTTATGACTCCCCTTCAAAATTCAAACGAACAAAACAGAAAGCAGCCGTTTCAGCAGTAAATCCAAACAGAAAGTAGTCTCACAAGATAACAGCTGTCATAAATCACAATCCCCATCAGCAAACCCCGTTCTATTTGGCATACCAGTCCCGGCCAACAATTTTCAGCCTCAGAACCTCTGCTGTAAAAATCCACACTCCATTCAAGCACTTTGTTCCTGACAAGTTTTCCAAACCCAGCTGTGTCCTTTTATACTCATTGAGGCAATGTGCTACTTTCCCTAATTAACGTCTGGCTTGCCTCCCCCCAACTTGACGTCTCAGTCTCCTCGTAGTTCTTGCATCCAGCCATGATCTGTCAACTTCCCCACTCGACACCTCTGACTCATTTTGTGGATCAGATGCTGGCATGAATGAGGTCTCAGGTTCTGGCAAAGATTCTCTGTTAGAAAACCTCTCATCCCCCTGGCTCACATCTGTGTCTTCTAATAATTCAGACTCCACATTCATAGCAGGCTCCAGCCTTTCATCATCAGAGTCATCAGAGTCAAAAGTCACAGCAGGATCGATCCTTTCAGTCACAATATATATATATATATATATATATATATATATATATATATATATATATATATATATATATATATATATATATGTGTGTGTGTGTGTGTGTGTGTGTGTGTGTGTGTGTGTGTGTGAAGTTTTCGTGGGTACTTACATGTCTGGCATTCAGCTTTGTTCGGGTATTTTCCCACGTCATAATAGTGGTGCTTTTAAAGTTGTAGCAACGTTTCAGCAGAATCTCATCTGCCATCATCAGGCTTCTGTATAGTGTTCATCTGTGATCACTATGCAGTGTTCATCTGTGTTCATCTATACAGTGATCACTATACAGTGTTCATCTGTGATCACTATATCATCAGATGAACACTATACAGATGCCTGATGATGGCAGATGAGATTCTGCTGAAACGTTGCTACAATTTTAAAGGAACAACTACAATGACGTGGGAAAATACTCGAACAAAGCTGAATGCCATTTATATATATTCTCATTCTGAGAAGCACAGAGCTGAAGACACAAGCCTGAAGATGATGAATGAGACTTCATTGAAACATTGCCTAGATACTTCCAATCTTACATGGGATTTCCTTTATTCTTGGCTTTGGATACATGAGGAGAAAGTGAAAGTGAAGAAAAATAAGTCACACTGCCATCGAGAGGCTTGGATAAGTTGTTTTCTTTTTTCTTTTACTTGTTTATGTATACTCAAGAACTCTGAGCTTTGCACTGAAAAAGATAGTGGGATAAGCATGGTAGATTGTTTATACACATGCCCATCTGTGAAACTATAGATAGCTGGAGTCTGGAGTTGAAGTTAAAGAAAGAAGACTAAAGTGACCTTGAAAATACTGGAACTAGAAAGTCTGAGCTAATTTACCAAAGAGCCTTGGATATTTAGTGACAGTGGCTTGCTTTTTATTAGAATTGTTTGTTATTTCCTACCTTCTTTTTTACTTCCCCTCTAGTTGGATTTTTATATTTGGAATTTAACTTTTTAACCCAGGAACTAGAATGTAATTTTTTTTCTTTTGCTCTTTTTTTTTATCAAGAGAAATACACAGACTATTATTTCTTTTTTCTTTTTTTCCTTCTTCCCCATTCCTCTTTTCCTTCAAAAATAATTTTTTTTATCCTCCTTTCCATATCTTTATATATATACATATATATTCTTAAGTTTTCACGGGTACTTACATGTATGGCATTCAGCTTTGTTCGGGTATTTTCCCACGTCATTGTAGTTGTTCCTTTAAAGTTGTAGCAATGTTTCACAGAATCTCATCTGCCATCATCAGGCTTCTGTATAGTGTTCATCTGTGATCACTATGCAGTGTTCATCTGTGTTCATCTATACAGTGATCACTATATACTTCCAATCTTACAGGGGAGAAAACCCAAATAACCAAAGATCCACATACAAATACCCGCGAGAACCTCAGAATGAATATATATATATATATATATATATATATATATATATATATATATATATATATACACACATATACATATACATATACATATACATATACATATACATATACATATACATATATATATGTCTGGCATTCAGCTTTGTTCGGGTATTTTCCCACGTCATAGTAGTGGTGCTTTTAAAGTTGTAGCAACGTTTCAGCAGAATCTCATCTGCCATCATCAGGCTTCTGTATAGTGTTCGTCTGTGAGTTAGACTTTTACAGTGGTTTCAGATTTAAATTTGGGGCAGCCTATTGCTGTGTCAGAATGGTTTTTTCTTCCTCCTGATTGGTTGAGAGTCTTGATCTGTGTTTATTGGTCTTGGAGTTTGCTGTGTTCTGCTTCTAATATCTTCTGTCTGTTTTTTTTGGCTCTTTTTGTATCTTGATTGGCTGGCAACATTGTGTTACTTTATTGGAGGCCTTTAGTGCAGCTTGGCTTCGGGTAAATGGACGGCTATCATTAGTTAGGAAGCTGGGTTTCATCTGGGTGCCTGGTTGGGGTGTGTTTGAGATGGAGGTATCAGGGGGGATCTGTTTGTACCCAGGTGTTTGCCTGGCTTGTGGTGTGGAGATTTTTTTGTTTGTGAGTGCAGGCTTCCAAATGATTGACAGCCTGGTGGAATAAATAAATACCAACCAGCTAAACACCTCATGGAACTAACAGAACACTGCCTAACCAACACATATTTCATATACAAAGGACAAAGATACAAACAAATTGAAGGAGCCCCCATGGGATCACCACTGTCACCTGTCATTGCAAACCTGTTCATGGAAGAATTCGAATCCAGAGCCCTGGCCAATGCCATCCTCAAACCCAAACTATGCTTAAGATATATCGATGACACATTCGTGATTTGGCCCCATGGACAAGAAAACCTAAACAATTTCCTAACACACTTAAACAGCGCACACCCCAAAATCAAGTTCACCATGGAAACAGAAACAAACAAACAACTACCATTCCTAGATGTACTAATCTACAAAAAAACAGATGGCACACTAGGACACACCATATACCAGAAGAAAACACACACCAAGCACTACCTCAACGCCCAATCCCACCACCACCCAGCACAGATAAACTCCGTGGCTAAAACACTAATTACTAGAACCAAACGCCTGGCAGACAAGACACACATTAAGACTGAACTATGCAACCTGACTAAAATATTGACAGCCAACGGCTTCCACAAAAGCAAAATCACCAACTTGATCCACAAAAACACATTGAGACATAATAGAGACCCTGAAGATGAACAGACTATGGAACAGCTGTCCTGCCCGACATAAGAGGCACTACAGACAAAATTAGTAAGATTCTATGCAGACACCACATCAAGACTGCCTTCAAAACAGACAGAAAAATAGCAGCCATCCTCAGGAACCCCAAAGACAAAATTGACCTGGAAAACCAAGGCATATACGAAGTTCCCTGTGCATCATGCCTGGCCACATACATTGGACAGACCAATAGAAGAATAAGCACCCGCCTGGATGAACACAAAAATGCAGTCAAAAAGCTGAAACACACTTCCTCAGTCCAACACATGGAAGCCACAGGTCATAGCATCAACTTCAATGGCACCAAAACCCTAGCCACTATAGAAAATCCCAGCCACAGAATCATCAGAGAAGCCATAGAGATTGAAAAAAGACCAGAAAGCATGAACAGAAGAGATGATTCCACCAGGCTGTCAATCATTTGGAAGCCTGCACTCACAAACAAAAAAATCTCCACACCACAAGCCAGGCAAACACCTGGGTACAAACAGATCCCCCCTGATACCTCCATCTCAAACACACCCCAACCAGGCACCCAGATGAAACCCAGCTTCCTAACTAATGATAGCCATCCATTTACCCGAAGCCAAGCTGCACTAAAGGCCTCCAATAAAGTAACACAATGTTGCCAGCCAATCAAGATACAAAAAGAGCCAAAAAAAAAAAAAACAGACAGAAGATATTAGAAGCAGAACACAGCAAACTCCAAGACCAATAAACACAGACCAAGACTCTCAACCAATCAGGAGGAAGAAAAAACCATTCTGACACAGCAATCGGCTGCCCCAAATTTAAATCTGAAACCACTGTAAAAGTCTGACTCAAGACAAACACCATACAGAAGCCTGATGATGGCAGATGAGATTCTGCTGAAGTCTCATTCATCATCTTCAGGCTTGTGTCTTCAGCTCTGTGCTTCTCAGAATCAGAATATATATAAATGGCATTCAGCTTTGTTCGAGTATTTTCCCACGTCATTGTAGTTGTTCTTTTAAAATTGCAGCAACGTTTCAGCAGAATCTCATCTGCCATCATCAGGCATCTGTATAGTGTTCATCTGATGATATAGTGATCACAGATGAACACTGTATAGTGATCACTGTATAGATGAACACAGATGAACACTGCATAGTGATCACAGATGAACACTATACAGAAGCCTGATGATGGCAGATGAGATTCTGTGAAATGTTGCTACAACTTTAAAGGAACAACTACAATGACGTGGGAAAATACCCGAACAAAGCTGAATGCCATACATGTAAGTACCCGCGAAAACTTAAGAATATATATATATATATATATATATATATATATATATATATATATATATATATATATAAAGATATGGAAAGGAGGATAAAAAAAATTATTTTTGAAGGAAAAGAGGAATGGGGAAGGAGGAAAAAAAGAAAAAAGAAATAATAGTCTGTGTATTTCTCTTGATAAAAAAAAAGAGCAAAAGAAAAAAAATTACATTCTAGTTCCTGGGTTAAAAAGTTAAATTCCAAATATAAAAATTCAACTAGAGGGGAAGTAAAAAAGAAGGTAGGAAATAACAAACAATTCTAATAAAAAGCAAGCCACTGCCACTAAATATCCAAGGCTCTTTGGTAAATTAGCTCAGACTTTCTAGTTCCAGTATTTTCAAGGTCACTTTAGTCTTCTTTCTTTAACTTCAACTCCAGACTCCAGCTATCTATAGTTTCACAGATGGGCATGTGTATAAACAATCTACCATGCTTATCCCACTATCTTTTTCAGTGCAAAGCTCAGAGTTCTTGAGTATACATAAACAAGTAAAATAAAAAAGAAAACAACTTATCCAAGCCTCTCGATGGCAGTGTGACTTATTTTTCTTCACTTTCACTTTCTCCTCATGTATCCAAAGCCAAGAACAAAGGAAAAAAAGTAAAAAATCTTCTTTTCTTTTCTCTTTTTCTCTCTCTCTATAAAAAATAAATCTCAAATCAGAAAGAAGAGTCTTAATCAAAGCAGACTTTCAAGAGAATTGTTTAAAAAAAAAAAAATAGAAAGTTTAAAAAGACAAGTCCTGTTTAAAATTAAGAAGCTTTGCCAAGTTCCAAGTTCCAATAAAAAGGGAAAAAAAAAAGAAACTGTCAACTTAACTAGCTTAATCTTGCCCTCAAGCTCTTTTCTTTTCACTTTTAATTCCTCTTTAAATCTTTCAGGGTGTTCTCTCCCAAAAACAATAAGTAAAAGTTCATCTCACCAAGCTGACACACTTTCTTCCGATCTCTTCTGTTCAGCTTGAATGGCTGCTTCTCTGCTGCCAGCAAAAAGGGCTTCTCCTGGATCAACCGGGGACTTTGTGGTGTCCCTGGGATGAGCAGGACATGCCCTTGTTGATCACCATCTCTACGGGATGGTTTAGGTCCGTCTAGACCATCCAGCAGTGGAGATATCGACAGCGATCTTGGAGGATCTAGATCATGCATTGTACCACCACGACACCAGCTCCGCCCTCCAAAGCTATTCCATTCTTGATAATTCCACATACCATTATATGCTGATAAACATTCATTTACTGCTTCATACATTACCTTTTATTTTTTTAACTTATTTCTTCTCTTGTCAACTCCTAGCCAACTACAGTGTTTTTAGTCTTCATTTAATTTCATTTATGGTTCAGAAATTGTTTTGTAATGTGGTTCTCATTTATTCTCTCTATATGACCAAAATCAATGCATTTATTTCATACCAATTCACATTTATTCAGCACTTATCCATTCTTGACTCTATCATGCCTTGTTTTAACACACACACTGCTTAAGCAATAGCACTTAGACTTATATACCACTTTATAGTACTTTACAGCCCTCTCTGAGCAGTTTACAGAGTCAGCATATTGCCCCCAACAATTTGGGTCCTCATTTTACCTAACTCAGAAGGATGAAAGGCTGAGTCAACCTTGAGCCTAGTGAGATTCGATCTGCCAAATTGCAGGCAGCTGGCTGTAGCAGAAATAGCCTGCAGTACTGCACTCTAACCACTGCACCACCAAGGCAATCCATTCCCAGCACATTGAATGTATTTTTATGTTTTTTATGACATATCCAGCTTTCAATATAACAGATTGAACATCTTCTCCAGGAAAAACTAAAAAACTAAACAGAAACAGATATGTCATAAACAATATATATAAATCATGTCAGAAGTTTTAGTGTTAAATCCTATTCAACATTTTGTTTGTCCCTCCTGTGCCATTTCCACAACACCCCCCACCCCATCCCCAAGTATGCTCCTGCTATCTAGCTAGGCTCTTCCTCACTGATGGCTACTTTTTTTCTTCATTGATTTCTTCAGGCAATTTCCTGTTTCCATATATTACTAGATCAGTCATCCACGTTGTAGTGGAGAGAGAAATCCCTGACTCTACTCCTGATTTCAGTACAGAGAACACTTCCTTATTCCTAAATCTTTTTAAACATTGAAATTTTGTCTCTGGGCTCCACTCTAAATTAGATTCAGTTGTTGCTCCAGGATGAGATCACCAAGTAAACGTTGTAGCGCCATTGATATAAAAGATGCATGCCTTTGGTATTCTGTATGCAATTATGATTGTGTACTGTCAGGCCCCAGTGTTTTTGTGTAAATGTGATCAAATGCATTCCTTTACATCTAACTCTCCCTGAGCACCACTGTTAACCACTTCAGTACTTTCTATCAATTATATTTCAAAGTTGTTCTGTTCAGCTTTCATAAAGAACATGAGGTGTCTGCCAATTTGTGTGTTGATTCAAAGCAAATGTTTTGGCTCATATTTTCCTACACATATAGAAATAATAGACGGATGCAACTTGCAGTTTACCACCTGGATTGCAATAAGAAACCATGGTTTTAGTACTCATCAGGGAGGTGTGGGGGGTGGCATGGGTGTTACAGTTCTTTTATTTTTTTTGGTAAGGGAACAATAATTGCTGGCAAGTTAATAAGCACCATATTTGATGGCTACTTGCATTTTCCCTGGTAGGTCAAAACTATAGAGATTTAATCGATAAAATAAGGAGAGGTGGTAACAGTAGCCATCCTGGCACATATTGAGAACAGTATTCATACTAGGATAAGATCTTTTTAGTATTCATAGGGAGATGGCTAGGGAGTCCCAAACCTTAGACCTAAGCAGACTGGTAAATTAACAAAATATCCTGGAAGAAAGCAGTTTGCAGACTAATGCAGTCTGCAACTTGGCACTAATATTATTGCCAAGAAAGCAGCATTACGCTTTCCATAAATTCATAAAAAGTCAAAAGTTTTTCAGGAAGTCTTTATTTTAAACTAGATAGATGGTAGGGTGGAGTTCAGATTGACCAAGAAGCACTGCCAGCAGATGCTTGGATGTAGTAGAGCTAATCAACATCACAACACACTGATCAGTGAGAAAAATGTCATTTTAATACATTCATATGTGGTATGCTATATGAAATTAGTAATGCCTGATAAGTCCTATTGATTTCAGTAGTTTCCTCTAAGCTTGGATTCAGTTCAGTGCGCTTTTCCATTTATTGTTATTATTAAAATAAAAAGTCTTCCAAGATTTCAGTTTTGGAAATAACCTCACAGAGGTTATTGTCACAGAAGAAAAGAGAAGAGCTTTACCAACAATTGAGATGAAATGTCTTCAAACAGTGTATCTAGCAAAAGCATCCAGGAGTTTGGATAAGGTGCAAAAGCATCGAAGAGTTTGCATAAGCAAATCTCACAACTGGTTAGAGACCAGGCTAGTGACCAGATGCCTCAATTCCATACATCCTATCTCTCTCCCTGAGCCCTCTTAAAGAAATTTATAGGATCCTGCCTTCTATTTAATAGTATAGCTTAAATTGGAAAAGTTGCCCAATAGAACTTTTGAAGCATGAATGGAATCAAGGATCAGCATTGATAAGTGCTTGCATATTTATACTTTAGCTGCAGGAAGGAGGGATCATGACTCCCACCCCAAAAGCTATGGCTCTATAGTGGCTCCCTTTATCATTCCAATTCATATGGAATTTCCAACAAGCAATAGAAACAAGTGCACTATAATTAAATCATTTGTCCTCCCAAAAGCAATTCCCATTTTTCTCCTGAAATTCTTTTAAAAAGTCGATTCTGAAGAATATTATCAAAATATTGCCCTTTTGTCCCTTTCCTTCAGGCCCCACAAATAAATCCACATTTATCCATTGCTTGGATTACAAGACAATGGCTTCTCAAGTGTCCCAGATGATTTCCCCATAAATTAATGAGAATCTAAGGCTAAAACATATAAAGAATGGTTGATGGAATTGGGTATGCCTAGTTTGATGAAAAGAAGGAGTTGGGGTGGCATGATAGCAGTGTTCTAATATCTCAGGGCCTACCACAAAGAAGAGAGAGTCAAGCTATTCTCCAAAGTGCGTGAAGGCAGGACAAGAAGCAATGGGGGGAAACTAAACAAGGAGAGAAGCAACCTAGAACTATGGAGAAATGTCCTGACAGTTCAAACAATTAACCAGTGGAACAACTTGCCTCCAGAAGTTATAAATGCTCCAAAACTGAAAGTTTTTTTTTAAAAAACAAATTTTATTAATTTTAAAGACAAACAAACCATCATTAACCATTGAGTACATAAAACCTCTTTCCATTATACATTTTTACAAGTCAAATAAAATATTATTTTATACAACATAATTCTATTTTACCCCATTTCCATATGGACATATAAGTATCTTTTAACAAATTTCTCATTATTTCTCTTTACTCTTATTCAATTTCATTATTATTATTATTTTTTCTATATTTATCCATTTTATAGTCATTATCTTCATTTCTCTCGGACTTGTTTACCATTATTCTCATCCAACATTCCTCCAAGGTTTTATGAATTCTCAAACAAACATAAACAAAAACACAAAAACATAAAACTTCTTTTTAGAAAGTAGCTTGGCCCCAGATTACCTTTCTTTATATGGACTTCAATTAAATTCATGCTCATCTTATATACCATTACCTATCTTATTTACCATTCTATATCTTCTATATAGCTTCTCCCCACTTTTCACTCTTCTTAATTCTATTTTATTTATTTCATTTTAATTTAAATCATTATACTTGTATCTTTTGTCCATTCTTTCCAAATTATCCATTTATCTCATTCCATATAGTAAAAAAAAGGATTTCTCCTGGAATCACTAATCAAAGTATGATGCCTTTCTATCGTCCCCCTAAATTAACATTTAAAATAACGCCAAGTACCCAATCTGATTCTGCTTAGTACATTCTACCTACTAACTTTTAAAAAGAAGAAAAAATAATAAATCCAAAATGATTAAATACATAATTAGATAATAAATCTAAATGTTAAATCTTGTAACATTCCAATTATCTATTTCAAAAACAAATGCTACAATGCTAAGTTTATTATAACATCAATACAATAGTCAATTAAACTCTTTAATTAAACTCAATATTTTAGACATTCCCTTTACTATTTTGTTAAATTTTAAAGTCTATCATTACTAAACATTTCAATATTTTAATCTTTTATTAATTCTTATAACATTCTAATTTTCTATTTCTAATACAAATATTACAATACCATCTTATGTACCTTGCAGAATCTTCTTTAAAAAAAATTATACATTACCCTTTATCCCAAAAAAAATTCCTTTTTTCCCATCTTGTTTCATACCTTTGTGGCTTTCCCCCCCTTTTCCCTTCCTTTCTTATCCCATCTGGCCTTTTTACCCCGCCCCTCCTAACCTCTGCCTTGTTAGCTTCCCCTCTCTGTTGTACTCCTTTTTTCTTTTGCTTTCTAACATTGTGTTGATTTTGCATCTTATTTTTCTCTTTCTTGGGTGTTTTTTTAAGTCTTAAGTCCTTCATTTTTCTTCCTCTCTTTCTCCTTTCTTTCTTAATTAAACTTTTGGATTAATTAAAGATGGCATCTTCTTCTTCTTTTTCTTCTTCTGCTTCTTCCATCTGTTGTTGTGTTTGCTGACAAATAGCAAGCGCCATTTCTAAGAAATGAAAGGCTTCTTTCACAGCGTCCTTGCCTTCTTTCCTTATTTTTCCATATTTCTTTCTAAGTTCATCAACAGGTAAAGCCATTATAAATCTTTACTTCCCCCCCCCTTCTTCTTTTTTTAAAACAACCAAGATGTTTCAAAAGTTATAACAGTTCCCCAAAGTCCCAGAGTCATCAATCAGTCCAAATAGAGCACAAAGGTCTCACTTTCTCTTCCTGGGGTAATATCAATAAAAAAATAAAAAAAAGCCCAATCTGTATTTTGAAGCCTTGTTGCAATTAATTTCTAATCTCAAAATCTTCAAGGTATCTCCTTCAGCAAGATCTTAATATTTTTTTTTGTCCTCTTGCTTCCCACTTATAACAAAGAGCCAAATTTTTACCTTCTATAAAAAGACAGGTTTCTCAATGTCCATTTGTTGATTCCGTAGAGAAGGAGAGTAAACTTTCCCTTTTAGCACCTCAAATTCGCTGCTAGAAAATCTCCTCTGGAAACAAAGTATCATTCAAAAAGTCATGGTTTTCAGGATGTTAGATGTATCTTAAAGTCCTGGGTCAGCCAAAAAAACTTTCTCTTCAAAACTTTCTCCCTTTTCCTCCTGCGCAGTCTTACCCAGTTGCCAGCTTCTTTGTGGCAGCCATTACAGACCGCCACTCCACCGCCTTGAGAGAAGGGGGTTTTGCTGGCTGGGGGGGTTCCGCGACACCCTCAAACCCCTCTCCAGATCCCCCCTATCTTTGGCTGCCTCTACAGGGCAGCCTTAGCCTCCAGACCCGTCGGGGTCGGAGGCAACAAGACGGCTAGCACAACAGGGATCGCGCAGGATCGCGAATACCTACCGCCGCCGAAGCCTGGCAAACCGGAAGTTCCAAAACTGGAAGTTTTAAAGAAGAGATTGGATAACCATTTGGTATTGGGTTTCCTGCCTAAGCATGTGGTTGGACTTGAAGACCTCCAAGGTCCCTTCCAACTCTGTTATTCTATTCTGGTGTATCCTTCCAAACCTTAACACTTGAGTTTATAAGGATTCCTAAAACAATATTGTTAGCCATGTTAAACCAAAACAGAACAAATGACTTAAGTATTAATAAGTGTAAACAGCCAACTCATTATATGTGAAACCAATCTTTTGGTGAGTTTGTTTCTAACATTTCTGGAAGTATGAATAAACCACCTGTCTGTCCTGCAGAGCAACCATATTACAACACATGGGATTTTCAATGCCAAATTTACAAGTCTATTTTTATGCTGGCGCAATCACAGAGCTGGGCTTATTATAAAAAAGGCATATAGAAGTATAAAAGCTGGAAAGAAATGGGAGTGGGTCACAGTGTTAAACTGCTACCTTGAGGCTGAAGAAAATTACTAAGAATGAGTAGTAATGACTCAAGTGAACACCCTGCAGGCAGCATTCAATATTCAGGTAACTTTATTAACTCTGCATATGTGCATGAGGGGATGAAAAAAAGGGGAGGATATAAGTCATATTTTCTTTTCTTTGATGATTTTAATATTTTAAAATAACCAACACTTTATTTGTCACAATTTTCTGTTCATTAAAAAGTTTGTTCTCGCTTGTTTCATGTTTAACTTAGTTTTTAAAGAGCCACTTGTTCAGAATCTAAAATTCTCCTTCTGCATAGATTTATCCATTTATCAGATCCAATGGCAACATTTTAAAAATTATTATTTGTTTCTGAACAAATTTTAGAGAAAGGAATAGAAACATTACAAAACACATATACACAACAACGATAATCCTAAAAAAACCCAATAGAAAAGAAAAAGAAAGAAAAGAATGTGGAAATATTAATATACTTTATACCTCATATTACACAAACAATTTTCTAAATGTACTTTAGGCCAGTGGCTCTGTTGGATTTGAAGAAGAATGTCCTTTAGGAGTCACAAGATGTTCTGTTTTTCCCGTGAACTCATAAGGTGGTTTTTTTTTTTTTTGGCCTCCTAGCATTCCTCTTTCATGGAATCCTAAAGCTTGAGAGGCCATTAAAAGCATCAGGCAGCTTGGTTTCCTTGATCCTTCTTTTCTCTCTTTTTTGAAGAGAGGATCTGCATTTAGTCTTTTCCAATCATCAAAAACTTTACAAGTTCTCCAGAATATGTAAGAATTTGACCTTACCATATACTTCATTCTAAATAGGTATGGAGTAGCTTTGTCTTTCTTTCTTTTTACTTCAGCTTAGCACTCTTTCTTTCCAATTCCTTATCAGGAAGTAGCATAATAGGGGAAGAATAGAGAAGGAAAAATTAAATGCTGCAATAAACGAGTATGAATATAATCAAATGGCCCTGATGGCATTTGATTTCCTGCTATTGCTCCCACCCTAAAAGCAGCACGAAGCAGATTCCTGCTAAATTTGAGATGATAATTTTATTAAACACTAGAATTCCATGTTCAAATAACATCAGCAACTGCAAATCATAATTACAGCTATCATATTTTAGTCAAACTGCTTATACTTAAAAAATAAAGGATAACATGGGTTTATTTTTCATCAGCATAATTTTTATGTATGCAGAAAGAGTAATATGGAGAGTCATGAAAATTTTTCTCTCTCTCTCTCTGTATTATCTACCTATCTATCTATCTACCTACCTACCTATATCATCATATGTATCCAATCACTTATGTATCTACTCACTTTATTTCAATCACTTGCCAATATGGAAACAAAAATCAAAATCTAATTATAAGTGGAAATTATGTCTTAGAGATCTTTAATTCTCTCATAGATGAATTCTCAGAGGAGAAAGAATGACTATTACAATCAATTTAACTATATTGCTCTGGTACAATAAGTCCCGTCCTGATCTGGCATGATGCACTTCTCAACTCTTGTATAAAATGTGTATAAATATACTTCTTCCGGTCAACTCAAAGATCTGATTCATAACATAATATTGCATGATTAGCAGAGCTATCTCACTTGTTAGACAAATGAAACATTTGCTCTATGTGTATATGAGTAGTTTGGTTTGTGGACAATGAAATGTTCCCTTCATTGAAAGAAGGACTGAAGTTAGATAAATTATGATGATTAGTGAATGTACTTGTGATTTTTTTTTTCTGGACTTAGAAAAATGAAAATGATGTGGCAGCTACTATAATTGACTAGTGATAATTAGCATTTGTTAGCCTGGGTGGATTGATGAAGAGCAAAGAGGGAAGAAACACTGGCAAGTGAAGACATAAATGGGCTAAAGTTAAAAAGGGAGAGAGAGGGGGGGAGGGAGGGAGAGAGAGAGAGAGAGAGAGAGAGAGAGAGAGAGATATGCTATTGTTCATTCTTACTGCAGCCCAATGGCAAAAGTTCTTGATTTAGATTCTGAATTTTCAAAATTGAAAAGTGATGTTTTACAGGGAACTGGCCATTACTTAACTTCCTGCCCTGAGCTTCACAATTCCCACCGGAACATTTTTATTTTTTGCTGTGATAATTAGATGCATTCAAAGCTTCACACCAAGACTTCTTGATCAATGGATTACCTTCGATGCTGTCAGTCACAAGGTACTGGTGGACTCTGTGTGTCACTGAAGAATGAAGCACAGCTGCTGCTGCTGTTGCTCCTCCTGTAGGTCTCTGCCATGAACTTCTCAAGGGACCCTCAATGTTCTGAGCTGGCATTTCTATTCATCAGCCAAGACATAGGTCTGATTGAAAAAGCAATAGCCATATCTATTAATTTGCATCTCTCCTTGAATATTCATCATTTATGTTTCCCTTTGTTTCCATTCTAATTTAGTTAATGAAGGATAGCTAAATGAAATATGAATGGGTAATCTCTTCCTTTATTTGGGAAGAAATGATAATGTTGTATTTTATTTTTATCTCTATTTCACTTTCTCTCTCTCTTTTTTTTTTAAAGAATCAAGTACTCCATTTCTTTGAGACAAGTCAAATTTGACACCAGGCTTTCTCCTGAATGAGCTTTTCCTGATCTAACAACAAAAGGGGAAATTAAATTCCTCTGGTAAAATTATTCAATGCCTCATACCTTGACTTAACCCAAAGGTGATTTATTTGATTTTGGTTTAGTGCGTTGTGTGAAATCAGCTAGTGTTGTCTGTAAACCAGGCTTGATAGCTAAATCAATAAATTCACAATCATAAATACATATTAATAATGGTTGAAGATAGTTACCTTCTATTTAAGGATGAAACAGATGAAATTGGACTGGAGGTCTAAAATAAACACATCATTATTACAAATTAAAGAGCCCCCCCTCCTCTCCAAACTATCTGCCCCCATGATCTGGCCTCAGTACTTGTTAGTCCTCAATCCTGGAAAAATCTTAAAAGTAATCATATCTCAAAATATTGTCCATATCTGGCTAAGCAAAATTACTTTTTTGCTTAACCAGAATTACTTTTGCCAACTAAAGCTTTACAACAATCTTGATATGTTAACAGAATGTATAAAACCAGTGTCATCTGATAAAATGAGTTTTACTTTTCCATTAGTAAAAGTGTTTTTAAATAATAGTCTCCCAATTCTGCAATATCATCCCTAAAAAATTTAAACTGATGTTAACACCATAAACTTTCCAGTGCAGCACCAAACCCATTTATTAACTAGGCATTTATCTCCATCTGCTTTATATCTGCAAAATTGTGTTTGCATTTCACTGTTGAATGGAAAATGATGTGTTATAGTGTTCTGTTTTCATTATATTGCATTTTTAACTGAAGTATACCACCTGCAATCCCTCAGAATAAAAAGTAGTCTAGTCATTTTTTATAAATACATTTTTTCCATTCTGGATACCTTGCATCTTTGTTTCCACTGATGTTAAATGTGAACTGCCTATTATCCATTTTAGCATGCATAGTTTTACTCAGTACCAGAGGTGGTATTCAGCAGGTTCTGACTAGTTCTGGAGAACCGGTAGCGGAAATTTTGAGTAGTTTGGAGAACCAGCAAATACCACCTCTGACTGGAGATTTTGTAGTATCCTTCCCCTGCCATGCCCACCAAGGCACACCCACAAAACCAGTAGTTAAAAACATTGAATTCCACCACTGCTCAGTGGTGAAAAGAGAAGAGAAAGGGAAGAGTTTTTACTATATTATCCTCAATTTTGATCTGGGAATCCTAAGCTATTTAAAAAGATGTTTGATTCACAGTTGGATCATTTTGAATTTGACTTCGATTTTTAGAATTAGTATAATGTTTTGCAGGTTTCATATGAATATCAAGATTTGGTTGTTTGCTGTTGCACTCAAATGATCAATTTTCCATTTGCAGAAACCATTTGATTATATTACAAGCTTTGAAAAGTACAAGCTTGATAAATCTGTAGAACTTATGATCTGCTGCAAACTATTACTTTTCGGTTAAAATTTCTTTGTATAAGATGTTAAGACTCCATGTTCAACTGAATAGGCCAGATAACCTAGTTTCCTAAATCTATGAGTAAGGAAGTAGGGAATGAATAAGGTAGAAAATATACTGAGATTGTGCAACATTATTTTCCTTAAGTAATAATGTCAAAGACTAAATACATTGAAACAATGAAGCCTCTAAACAAAGGATTGGCCAAACACAACATTTGCTAAACGAATACATTCAACTAGGAAATCTAATTCTAGCACAGAGAAAACCTGCTGTAAATATGACATAATGGTTGGCTTGTTTGACCATCTTTGGTCAGGATTTGTAAAGGTAAATGTAATTTATTTTAAATTTTGGTTGCTCAATATTTCTCTCACTGATGTGTGACAACTATTATCATATTTATTGTTAGTTTTACACAATAAGCATGTACTTGATGGACTGAAAACATTTCATACTGCTGAAGCCATTAATAATTCCCTAAACTGATCTTCTCTCTCTCTCTCTCTCTTTCTCTGTCTCTCTGTCTCTCTGTCTCTTTCTTTCTCTTCATTGTGAATCAGTGGGGCTGACTAAGAAAATATGGCAGATGAAAGACATGAGCAAAAGAAGTGCCTGAAAATGTTGGTTGGTATTAGAATTATAAAGACAGAATTGCTAAAGTTTCACTCAGGGTAACATTCAAAGTAAATGTGAGTGGTGAGTCATTTTTCTTCAGCAGAACCAGCCAAATTTTCAGAGACTTTTCTGGGGTGGGCTTCAAAAATTTTAGCAAAGGTTTTCTGCCAGGTTGCCGGATGGGCATGGCTATGGTGGGCAAAACTGAAGAAACCAAGATGTCCTAATGAAATAACATCAAGAGTCTGGAGGAAGAAGAGCGCAACAAATACCTGAATATCCTTTATGTCAGGAATGTCAAATTCACGTCATCAAGGCAGCATCACATGACATATTTGGACTTTCCCCCCCTTCGCTAAACTGGGCTTGGGAATGGCCAGCGTGTGATGCATCCGGCCCATGGGCCAGGAGTTTGACAGTCCTTTATGTGGACAACATCAAGAACACTGGAGTCAAGAGGAAGGATAGAAGAGAAATGTAAAGAGGGTGAAGAAAATTTTAAAAATCCAAACTCAGTGTAGCAAATGCCATTAAGACAGTTAACACCTGGGCAATTCCAGTCTTTGGAATTGGAATCCAGTCCACAGTTAGAACAGTGGACTGGATTCAAGCAGAACTAAAATTTCTTGACAAGAAAGAAAAAATAATAATAACAATGAATCATGCCCTTCATCCATATAGCAACATTGACAGACTCTACTTACCTAGGATCATAGGTGGGCATGGAATATTGTAAGTATACCAACAGTTGAAGAAGAAAAAAATGCCATTGGAAGAATAGCTAAAGCAGGGATGTCAAACTCATGTTGCCATGGTGGTGTCATGTGATGTATCAGCACTTTTTTCCCTTTTGCCAAAATGGGCATGGGCATGGCCAGCATGTGACACATCCAACCCACAGGCTGGAAGTTTGACAGCCCTGATCTAAAGGAAAATGAAGAAAATGCACTGAAGCCAGTACATGATGAAGGGTTACTGAATACTGGAAAGACCAAATGAAGAATAGAAAAGAGATGTGGCAAGGTAAAATATTACATTTCCAGTATACTCACAAAACAACAAAACAGAAAACAAAAAAAAACCCTGGCAACAACCAAGAACAGGAATGTTGAAGAAAGAGACAGAGGGGCTATTTCTGGTGCATAAGACCAAGCCTTAAGAACAAATGCACACAAAGCCAGAATTGAGAAGACAACAATGCAAAGGCTATCTCTACAGTACAAAGAAGCTGAAGAAACAGTGTTAGTTAGAAGTCAGTCTATATGATCTTGTACCATTAACAAGCATATGACAACATAGGAACAATTATGCCTTGGAACAGGGATGTCAAACTCATGGCCTAAAGGCTCAATACATCACGCACTGGCTACCCCAACCCCTGGTTTAGCAAAGGGGGAAAAGTTGTGGTAAGTCACATGACAACAATGTGACACTGCGAGTTTGACACCCCTGCATTGGAATATCTGCAAGAAATATCATTTGCCTGCAAGCAAGAACTGGTGGGATCACAAAATAGGTAAAGTAATAGAAAATGAAGAAATGTTGGGACTTTAGAATTCAAACAGATGAGCACCTACCATATAACATCTAGACTTAAAAACTGTTGACAAGACAAATAGACAAAAAAAAATGTCTGGATAGTTGACATCAGTGGTGGCATTCGACCGGTTCTGCCCGGTTCTGGAGTGGCGATGAGCAACGGAGATGGAACCGGTTCTCTCCACTGCTCTGTGTTTGGCCCACCCACCTGCTCGGCCTCCCATACTCACTTTTATGGCCAGAATAGTGCCGCGTGGCAGCTGCTGCAGTGACCGGCATTGTGCAGGCATGCAGGAGGCGAGTTAGAATGCCTCTGCGCCTGCGCAAAGTGCACATTTGGCATGCACGTGCACACAAAGTGTGCACATGTGCAGAGCGCGACCACCAAGCCACGCCCCCCAATCTGGTAGCAACTTTATTTGAATACCACCACTGGTTGACATTGCTATGCCTGGGCACAACAGAATAAAAGAGAAAGAACTGGGCAATATCACAAAATAAAAACTCCTGCAAATAAAAGCAGAACAACTATGGGAAAAGAAAAAGATAGTACCAGCAGTAATAAACACTTAGGGTGCAATTCCAAAACATTTGGAGCACCACTTAAAAACCATCAGTATTATCAAAATTACCACCAGTCAATTGCAAAAGGCAGCTTTAAGTGGAACAGCTTACATCCTACAACAATACCTTTAACACCATCAAACAACACTGCCTATTCTAGGTTCCTGGGAAGGACTCAACTGGTGGATAGAAATGCCAAATCCAGTTTAAACATCTGGCTGACTGTGCGACCAAACATAATAATAAATAAGTGCCTGGCAAAAGAGAATTACATGACTATGTCAATATTCCCAAAGCTGCTTGTGATAGAAGGGAAAGCAGCTATCCTAGGGCAATGTTTTATACAGAAATCTGTCTGTCTCTCTGTCTCTCTGCAATCTCCCCTGAGCTTCATAAGTCACATCACTATGAAAGTCTGAAGGAAGCTACTTTTCAGGCTGTCAGTTTTATGTTGAATGTTTGTACAGATCTTTGATCTTTTACTTACATATATTTCTCCAGGACATGGAAATTGGCAGACATGGAAATTCTACTTATATAAATCTGCTTGTACCCCAGAAGTCAAGAACCAAAACATTTCATACAAAGTGGAAGGAATTTATTTGTTTTTTTAGTATTGAAAGAATTGAAAGAATAAAACTTTACATTTCAGATTGCAGTCATTGCAGTCATAGAATCCCCATTAGGAGCCAGATGCATTCCATGTTGCATTTTGTTAGCTCTGGACAACTGTTAAAATCCCAAGTGACTTTTGTCTGCTGTTTACTTATATTTATAACCACAAATGTGCAATATTTTTACACATTCCAATTACCCTTTACCTAATTGGCTAATTACTGAATGTTGGAACAGTTGCCTTCTGAATCAGCTGTGTCTCAGAAGTCATTTAGGGGAACTGATGTATCCCCTGTATGCTCTGAACACGAAATGAGACAGAGGAATTGTCAGAAGATATACAAGCGGACACTTCAACTCT
Organism: Hydrophis major; assembly: GCA_033807585.1. NCBI lineage: Eukaryota > Metazoa > Chordata > Lepidosauria > Squamata > Elapidae > Hydrophis > Hydrophis major. Next base: position 38,136,991 of record CM066328.1, on the reverse strand, counting down.
GGGACAATAGCATCATTCCAAATTATGGATATATTAAAATTGATTTCTTTAATGATTGTTGCATTATAATAACATTTTATCATTCCCTTGAACAGCAGAATTAGGAGCAAGAGTCATCCAGAATGGAGCCAATGCTAGGTCATTTAGAAATACAAAGACCATATCAGTATCCTCAAAGGGACATGCAGTTTGTAGCTCACTACAAACCAGAAAAATTGCTGACTTGATAATTAACTAGCATCCCCGCACTGGCATGATTACAACTGAACAACCATGTTGTTCAGAGCTAACAAACTGAGCCATAGTGGCATATTGGTTGGTATGCAGTGTTGCAGGCTAATTCTGCTGAATGCTGACTGCCAACAGTTTGGCAGTTCAAGTCTCACAGACTCAAGATTGACTCAGCTTTCTATCCTTCCCAATAAAACAAGGATCCAGATTATTGGGAGCAATATACCGACTCTGTAAACCAGTGGCCCCCAACCTTTTTTGTGCCACATCCCGGTACCGGCATCACAAAATGATCCGCAGCATCATGGCCCGGTACCAGCATCAGCACACATGACAAGGCAAGGTGAGCCGAGCGACCGGCCAGCCAGCCGTCCCCTACTTCTCCCCGCCACCTTCAACTCCTCCTTTGTATCTTTGTCGATGGGCTTCGCTTCAGGACGGCTTTGGGACGGTCGCTTGGCTTGCCTTGCCTTGGGTGCTGAAAGAATCCTTGCGCCTTAGTTTCGTTCGAAGCCCCCCCTCCCTTCAATGAAACTAAGGCACGAGGATTCCTTCAGGACCCAAATGCCGCTTTCCGACCAGAAAAGCTCACCCAGAAGCACTTTCTCATCAAACAAGATGGTGGCACCCAGCAAATCAGTGCCCCGGTAGGAAATGTTCTATGGACCGGTACTGGTCTGCAGCTGGTGGTTGGGGAACCCTGCTGTTATGTTTGGAGCATGGGCGAGAAAGAATGGAGACAAGCCTCTGAATGGTGAACTTCAGCTCTTTATTTACATAGTGACTTCTAGCCTTTATAGTACTTTTAACCCGCCTTATATAGGCAAACCCCAGTAACTATTAACCAATAACCAACGAGGAGCGCTAGCTCTCATAACCAATAGGAACTCTCTGTTAAGGGCCAATCGGATTCCCCGGAGCGGACCAATCCAATCCAGCCGTTTAACAACCAATCAGAAGTGCAGGGCCAGAACCCTGCACTTTACTCCAAGCTCACGCTTTATTAAAACTTTATACAATCACAACACCCCTTCCCCTTGGCTTCTGTTTCCAGGGTGCAGTTACATAGTCCTTTAGGTAGACAGTTGTTTTATTAGTCTCTTTGATTTTCGCTGTGTCATTTGGCTGCAATCACGCTGAGGTAGATCGTTGTTTGGCAGTGGGGCTGTTTCTGGTTCAGAGTTCTTTTCCCCGTCGTTGCCCATGTTCTCTATAATTCCATGAGGTTCAACTGTTTCCCTCTCTGGTTCCACTTCCTGAGTCTCTGTTATATCGTCGTTCCCTTCGAACGGGTTTTCTTCTTCTTGGAATTCATCTTCTTCCGGATCTCCCCCCCCCTCAGTCTGGTCATAGGGGAGTTCAGGACTGCCCGCCGGAAGCCGCGATTGTAATTGATCGATATGGCGTTTCCATAGTCTATCATCAAGGCATTGTACAAGGTAGCATCTTGGGCCGGTTACACGAACTACTGTCGCCTCCACCCACAATGGGTCACCCGATAGGTTTTTAGTGTATACCAAATCTCCTACCTGGAAGGCACGACAGCGGCCGCTGGATCCTAGTGGTTTTTCCGGTTCGTAAGCTGGGTGTAACCGGTCGAAGTGGGAGCGGAGTTTTCGTCCCATTAGCAGTTTGGCGGGAGTTTTGTTGGTGATGCTATGTGGTGTGATGTGTTGTAAAAAAAGGATTCGATTGATCTTGTCATCAATGTTGTCGAAGTCTACCTTCTGTAAGGTTTTCTTCACAAATTGTACCATGCGTTCTGCTTTGCCATTGGTTGCAGGGTGTGCAGGTGAGGTGAGCGCATGTCGAATGCCGCGGTCAGCGAGGTACTGCTTGAATGACAGTGCTGTAAATTGGGGCCCGTTATCGGATAGCAGGACGTCTGGTAGTCCGTGGGTTGCAAATAGTCTTTCCAAGGTTTTGATAACCGCCTCGGAGGTTGTAGTCGTCATGCGATGAATCTCAAGCCAATTTGAATAGGCGTCTACGGTAAATAGTAAGGTGTGGCCTTTGGTCGGCCCCGCAAAGTCCAAGTGAATTCGGGACCAGGGTCCGTGTGCTGTCTCCCATTCAGTAGGAATGGCTTTAGGTGGGGCGTTGCTCACTTCCTGGCATTTTGGACAAGCTTTAACCCAATGTTCGATTTGCTTGTCAATGCCCGGCCACCATGCGTAGCTTTGCGCAAGGGCTTTCATTCTCACGATGCCAGGGTGGCCATCGTGCAAGGTTCTCAGAAGCGCTTTCTGGAGTCGTTCTGGGATAACGACTCTTATCGCCCCAGATGACACAGCCTTTTTGAGAGAACAACTCAGTTTGTCGAGTCTTGAATGGTGTGAAGTCATCTAATAATTGGTCCAATGGCCATCTGCGTTGTACCCAGCTTAGGACTCGCGCTAAGATGGGGTCGCGTTTGGTTTTTTCTCGCGATATCTCGGGCGGTTAATGGCGGCGAGTTGAGTGCCTCAATTTGCAATGTGGTTACCGTTGGTGCAGGATCATCGAGAGTCTCTGGAAGTGGTGCTCGGCTCAATGCGTCGGTGTGGGGAATGGCTTTCCCCAGGTGGTATTGCAGCTGATAGTTATAAGCAGTTAAGAATTCTGACCATCGAGTCATCCTAGGGGATAATATGTAGGCAGTTTGTGGTCAGTCACAATAGTAAAGCAAGCTCATGGCAGCTGTGTCCCAAAAAGCTGTTGCCCAAATTCATCTAGTTGCATTAGTTGCACCCATAGCTAGAGTACAAATCTCTTAAGACAGTCATGCTTTCATCACCTTATGCTTGAATATGCTATACATGGGTCTGCCTTTGAAGACTACTTAGAACAAGGGTCTTCAAACTTGTCAGCTTTAAGACTTGTGGACTTCAACTCCCAGAATTCCTGAGCAAACATGATTGAAGGAAGAATTCTGGGAGTTGAAGTCCACAAATCTTAAAGCTGACAAGTTTGAAGACCCCTGACTTAGAAGCTCAAGCTGTTCCAGAATATAGCACCATAATGAGTAACATGACCTTTACACATTGTTTTCCATTCAAGATTTTTACAGTCTCTATCCTGACCCTATTTAAACAAACTCTTAAACCTTCCCTGATTCCCAGCCCCCAAATTAGAGCAGGTGATGAACCCATGGGTGGAATGGATGCTGAGTCATTCGTTCTTTTCTAAGACTTTCTATTGTTGGTAATGCAATGTTTAATCTTCTATTTTTACTGTTGTATTTGTAAACCTCTCAGAATCACAGATTGGCTCATAGATTTTATAAAACTTCTTTTCTCCTCCTTTTATCATCAGTTAAAACATCTAAACAGTTAAAACATCTCATATATGTAATTTTAGGCAGCTCAACATTTGTGAATTTGATGTGTTGTTGTTTTAATGCTAAATCAGAAACATAATTTATCCCAAAACACCTCCCTTACACTCCTACAACACATCTACTTATTCACATAGAGACAAAGGTTTCATGTTATTTTCCTTCCACTTTCAACCTCATGTGGACCTGAGGCAATTCATATAGATTAGCCAAAGATAATGACCAGTGTAAGCTTTTAAACCAATATTCTCCTCAAGCTTTTTGGACACATAGCAAATGGACAGTAATTAACAATTGTTGCAGGGCAAAAATATCTACCATGAATCAGGCTCAGCAACAGCCCCCACATCCTACTGGGAAATGTACTTTGATTTCTAGCAAATGGTGGCTTTATGTTTTTGTTATTTCATGAGTTCTGCGGGAAGGGCATATTTCTGTCATTTGGAAGAAATCAAATAGGATAATCATTTATGATTTCATGCTTCAAAGCATATCTGTGTTACATGTTAGGCAGAGAGATCTGAACCATTACTCTAATGCCCAATGTAGCATAGGCATTTCCAGCTGCTCTGAAGTCCGTCTCATCTAACTGAGCTTTGTCTAAGATATATTATAAATGGATCAGTGGAAAGGGAAGACATAGTCTAATTATGTAAAACCAGCAGAAAAGCACCAACTTGAAAAAGTATACACAGTCCTCGGCATGCTATTTCCTGCAAGTTCGGCTCATCCAAATGTGTTATATTTATAGACTTATTTTGCTATCAACCACAGGCTGGAATATGCAATATATAGGAATAAATGGAAGGCAGACACAAGATGGAGGAGAGAATTATGGAGCTAGACAGAGGGTTCTGTTTTGAACTGCTTATCTGAAATCACTTAGGACTATTAAAAACATTTTTCCTACTTGTTGAGCATGTTATGGCAGGAGACTGTAAACTGTGTTTTTGTAATACACCTGTGTTTCTAAGCTTTTGCCTCTTGGGTTACAGCCTCTGTCTTATAGTCAGAAAATCACACTAATATTTCGTTACTAATAATAAACACAATTCTTCCAGGGGAACTAGCTTTCTTTTCATCAGGATTCAGAATTGTGCCATTTTTTGCAGGTCAGTGGTGATGCCATTGTCTCATGACTGTCAGTGCAGATTACATCAGGAATCTGATAATTTCTTCTCAGTGCCCACGGAAGCTGACTCCAAGTTTGATGACACTCTTGTCATCTGCCCTCCAGCAAGATTCCTTCTCCTGTACTTCACAGGGGCCCCTGGAGGGCTTATTTGGTACTGCAGTTGCATATCTGGAGCTGCAAGCAACCCGTGATATTTAATGCAATGCTCCTGAGATAGCATTGCTATCTGCACTGCATTTCAACTGGAAGGTACTAGATGCACACATCATTTATCACAGAAAACTGTAAAACTCTGCTTAAAGATGAGCCATCAAAGATATAATGTATTGCTCTCTGCTGTCCAAATATCGCTGGTTGAAGGGTCTGAGTATTCTTGTTAATAAGCACAGAGTATAGTATTCATTCAGTCCAAGCAGTCCTTGGCTTATGACAGTGATGGCTAACCTTTTCAGCTTGGTGTGTCAAAAATCGGGAAAAAGTGTAGCCTTCCTCGGGTCGTGTGTCACTTCAAGAAATATCAATAATTTGGTTTATGACGGACTGGGCTAGGGTGATCACACAGGGCTGTGAAACTCATCTCCCTGGTCTCAGGGCTGCAGGTGCAAGATGTGGGGATAGGAAGGCCACCTTACAGGGCTGTGAACCTCATGGATCTCCTTTCCTCCTGTAGCGTTCCTGAGGTAATGAAACTGACAAACTTCAGTTTATGGTGGCTAAAACTGGTTCTCTGCTGCAAAGATCTTGTGGCAGCGGTGACACCATGCCTCCACGCAACAAGCAGGGAGCAGGGATTGGAGCAGAGCACAGGCAGCCTCTAAATGTGCAGGTTTTCCCCACACCAACAGGTGTGTCAGTCAAAGTGCCTCGGCATGTCATGAGTGACACGCGTGTCATAGGTTAGCCATCACTGGCTTATGACCACAATTGGCACCAGAATTTCAATTGCTAAGCAAGATGGTTGTGAGTCACATCCAATTTTATTACTTTTTTTTGTCATGGTTGTTAAGTGAATCTGGCTTTCCACATTGACTTTCTAGCTGAAAACCAGCTGGGAAGGTCACAAATGGTAAACATATGATCCAAGGATGCTGTTACCATTATAAATACATGCCAGTTGCCGAGCATCTGAATTTTGATCAAGAGACTTGCTGTGATGGTTGCAAGTGGGAGGACCGATTCTAACAAATTTTTTCCCAATGCTGTTGTAACTTTAAATAGTTGCTAAATGAATGGTTGTAAGTTGAGGACTATCTGTATGGTACCTTAATTTTTCAGACATTCTAGCTGTCAACTTGTGAAGTTTTCCTGATCTGTTCCTGAGTTGCCTAGGCAAGGGGATGGGAATCACACCTCACAGCTGCACCAAGGAATTCACACCCCAGTCAAAACAATACATAGCTTAGCAGGCCAAAATCAAGGCCAACTCCACGGAGACCCGCAACTTATGCAGGAAGTGACTTCTATGACCTGTGAAATTGCTTCATTGGGGAATGTGACTGGTGACACACTCTGGGTAGAGGGGGAAACAGGGTCAGAGGCAAGGTGCAAACAGGGTGAAGTCAGAACTAGCTTCACCTAGGTGGTGCCAACATGGCACTTCTAATAAACAACTGGCTTTTTCTTGCTAAATGACTTGAGACTCTTAATTCTATTAGGGCATTGGTTGGAACCCTGACATCAGCTGTTGATGCCGAACTACAACGCATCCAAGCATATAGCTTGAGAATCATTCCCTTGCAGACTATTCGTTGTGTCACTACAGTATAAGTCAACAACAACAACTACAACAAAAAAAGTGCCCAGTTGAATCATGGAGCTCATCATTCTTTTTCCTGTAATGAAGAGTCATTTGCCTCTGGGAAGACCTCAAGCAGAACATAACTGCATTATCCCCCTGTGGATTTGTTCCCCGGGAAAGGCTATTTGCAAGCAATACACTTCTGATTCTGGAGATAGCATGTAACCATCATGTCTAACATTCATGCATAGTCATATATTGAGGTGAAAATAAGAAATCAAAGTGCTAATTGAAAAAATGTCATTTACATCATTAATTACATTTTGCATTAAAAAGACTATATTACCATGAATGTCTGTTTAGACTCTGGCTTTTTACAGTACTTTTTTTCACATGCAAGACTCTACCTGTTCGATTGTAAGAAAAATTCTGCCTTTCAAAGCACTGGGATTTATTAGAGCTGTGCAATCCTCTAGAGCAGGGGTCTCCAACCTTGGCTCCTGGAAGCCTGGCGGACTTCAACTCCCAGAGTTCCACAGCCAGCTGGCTGTGGAATTCTGGGAGTTGAAGTCCGCCAGGCTTCCAGGAGCCAAGGTTGGAGACCCCTGCTCTAGAGTCTAGATTCAGTAGCCAAAAAGATGCTTTGTAGCACACATACCTGCAAAAATAGCACCTGACTACATCACAGAAATGCCAAGAGAAACCAAATGATTTTTAATCAGGTCAGCCAAATCCTGCAAAGGATTCCAGAACACTTTCAAGGGAGCATCTTAATAAATGTATTAATAAACATCGTAATAAATTATCTCTCTGTAATTTTCTCATTGATCTTGATATCTGGAAACTTTCATCCTGCAAAAGTTGCATTTCATCTGTTCCATAAATAATGAGCAATCTAAAGATTTTAATTTTGTCATGGTCGTTCCATGTTTATGCAGAACTATAAATTACCTGTGTTTATCCCTCATGCTTGGCAGTTTTGCAGTGGCTGATAATGGCTAAGTAAATGTGAGAAGAGTTGAATTCCTCCACTGATTTCAAATAAACCTGATGAGTTGGAGCAATAAAGAATGTTAAATAGCATGCAGAAAATAACATGCTGTTAGGTACCATATACCTTGCTTCAGTAAACATTAAGGCATTTTTAATCTGAGTTCTTGCATAGTAAATGGTGATTTAATAAGCTAAGCAACAAAATTTAATATTCTGTAGTCCCTGAGAAAAAATATGCCCCTGCTTTGTGTGGTTGTTAAATTCAGGGTCAGAGCTTCATGAAATGGCAAAAACTTGCCCCTCATTAAAATGGTAGTCATGTTTTAGTTCCCTGGCAGATATTCACTTCTACTTAGGTCATCCCTTCTCATACTGGTATAAATCATCTTTGGGGTTCTTGGTGCTCTCTGAACTTGGTTGTTTTCTTGCAGATGTTTCATTACCAGTATAGAATAGGATAGGATAGGATAGGATAGGATAGGATAGGATAGGATAGGATAGGATAGGATAGGATAGGATAGGATAGAACAGAAAAGGGGTCTTCAAACTTGACAGCTTTAAGACTTGTGGACTTCAATTCTCAGAATCCTTCCTCCAGTCATTTTAGCTCAGGAATCCTGGGAGTTGAAGTCCACAAGTCTTAAACTTTCCAAGTTTGGAATAGAATAACAGAATTGGAAGGGGCCTTGGAGGTCTTGCAGTCCAGCCCCCAACTCAGGCAGGAAACTCTATACCATTTCAGACAAATGGTTGTCCAATCTCTTTTTAAAAACTTCCAGTGTTGGAGAATTCACAACTTCTGGAGGCAAGGTATTGCACTGGTTAATTGTTCAGGAAATTTCTTCTTAGTTCTAGGTTGCTTCTCTTCTTGATTAGTTTCCACCCATTGCTTCTTGTCCTGTCCTCAGGTGCTTTGGAGAAAAGCTTGACTCCCTCTTCTTTGTAGCAACCCCTGAGATATTGGAACACTGCTATCATGTCACTCCAGTCATTCTTTTCATTAAACTAGACATACCCAATCCCATCAACTGTTCTTTATATGTTTTAGTCCCCTAATCATTTTTGTTGCTCTTCTCTGCACTCTTTCTAGAGTCTCAACATCTTTATTACATCATGGTGACCAACACTGGATGCAGTATTCCAAGTGTGGACTTACTAAGGCATTATAAAGTAATATTAATACTTCGTGTGATCTTTCTATCCCTTTGTTAATGTAGCCTAGAAACTAGGTAACTAGGAGGTAGCATCCAGTTTTGTTTTGAGGTTTGCTTTCAATCTACAAACAAAAATATACAGATTGTTCATAATAGGTTCAGTCTGTGACTCAACTATCTCAATGAATACAAGCTGAAAACTACTTGGAGTACCTTCTGTTTTCTCCCCTCTGTTCAATATGTCTGGCAGTGCAAAAGTAAGATGGTACCAAATATATGCCACCTTAGTGATCTTTTAAATTAAGTGTTGAGTCATGGTGTTTGCAAGTTGTCACTCTTTCATCAGAATGACAAAAGCAGTGTCACAACTGTTCTGTCCTCATTAACATACTCGAAATCCCCGCGCTTTGATTGGCCAAAGCGCGGGGCTTTCCGATTGGTCAGGCGAGCCGCGCCGATTGGCTTGTTAAGAATCTCCCGCGATTGGTTCGTTCAGAGCGCGGGAGATTCGAAGCGCTGCCATTGGCCGCGGCCACCGCCGCGAAAGGAATAAAAGCCGCGGGCTTTTTTCCTTTCGGCGGTTCGGTTCCAGTATTTCAAATAAAGAGCTTTGCACTAAGTCACCGACTCCTGGCGTCATTTCGCGGACACGACACTGGCGACGAAGGTGGGATCCAGACCCTGAACCGAACCCCGTGTCCGACGGAAGCCAGACAAAGCACCGAGATGGCGAAAATCGCACCGCCCGCCCCCTTCAACCCCGCCACCGAAGACTGGGAATCGTTCTCCGACCGATTCCGCATGTACCTCGAGTGCACCGGCATGAAGGACGCCTCGGGCCCGCTAAAACGTGCCGTCTTCCTCACCCACTGCGGGACCGAGGTCTTCCAGATGGCCAAAGCGTTGGCCAAGCCCGCCGATGCAACCGCCATGGACTGGGACGTCCTTGAACCCATCCTTCGGCGACACTACGCTCCGGAGGTCCCCATCCTGATCCGGCGCAATGAGTTCTACCGGCGGGACCAGAGATCGGGTGAGAAATTAAGCGACTTCGTCGCTGAGCTGCGGCGCCTAGGGGGGCTCTGCGAATTTGATAACCTAAACAACGCCTTAAGAGACCGACTAGTGCTCGGTCTGTGGGACTCCACCCTCCAGAGCCGGCTGATGGCTAAGGGCGACATCAGCTTAGCAGACGCCCTCACTGCAGCCGCAGCCGCAGAAGCAACCCGAACTTCCGCCGATAGCATGCGCAGACCTGACACGAGGGACCGCGGCGGAAACAACAACCCGGCAAGGTCGACCGAACGAAAAACCGAGACGACAACACACCAAGGCAATCTCCACTCGGCATCCAGCACGTCCGAAGACGAGGAGGACATCCATCGACTTCAGACTGGGCGCGACCAACGGAACCGGAGAGGTCGTAAGTCAAGGACCAACTGTGCCGGTTGCGGCGGCGACCACCCCAGGTCGGAATGCCGGTTTTTCGATTCCATCTGCCGGCATTGCAACAAAAAGGGGCACATCGCCCGGGTTTGCCGCCTGAAGAAAAACCGCAGTCCGGCTCGATGGGACCAGAGCGACCGGAGGAGGGAGAGCACACCACCCCGGACCAGAGATCGCCACTTGGACAGCCGATGGGACCGGATCGGACGATCCTCGCGAGGCGGCGACAACCGGCGGAGAGAGGAGACCCACCAGACGGTCACCATCGGCCACGCCATCACCAACGACGCCCGGAAAATCCACGTCGAGGTACGCATCGAGGGCCAGCCGTGCAAGATGGAGGTGGACTCCGGGTCCTACCTCTCCATGATTGCTTGGCACGAGATAAAGCGGTTGGTGCCTACCCTCCAAAGGAGGAACGTAGACAACCAGAGACTCATTGTAAAGGACTACCAGGGAAACCGCATCCTGGTAGTCGGCACCAAAAGTTTTGAAATAACGTATAAGGGGCGCACCGAACGACTCCCCCTAACGATCATCGACCGCGACCGCCCAAGCCTACAATGGTACTGCAATGGTTCACCCCGCTCGACATCGCCCTCACGGGAGTCAACCACGTCACCGACGACGGCTGGGAACAACGACTAGCCCAGGAGTTCCAAGAGGTCTTCGACGGAAACCTGGGCAAGTACCGAGGGCCCCTTATCTCGTTCGACCTAGACCCTAACGTCCCCCCCCAAACGCCTGAAACCTAGGCGGGTGCCATTCGCACTGAAACCCAAAATAGACGAGCAAATTGATAAGCTCGTCAAACAGGGGGTACTGCAGCCCATAGACCACGCCCGGTGGGAGACCCCCATAGTCACCCCGATCAAGCCAGACGGGTCGGTGAGAATCTGTGGGGACTATAAGGCCACCCTAAATGGCGCGCTGCAACAAAGTGCCTACCCCGTCCCAATAGTGCAACACGTACTGCACTCCCTGGGAGGGGGCAAAGTTTTCGCCAAGCTCGATCTCGCCCAGGCATACCAACAGTTGCCGGTCGACGAGGAAACAGCAGAAGCACAAACTATTGTCACCCACCGGGGAGCATTCAAATGCAACCGACTCCAATTCGGAGTCAGCGTGGCACCGGGCATATTTCAGAGCCTAATGGAGAGGCTATTGCAAGGTATCAAGGGGGTGGTACCGTATTTCGACGACGTCCTAGTGTCGGCGCCCAACCAAGCCGAACTAGAAGGTCGACTAAGAGAGGTCCTAACTAAATTTAAAGAGACAGGACTAAAAGTAAAAAGGGAAAAATGCCAGCTTTGCACGGAACGAGTGGAATTCTTGGGCTACCTCCTAGACCGGCACGGCATTCACCCCACAAGCAAAAAGATCAAGGCCATCAAAGAAGCCCCCACCCCTAAATCAAAGACTGAACTACAAGCATTCTTGGGGTTACTGAACTTTTACAATGTTTTCCTACCCCAAAAGGCTACGGCGGCGGAGCCCTTGCATAGGCTCCTGGACAAGGCGGCGACCTGGACTTGGGGGAAGCGGGAGCAAGCCGCCTTCCAAAAAACAAAGGACCTCCTCACCTCCGATGCCGTCCTCATACAATTCAACGAGACCCTGCCTCTGGCCGTCACTTACGACGCATCACCCTTCGGTGTCGGCGCTGTCCTCAGCCATACCCTTCCCGATAGAAAAGAAGCACCCATCGCGTTCTTTTCAAGGACCCTCACCAAATCGGAGCGGAACTATAGCCAACTGGACAAAGAGGCTCTGGCTATTGTTGCCGCCATAAAACGATTCCACGAATACCTCTACGGCCGGCCCTTCACCATTATAACGGACCACAAGCTGTTGCTGGGAATCCTTGCAGGGAACCGGGCCACCCCGAACATTCTGTCTCCCCGAATGACAAGGTGGTCTGAGTTCCTGGAGGCCTACAACTACGAACTCATACACAGACCGGGTAAGACGATCTCCCATGCAGACTCCTTAAGCCGCTCACCGCTACCGGAACCCGACTCCGACCCAGCACCCACGACGACCACCCTCAGCATCGAGACTCTACCCAACCTGCCCATAACTGTGTCAGACATTGCCCGAGAAACTAATAAAGACAGGCGTCTGGCACGGGTGTTGCATTGGGTAGAGAAAGGGTGGCCGGAAAAGGACAACGACGAGTCCGTCAAGACGTTTCGAAACCGCCAAACGGAACTCTCGTTGTTAAAAGGGTGCATCCTATGGGGAGACAGGGTGGTCATTCCGGACAAGCTACAGGGGAAGGTTTTGGAAATGCTGCACGAGGGGCACCCTGGCATCGTAAGGACTAAAGCCCTGGCCAGAAGTTACGCTTGGTGGCCAGGGATGGACAAACAAATTGAGACCTGGGTAGCAAGGTGCCAACGATGCCAGGAAACAAGGCCCAGCCCACCCACAGCACCCGTCCTAGAGTGGGAAACCCCAAGGGGACCTTGGTCCAGAATCCATATAGACTTCGCCGGGCCCACAAATGGACACACCTTCCTCATAACAGTTGACGCTTACTCCAACTGGCTGGAGGTAAGCAACATGAAGACAACAACCATGGAGGCCGTGACCAAAGAACTCTGCAAACTCTTTGCAACACACGGCCTCCCAGACGTCGTCGTCTCCGACAACGGGCCCCAGTTTACCTCGCTGGACTTCGAGAAATTCCTGGCGGAGAGGGGCATCCGCCATGCGCTAACAGCACCGGCGCACCCGGCGGTGAACGGTAGGGCAGAACGGATTGTCCAATTCACCAAAAAGACCATCCGGAAAATAGACCACGGGGAGATCCAAGAGAAAATCAACAGGCTACTCTTTACCCAACACATAACCCCGAATACCACTACCAACAAAAGCCCAGCCGAACTACTAATGGGTAGAAAGCTAAGGTCCCCACTCGACAGGTTACACCCTACGTATAACCCGGAGCGGCCCCCAGACTCAAGCACAAAAAACCGAACGTTCACACCCGGGGACCCCGTATATGCAAAAAACCTGACGGGAGACCCTCTATGGATCCCAGCCGTCATCACCCAAGCAACAGGCCCACACTTGTACCGGCTACAAACAGCAGATGGACGAGCGTGGAAACGCCACATCGACCAACTTAGGTCAAGGACCGCAAGCGAACCCAACCCCCGTAACGCAAGCCAAGGGGGGAGGGAATACCCAGGAGACCGAATACAAGAAAAAATAAACCAGAAGTACTCACCGAAACACAGCCATCACGACCCCTCGCCAAACAAGAACAGCCAAGCCAGCTCGACCGACCCGGAAAGACCAAGCGGGAGCGGCGAAACCCGTAGCTCAACCAACCCGGAAGGCCCAGGAGGGAGCTACGGAGAAAGAACCGGCCCGATCGACCAGCCGGTTCCCACAGCAGCAGGAGCAACGAAGATCCCGACCGAACCGGCCGAGATCCAGCCTACAACTGAGTTGCGCGGGTCAAGTAGGACCAGACGGAGCCCCGCCTACCTACGTGACTATGCAACGTAAGGACTGGACCAAGAGGGGAGGGGTGTTCTGTCCTCATTAACATACTCGAAATCCCCGCGCTTTGATTGGCCAAAGCGCGGGGCTTTCCGATTGGTCAGGCGAGCCGCGCCGATTGGCTCGTTAAGAATTTCCCGCGATTGGTTCGTTCAGAGTGCGGGAGATTCGAAGCGCTGCCATTGGCCACGGCCGCCGCCGCGAAAGGAATAAAAGCCGCGAGCTTTTTTCCTTTCGGCGGTTCGGTTCCAGTATTTCAAATAAAGAGCTTTGCACTAAGTCACCGACTCCTGGCGTCATTTCGCGGACACGACAACAACATCATAGTTGATATATTCATGCGACATGAGGAAAGGAATGGGGTCTGTTTTGTAATGCTACTTTGCTGCTTATGTGATGCTGACTGCTTGTTCCTTCCCCACGCACTTCCCATTCGTGTATTCATGTATTCAAGATGTTTGCTGATCTTCCTCAAGAACAAAAACCTGCTATTCCTCAAATTGGTTTAAACAAATTATCAATAGTCTCATGAGTATATTTTACACACACACATACACACACACACACACACATTCTGAACAGCATCACACTAGAAAAAACTTCCATCTATTTAAAATGGGAGGGTGATTTCTGAGTCTGCTGATATTTGTACTGTATGTTATGTATTTGTGATATGATTTCCCCTGGTATGGATTTTTTTATTTTTTGTATTGCTCTGATTCCATTGTTTTTCTTTTGCTTTGTTTTCTATGTTTTTAATTGTTCCTAGTTTATTATCTAGAGTTGATTGATCAAATAAATACTTTTGCAAAATATTTTTTAAAACAAACATATGGCATGTATGTTTGTGCACATATTATCTTGGAGCTCTTAGTCTGCTACATTAGCCAAAATAATTATAATGCTATAAATGTATTATTATTAGATCTTCAGACATCATATTTTTAAAACACAAACTAGAAAGTTACAATTGGATCAGGGCAACACTTAACAGATGTGTGCTTGATTTTCTGTATTATTCAAAAGCAATGAATGCACCAATTTGAAAAGCCCCATTTACTTCTAAACTAATTGTAAAGCACGTTTATTAGCAAATGTTATTGGTGGTTGTAAGCTACATTACAAACAGAACATTGACCTATTGGACTCCATAACCATTGGTAACAATTGACTAAACTTTTATTAAAACATCTGTTAACTCCTTACAAACTAATTATGACTGCTGTCTTCACTTGAAAGTTTATGTTCTACCTCCTCCAGAGCTGTGTCTGGAAAAGAATGGGGAGAAATTGCCTCAAAACTAATAGGACTCAAATCCTTGGATTATTGATATGCTGAACCTAGGCAACCGACAAATTGAGCCTGGGATAATGCCAAAATTAGCTTTCAGTGGGATTATGTTCCCTAGAAGTACTCTGCAGGAAATCTGGAGATTATCCTGAATGTTCAGCTCTTGTTAAAACAACAAGCAGAAGCTCTGTACAGCACCTTAGAACAGTAGTTAGTAAGCATTCATGTTATCAGCATCTCATTTATGGGTTATGGGATGAGGGGAGGAAATACAATTTTGCTAGCTAAAAAACTATGTTCAGCTTCTTAGTTCACTCCCTAAGTACTTCAGGTAGTAACATAAATATTACAATTAACTATGCTGGGTAAAAGAGAAAACTTGCCTTGCCTTGCCTTCATCTGTGATGTTTCCTATTCCCTGGAGTGTCTACTGGGTATAATCAAAAACATCACGATGGCAGCACAAGAATGCAATCATTCAAACCAGACATTTCAATCACACTTTTGTGGCTGCCATCTTGACTTTTTCATCTATGCTCTGTGAACAATGCTACCCGATCATCTTTCTTCAGAATCACAAAACATCACTTCCTATAAAAGGAAATGGAAGCCATATACCCATGTAATACTAGTAGTGTTTGGTTATGTGATCTTTCCCAGGAAAAAAAAAAACCAAGAAAGTCTGCAAGTTCCACAATCTTTTTGAAGGTTGAGCTGTGCTGCAAGAGACTTCTTGCATACTTCATGTTTTAAAATAGCCCAGTACCTCCATGGATATTTTTAGGAAAAGAAGGAAGCTAGCTGGTTTTGCTTATGGCAAGTATATCTTATGTCTTGGATTGCTCTGAGGGTGTAAAACTAAATCAACTCCTAGAGAAATTCATAGCAGACACTATGAATTTGGAATATAGGTCTTGAATAGGACACAGTGAATTGGGCTATGAAGCCCTCTCAGATCAGAATGGATTCTAAACTAAAACCAGCTTCACAACTTGTATAAAATGTAGCAATGTAACAACATGACTACTTAGATGAGAGTTGTTTACCTAGGAATAATTTTGATAGGTGATTCTGAAGGCTGTCAAATTTTGAAGCTGTGGAACTTGAGGTCCATACTGTATAAACATACGTCCACATTATTCTTTGAAATCTGGACAGTTCTCAAATTGAAATCTGAAATTCATAAAGTGCAAATATCTGACCTATTCATTAATCAACCCATGGTAGAGATTCTGATGATTTATATTTATATATATATATTTAAAAAATAAACAGGTAAACATTTTTCTACTTTTATAACAGAAGTCTGTATAATTTGTCATTTCTGCATTTGTGTTGTGAAGAAATGTTTGAAAAATGGAGTGAGCTGCTGCTGTGCAAATCAAAATATCCTTCAGATGTAGATTCTACCATGCTGTTTGTTACCTGGTTCAAACTGAGACATGTAGTGACCTTGCTTTCAGTCAAATGGTGAATGGTTGCCCCCTAAAGGGCATGAAAAATATATCTTAGCCACCTACATGAATTGTTTGCAACATACGTTGCTTTTTTCTAGGAGAGAAATGACTGTAGCTTTCCCAATGTATAAGATGGATAATAATGGAACTTCCGGTTTGTCGGCTTCGGCAGTGGCAGGGATTCGTGATCCTGCATGATCCCTGCGGCACTAGCCGTCTTGGTGCCTCCGATCCCGACGGGTCTGGAGGCTAAGGCTGCCCTGCAGAGGCAACTGAAGACAGGGGGGAGCCGGAGAGGGGTTTGGGGGTGTTGCAGACCCCCTCCCCAGCCAGTAAAACCCCCTTTTCTCAAGACGGTGGAGCGGTGGTCTGTAATGGCCGTCACAAAAAAGCCGGCAGCTGGGTAAGAATGAGCAGGAGGAAGAGGGGAGAAAATTTACAACAGAAAGTTTTTTGGCTGACCCAGGACTTTAAGAGATGCCTAACATCCTGAAAACTATGACTATTTTTGAACGATACTTTGTTTCCAAAGGAGAATCTCAAGCGGCAAATTTGAGGTGCTGAAAGGGAAAGTTTATTCTCCTTCCCTATGGAATCAACAAATGGCCATTGAGAAACCTGTCTTTTTATAAAAGGTAAAAACTTGGCTTCTTGTTATAAGTGGGAAGGGAGAGGACAAAAAGAAAAAAAGAAAATATTAAGATCTTGCTGGAGGAGATACCTTGAAGATTTTGAGACTAGAAATTAATTGCAATAAGGTTTTAAAATATAGATTGGACTTTTTTTCTTTTCCCTTCTATTGATATCACCCCAGGAAGAGAAAGTGAGAACTTTGTGCTTTGTTTGGACTGATTGATGTCTCTGGGACTTTGGGGAACTGTTTCAACTTTTGAAACATCTTGGTTGTTTTAAGAAGAAGAATAAAGAAAAGATTTACAATGGCTTTACCTGTTGATGAACTTAGAAAGGAATATGGAAAAATAAAAAAAGAAGGCAAGGACGCTGTGAAAGAAGCCTTCCTTTTTTTTAGAAATGGTGCTTGCTATTTATCAGCAAATACAACAACAGATGGAGGAAACAGAAGAAGAAGAAGAAGAAGAAGAAGAAGAAGAAGAAGAAGAAGAAGAAGAAGAAGAAGAAGAAGAAGAAGAAGAAGAAGAAGAAGAAGAAGAAGGAGAAGAAGAAGAAGAAGAAGAAGGAGAAGGAGAAGGAGAAGAAGAAGAAGGAGAAGAAGAAGAAGACGCCATCTTCAATGAATCTCCAAACTTAATTAAGAAAGAAAGGAGAAAGAGAGGAAAGAAAATGAAGGACTTAAGACTTAAAAAAACACCCTAGAAAGAGAAAAATAAGATGCAAAATCAACACAATATTAGAAAGCAAAAGAAAAAAGGAATACAGCAGAGTGGGGAAGCTAAAAAGGCAGAGGTTGGGGGGGGGGTAAAAAGGCTAGGTGGGATAAGAAAGAAAGGGAAAAAGGGGGGAAAGCCACAAAGGTATGAAACAAGATGGCAAAAAAGGAATTTTTTTTAGGGATAAAGGGTAATGTATAATTTCTTTTAAAAAGAAGATTCTGCAAGGTACGTAAGATGGTATTGTAGTATTTGTATTAGAAATAGAAAACTAGAATGTTATAAGAATTAATAAAAGATTAAAATATTGAAATGTTTAGTAATGATAGACTTTAAAATTTAACAAAATATTAAAGGAATGTTTAAAATATTGAGTTTAATTGAAGAGTTTAATTGATTGTTGTATTGATATTACTATAAACTTACTATTGTAGCGTTTGTTTTTGAAATAGATAATTGGAATGTTACAAGATTTAACATTTAGATTTATTATTTAACTAACTCATTTTGGATTTATTATTCTTTCCTCTTTTTAAAAGTTAGCTGGTAGAATGTACTAAGCAGAATCAGATTGGGTAATGGGCGTTATTCTTAATATTAATTTAGGGGGAGGATAGAAGGGCATCATACTCTGATCAGTGATTTCAGGAGAAATCTTTTTTGTTGTTGTTGTAGGGAATGAGATAAATGGATAATTTGGAAAGAATGGACAAAAGATACAAACACAATGATTTAAATTAAAATGAATTAAATAAAATAAAATTAAGAAGAGTGAAAAGCGGGGAGAAGTTATATAGAAGATATAGAATGGTAAATAAAATAGGTAATGGTATAAAAGATGAGCACGAAGCTAATTGAAGTCCATATAAAGAGAGGTAATCTGGGGCCAAACTACTTTCTTAAAAGAAGTTTTATTATTGTGTGTTTTGTGTGTTCATGTTTGTTTGAGAATTAATAAAACCTCGGAGGAATGTTGGATGAGAATAATGATAACCAAGTCAGAGAGAAATGTAGATGACGATTATAAATTGGATAAATATAGGGAAAAAAAATAATAATAATGAAATTGAATAAGAGTAAAGAGAAATAATGAGAATTTTGCTAAGAGATATTTATATATTCATATGGAAATGGTGTAAAACAGAACTATGTTGTATAAAATAATGTCTTATTCGACTTGTAAAATTTATAATGGAAAGAGGGTTTATGTATTCAATGGTTAATGATGGTTTGTTTGTCTTTAAAATTAATAAAATTTGTTTCAAAAAAAAAAGATGGATAATAATATTCAGTATTTGAGAGAGGAATTCTTAAAATGCTTAACAACAAACAAATGAGCCATTGCTTTCAGCAGCAGAAAATGAAACCATATCTCCCATTTTAGTGCTAATGTGGAAACCATGTCCAGGGCATTCTGAAAAAATAAAAACATCTGGCAACTTCTGGGAGAAAACCTCTGCCTCCCTTCCCCAGGAGCCATGTCCTATAGAAAGGATCCCAAACAAGATGTCCTTTATTTTTTAAAAAAGTGTTTTGGTTCATAAAAGTATTACTACATTGGAAAGTTATTGTGTAAAAGGACTCTGAATTCTATAACTTTCTGAAAAGTGAATAGAAGAGGACTGAATTTGGGCAATTGAAAAAAAAAGCCAAAAAAGGAAAGAAAGAAAGAATTTGCAAATGGGCTAGATCTAGGTTGGGGTTGCAGAGAAAAATGATATCCCTTCAGTGCATCACTATGGGAGACTTTGTTGGGCTATCACTCAGAATGCTTATTACTCCTCCATTTTAAGTGAATCTTTCTCTTCCTTCCTGGTCAGATAATCCAGAAGGAAGCTGCAGTTAAGAGAAAGAATACCAGAGCCCGTGCATTTTCTACTTTGTTATTTATAATGGTTTGTTTGTTGCTTGTAAGTTGCTTTGGAAAGATGGTTATCCTGAAAGATGGAGTGAAATTAATTTTAATTAATACATACAGTACATCAATAAATAAAACAATACTGTGACAAGGAAAACAATAACCACAACCACAATCTCACAACACAACAGAATAACAGAGTTGATAGGAACCTTGGAGGACTTCTAGTTCAATCCCTGCACAAACAGGAGACTCTATACCATTCTGGACAAATGACTGTCCAATATTTTCTTAAAAACCTCTAATGATGGAGGACCCACATCTTCTAAAGGCAAGCCATTCTACTAGTTAATTGTTCTCATATCAGGAAATTTCTCCTTATTTCTAGGTTGGTTGGTGCTTTGGAGAATATGTTGACTGCCTCTTTTCTGAGGCACCCCCTCAAATATTTGAACACTGCTATCACCCCAGTCCTTCTTTTCACCAGGCTAGACTGCAACCATTCTTCCTATATTTTTACCCTCAAGCCCCTATTCATCTTTGTTGCTCTTCTCCATACTTTTTCCAGTGCCAACATCTTTTTTATATTGTGGCAACCAAAACTGGATGCAATAGTCCATGTGTAGTCTTACCAAAGCATTATAAAGCACTATTAATATTTCATGAGATCTTGATTCTATCCCCCTGTTAAAGCAGTCTAGGATTGCAATGTTTTTTTGGGCAGCTGCAGCATATTGCTTGCTCATATTTAAATGATTGTTCATCAGGGCTCCAAGATCTCTCTTGCAGTTGCTGCTATTGAACTAGATTCCATATGTTCTATATCTGTACTTTTATTTTTTCTTGCCTAACCTACTTTTCACAACACTCATTTTTCTCACCACTGAATTTCATTTTGTCAACTTTGCTCTTCCTGAAAAATCTACAAATGTATGGAGAAAAATCCACAAATGCATTCAGATTTATTCAGTCAAATTAATTCTGAGAACTAGTGAGATAACACTGGTTCCTAGCTTTGAAAACATGATATGGACCTGAACAGACATTTCTTCCATATAGTCAATTGTTTTGATCTTGCCCTAAAGTGACATCTAATAAATGGTGTATCTATGTACACTCAGACCATATATGGTTTCCTTTTATTGAATAGATAACAGATAACATAAAGCTGGCCATGCTTGTGTATTTATTAAGGAAACAGAAGACTCATGTGAATGGGTGTATTGACTTACAAACAGACAAGCCCTTCTACAGTTCTGTACTGAACAAATCCTTGAATGAGAACTGTGTTTCTAATGTGGTTTACTTCTATTTTGAAAGAGCAGAGGTACTGAAATCCCCCCCCCCCCACACACACACATTTCATGTTTTATGCATTAAGGAAACATACCTGTGGAGACAGCTCCAAGGGTTGGTTATTAAAATGTGACCACATGCCACATGGCAATGGGATACATTATCAGTTCAGCATTTTATGTGATCATGGCTTTTCATTTAGAATTTTACCTCGTGAATAAAGAGTTGCCTCAGTATAAGAAGCATGCTGGGGGAATAAGTCTAGTCTTGTTTCTCATCCTTGCATAGAAAACAACAAGCAAGCCCTAACTGTCTTCTTACTTGGTGATCTAATGCCTTTCCATTCTCCACAATGGCTGTTGAAAATTGGAAATGTACCACAGAGAATCTGACTATAAAATAGCAGAGAGATGGTTGTCAGGGAGAAAGAAATGAATGTATGGAAGAAGATAGAAACCTAAAATAAAGATGTGTAACAAATTGTGTCTTCTTTTCCTTTGCTTAATAGACCATCTTCCTTAGATACATAATATTCTAAATACTCACTGCATCTCATCTCCTGTATGTGATGTCAATTTAGTGAAGAGATATGGAAAATATATCAAGGAAAGTGAGTCTTGTTTATCTCCTCATTATCACACTGGGTTTATGGTGAGGGAGAAGGAAAAATTTTGGGTATCCATATCTTTTCCCCAGAACACTCTGATCTTCACTGTCATTTGAATAAATGGCTAATGGAATGCAGAAAGAGAAGTTAGGGAAAGAAAGAAGATTAAAAGCATGAATAATGGGATGGAAGGAAATTTTAGACCAGAGTGGAACAACATGATAAGATCATTCACATTTCTACTGTTGTGTATATCTATAATTGATTTGGAAGGGAAGCATAATTTAAAAACTATTACTTGGGTTGAATTTTTATGTCTAACAAAGTTTGATTATCTAGAGATGAAACTTTGGTGGTACTCTGTGTATAAACATTTAGTAGAAGTGCATCATAAATTTCCAGGGTGTTCTTACAGAAAGGAAACCAAATTTAGGTAGCAGTGTCCATAGGGCTTCATTGCCATCTCATGGGAAAAGTGGTACCAGCTCTGTATAAATACCTCCATAATGCAAATCTACTTTTTTGTCTCCTAAGACGGAATCCTTAGGGCTAGTATGCTATAATTTGGGAAGCATAACACTAAGGAGAAATAAAGAGTGAATTTTAGGGATGATGGGAAATGTCAATACAGATAGATATTATTGTTTGAAATTGAAAACCATGTGAGCCTGGGGTTGAAATCCCGTGCAGAGTCTTTTGAAATGTATTCAACTTGAGACCAACCATTTCCCATATGTTTTAAAGCCTTTGCCAAAAGGTAAACAACGGATGTCTGGAACTGGTCTGCCTTTGATGAAGACAAGCCAAGAGCAGAGCATGGGTAATTACAGGAAATAAAATCTAAATGAAAAGAGATGAGGAGCTAGACAACAAAGCATGTAAACTGCTAAGTGTTTAATGCAAACAAATTTGAATGAAGCTCAGGGAGTTGTTATTATAACTGAGCTGAATTTTCAAAGATACATTTGTAGAAGTCAATTTAGGTGAATCTAGCCCTCAACTCTGTTTTTGGTTCTGGGGATAAAATCAGAAATCCCAAACCTTTGAAAATCCTTGTTTAAATTAAACACAATAGATCAGAGAGCTATATTACAAAAAACAAGAAAAAGGTTTTTTAAAACATCATATTTTTCTTATATCATTTATATGTAGTGTTCAACCAGGCTGACAGTTAGGTACTTAGAAGCTTGAGCCAACCACTTGCAAATTAATTGCAGGCTATTCACCTCTAGCATTTCCTAGCATTTCCTTATAAAACTAAAAAAGATACCAAGTTGAAGCTCTAGAGATGTGTTCATTATCTGAATGGAGCTAGTATGTAGCAGACTTCTAAGTTTAGAAAAATAAATATTTTATAATGTTGGATTTAGGGTTTGGGAGTAGGGGCTTAGGCAAAAAAACCTTAATACTTTCTCTTTCCAGCTTGTATCCACTCTAATCCACATCATTTTTATTACACATCATTTTTATTATTTCTATTGACTTAGTCTGTGTTTCTAATGTAATGGTGCCTTCAGATGTTTTATCCTAGAAAGAAGAGGAAAAGTTGAGCATAATTCTAGAAACACCTGAGTCTATAGATTCTGTTCTCAGTTCAGGGATCACCTGATTCCATCCCAATTCTCAACCATTTCTACGTTCAAAGAACTAGTAGCCCTGAGTCATATATCAAAATACTGAAACACACAGCTGTACTAAGCTACAAAAAGGACCAAATGGCACTAATGGTCTATTTGATTGTGAATATGCCAATTTTGAGCAAATTTAATGTGGACTAGGTGGGTTAGGATGAAGACTTAAAGGCTTTAGTTGTCTTTCAGAAAATATTCAATGTTGAAAACAATATTTGCTATTGCCTTGCGTTCAGAACTTTAACATAACAGAGTTTATTTCTATATTTTGCTGAACTTTTGGCTAGCTCATGGACTTAATCGTTCTGATTCTACTACTTTGAAGTGAATATTGATCTATCTCTCTATTTCCACCTATGTCCCCATGTGTTCCTGTTTTTTTACTTGACTTCTTTTGTACACAACTTCTGAATTCAAGATGTTCCAGTCTTAAAAGGATGGCACAAGCTGGGTAGAGGTTGTGGCTCCTTCTGCTGTTGCTTAGAAAGGAAAAAAATCTGATATTAGTGATAAAGGGAGAAGTTGCAAAATTTTAAAAAGTTTGGTGCATTGGCAGTGGGATCCCTCTGGATATATCAATTTATGCTAGTTTCTGGCATCAGGTCTAACTTGGGAACTATATTTTAAACAAGATGTGCCTGCCTCTAATTTTGTTCCAAATATGAACTAAGCAAAGCTTTCATGGTAAAGTTCAGCACATCCCTGCTAAATTCTATTCTCAGCCTATAATGCCTATTATGAGATCTTGCAAAGTGCCACCCACTCTGAGAATGAATGTGGGGTGGTAGCTCTGCCACCAAAGATTGCCCCTCTAGCTTTCATTAAACTTCAAAGACTGCTTGCTGTGAGTTAGTGAGGTTAGTAACTGAAAACAGGCAGCCATGCTTTTCAGAAAAATCTCTTCTAAGTGGGTTGAATCAAGCTCTGCATTTTTCTTCTTACACATGTATGTACATGAGAAACAGAAGAAAGAAGGGAGGTCATAAATCAAACCAACTTCATCTTTTCCTGGGAGTGAAGGATTTCATTAAATGTTTGCCCTATAACCAAATGATTAGGTTTTGTGAGCTTCAAAAATAATTTGAAGAAATGGTTTGGACTTTGTACAAACACAACACTCTCTACAATTCATTTGTCATTTTTCTGACTTCTGTATTTATTAAAATTGTGAAGCTTTAATAAATACCAGAGGGTCTTTCCCTACTTTCACCTATGTAGGCACAAACATGCCTGGGCATCACACTTTTTCAATCAAGTCCCCACCCCCCAATGTTGCCTTTATCTCATCCTCAGTCTAAGAGTTAATGAGTCAGCCCTGAGTCACCTTTAGTTTTATTTATGTTAGAGTAGTATTTTTGTTCCCTTGTATCTCAGGACAGCTGTATTGTAACGTTTGTGCATGACTTTGTGTGTGGGTTTGTGCGTGTATGTGATGGGGGTATATTTTTCTTATTATTTAATCTCAGTCATTGTTTGATATTGAAATGTTGAAATCTAATTTTATTTTAATGCTATTAAAATAAATTGTGAACTGCCAAGCATCTATAAGGATTGAGGAGATATATTGATGGAACAAATAAATTAAAAACATATAAGATCTATTTAAAATCTGCTACAAATTATTACTTTGGAGAGATAAAAATATGTCCATAAAGGGGCCCTGAGAAAGATGCAGGTTAGGACTTGACAAATGAAATGGCAAATTTGGTTGGCTTTGTTTTCTGTTACATGGATAGATAAGACTTCATGTTCATAACTCTTCAAAATAATTTTGGTGCAGGCATCTTTTGGGGATGAGGTGCAAAGGCCACATTCACCATTGCTAGAGACACACAAGAGGACAAAAAATTAAAAGTACATAGTAGCAGGAAAAATTTGATAAAAGCATGGAATTCTATAAGCAAAATGTTAAGTCTGGAGCATGGGTGTGAATGATGGAGACGAGGCAGTAGAACAGTGAACTTCAAACTCTTTATTTACATATTGTGACAGCTCAAACTGGAGGGCTGCTATAGCCTTCCTTATATAGGTAACTTATTAACTATTCAACCAATAGCAAACCTGGAGCGCTAGCTCCATGAACCAATGGGAATGGCCTGTTAATGGCCAATCAGATGCTCCTGAACGGACCAATCTGATCCTGCCATAAACAGCCAATGAGAAGTGCAGGGCCAGAACCCTGCACTTGACTTCAAGCTCAAAATAACTTCATTGGTATTATTCATTCACAACACCCCTTTCCCCCGGCTACTGCCCACGGGGCACGGTTACATAGTCCTTCAGGTAGGACGGCTGTTTTATTAGTCTTTTTGATTTTCGCAAAGTGCCTGGCGGTTGGCTGCACTTCTTCTTAGGTAGATCGTTGTTTAACGGGTAGGGGTGCCTCTGGTTCCGAGTTCACGTTCCCGTCATCACCAATATCACTGGCCACTCCCTGAGGTGAACTCACTCCGGTCCCTGGTTCCTGTTCCTGCGTTTCAGTTTCATTATCAGTCTCTTCGAAAAGGTTTCCCTCTAATTGTAATTCGCTTTCCTCTGTATCTCCTCCCCCCTCAGTTTGGTCATAAGGGAGTTCGGAAATGCGAGATGGTAGCCGTGATCGTAGTTGATCTATGTGGCGCTTCCAAAGTCTGTCGTCAGGGCACTGAATGAGGTATGATCTTGGACTGGTTATGCGGATTACGGTCACCTCTACCCACAGTGGATCGCCTGATAAGTTTTTTGTGAATACTAAATCACCTACCTGGAAGGTACGGCATCGGCCGCTGGATCCGAGTGGTTTTTCCGGTTCGTAGGCTGGGTGGAACCGATCGAGGTGGGAACGGAGCTTTCGTCCCATTAGCAGCTCGGTGGGAGTTTTGTTGGTGATGCTGTGAGGTGTGATGTGCTGCAGGAAAAGGATCTGGTTGATTTTCTTGTCAATGTTGTCATAGTCTATCTTTTGGAGAGTCTTTTTGATGAATTGTACCATGCGCTCGGCCCTACCATTGGCAGCAGGGTGCACAGGCAAAGTGAGCGCATGTCGAATACCCCGGTCAGCCAGGTACTGCTCAAAAGACAGCGCGGTAAATTGGGGCCCGTTGTCGGATACCAGAACGTCTGGTAATCCGTGGGTTGCCAACAGTCTTTCCAGTCTTTTCATGACCGCGTCAGTGGTCGTATTGCTCATTTGGTGAATCTCGAGCCAATTCGAGTAGGCATCAACGGTTAGCGAAAATGTGTGGCCTTTCGTTGGCCCAGCAAAGTCCAGATGGATGCGGGACCAGGGTCCCCGTGGCATTTCCCATTCGGTTGGGGTTGCCTTTGGTGGAGCGTTGCTTACTTCTTGGCATCTCTTGCAAGTTTTAACCCACGATTCGATTTGTCTGTCAATGCCTGGCCACCACGCATACCTTCGTTCAAGGCCCTTCATGCGCACGATGCCAGGGTGGCCATCGTGCAAGGTTCTTAGCAGTGTCCATTGGAGTCGTTCTGGTATAACGACTCTATCGCCCCAGATGACACAGCCCTTCTGCGAGAACAACTCTGTTTGACGACTTTTGAATGGTGCAAAGTTGTCTGGTACTTGGTCCAATGGCCATCCACATTCCACCCACGTGAGGACTCGCGCCAAGATGGGGTCGCGTTTTGTTTCTCTCGCGATGTCATGGGCAGTTAATGGTGGCGTGTGGAGTGTCTCGATCTGCAACGCTGTCATCGTTGGTGCAGGATCATTTATAGTTTCAGGGAGTGGTGTACGGCTCAGCGCGTCGGCGTGGGGAATGGCTTTACCGGGACAATATTGTAGCCGATAATTGTAGGCAGCCAAGAATTCTGACCAGCGGGTCATTCTGGGAGAAAGTATGTAGGGAGTTGGCTTGTCCCCAGCGATGATTCCCAGCAGTGGTTTGTGGTCATTTACAATGGTGAAAACCCAGCCGTACACGTTCTCATGAAATCTTTTAACAGCTGATACGATCGCCAGGGCTTCTTTATCGATCTGGCTGTAATTTCACTCGGTTTTCGAGAGCGTCTTTGAGAAGTAAGTAACAGGGGCTTTGTTACCATTAGGTAACACATGGCTCAAAATAGCACCCACTCCAAAAGGTGATGCATCTCATGTAATGTTTATTGGCAAAGTCTCATTGTACTGCATTAGTACGGCGTCTGAAGTCAGTAGTTTTTTCACATTATGGAACGCCTGCTCTTCTTTGTGACCCCATACCCAAATTGCTTTTTTATCTAATAGACAATGTAAAGGTTCAGCGACAGTTGCCTTGTGCGGCAAGAATACATTATAGAAATTGATGAGGCCTAAGAACGCCTGGAGGTCAGTCTTGTTCTGCGGTCTGGGAGCGTTTTTTATTGCTCTCAATTTGTATCAGTAGGGTGAATATCCTGATTGTCAATTAAGTACCCTAAGAATTCAACACGATCGGTATACAGTTTGCACTTATTTTTTTTGACTTTCAGGCCTGCTTCCTGGAATTTTTGTAATACCAGTCTTAAATGCTTCCGTAAGATTTTTGGAGTGGGGGCAGCAATGAGCACATCATCAAAATAGGGGACAATGCCCTTGATCCCCTGCAATAGTCTCTACATTAGGCTCTGAAAGATCCCTGGGGCTACACTGACTCCGAATCGGAGCCGCATACACTTGAAGGCACCTCGGTGTGTTACGATAGTCTGTGCCTGTGCCGTTTTTTCGTCAACCGGCAGTTGCTGATAAGCCTGAGCTAAGTCTAGTTTAGTGAAGACTTTTCCGCCCCCCAGGGAATGGAGGAGGTGTTGTACCACCGGCACCGGATATGGGTTCTGTTGCAGGGCGTGGTTTAGGGTGGCTCGGTAGTCCCCATAAATTCTAATTGAGCCGTCCAACTTAATTGGTGTCACAATCGGCATTTCCCATGGGAAGTGGTCAGTTGGCTTTAAGACTCCCTGGGCAATCAACTTATCAAGCTGCTCGTCGATTTTCGGTTTTAGAGCGAACGGAACTCGACAAGGCTTAAGGCAGATGGGAGCTATCTTTGGATTAAGGCTAAAGGATATCGGGGTCCCCTTGTACTCGCCTAGCTTTTCCTCAAAGACGTCCCTGAATTCGTGAGTGAGGTCTTCCTACTAGTCACTGCTGCCGATTCAGTTAATGCCTGCCACTCCAATGCCGAGTGGTGCGAATCATTGCAGGCCTAACAGACTAGGCTGGTCCTTATCGATTATCGTCAGGGATAAGTATGCCGTGCGGTTCTTGAATGCAACCTCACTGGATCCTGCGACTGGAATTCGGTTCCCCTGGTAGTCCTTTAACATGAGCCGTTGGAATTGAAGGTCTTGGCGCCGGATAGTGGGGATGAGTTGCTTGAGGGTCTTCCATGAGACCATTGAAAGAGAAGATCCCGAGTCAACTTCCATTTGGCAAGGCCGATTTTCAATGTTCACGTTGACTCGAATTTTCTTAGCATCTAGCGAAGAGGCATGGCCAATAGTGAGTGTTTGGTGGGCCTCTTCCCGTCTCGCTAGATGACTCACCGGTCAGTTTCTGTAGGAGTGGTTTACTGGTTCTTTCCTTTCAGGGCGATTCCCTGTCGATTGGTGGAGATTGGTTCCTTTCGACGTCTGGCTGGGTCCGAGGAGGCTTCAGCAGACCTGTCCGATGTGGCCTCGTTTCCCGAACTCGTGGCAGAGTGCATCGCGGAATTTGCAATCGGAGCGGTAATGGTTGGCCCCGCAGCCAGCGCACAGTTGCTGGGACTTTGGGTATCGGTCCCGATTGGACCGCAGGCGATGGACTTCTTCGTCGCTGTCTGACGACAAAGAGAGGTCCTCATGATGGGCCATCTTTCGCTGCCATTCTGCATTAGGTGAAACTTCGCCGGCCGGTAGGTGTGCTGGAGCGCGATTTCGGCGTAGTTGGGCAGCCGACTTCTTGGTCGCCTCCGCTGCTGTAGCTTCAGCTATGGCGTCTTTAAGGGTGATGTCGCCCTTTGCCATTATTTTGATCTGTACGTTTAGAGCGTCTAGCCCGAGGACTACTCAGTCTCTCAAGGCCTCTTCTGGGTTGGTGAAATCGCAGAGGCCTCCCAAGTTCCAGAGGTCTGCAACGAAATTGGTGATGCTTTCTCCTTTCCACTGGTTTCTTTGATAAAACTGGTGTCATCTCACGAGCATTGGAATGGTTGGTGCATAGTGGGCCCTTAGCAAGGGTTCGAGGATGTCCCAGTCCATGGCCTTCACTTCAGCCGGTTTCGCTAATGCCTTGGCCATTTTGAATACCGTCAGGCCACAGTGTGTTAGGAATACCGCCCGTTTCTTCCCGGTTGTGGCATCCTTCAGATTATTCATTTCCAAAAACATTTGAAAATGATCCATGTAGGACTCCCAGTCCTCTTGAGCTGATCAAACTATGCCGCCGGACATGGTTCCGCTGTTGTGCGCTTCAGCCATGTGCTTAGTTGTCTTAGTTGGCTCGGATGTCATCCAATCCCACCCTCGTCGCCAGTGTTAAGTCTGGAGCATGGGTGCGAATGATGGAGACGAGCCGGTAGAATAGTGAACTTCAAACTCTTTATTTACATATTGTGAAAGCTCAAACTGGAGGGCTGCTATAGCCTTCCTTATATAGGTAACTTATTAACTATTCAACCAATAGCATACCTGGAGCGCTAGCTCTGTTAACCAATGGGAATGGCCTGTTAATGGCCAATCAGATGCTCCTGAACGGACCAATCCGATCCTGCCATTAACAGCCAATGAGAAGTGCAGGGCCAGAACCCTGCACTTGACTTCAAGCTCAAAATAACTTTATTGGTATTATTCATTCACAACACAAAACAATAGGTGTGACAATTTCACTATTAACTTCTCCTCAGAATGGTTCTGTGTTTGAGACAATTACAGTAAGAACATGTAATTATGTATGTAGATGTGGTTCACATAGACTTCATGAATAGTTCAAAGCCACTACACAAATTACTCAGTAAAAGCTGGAGTATACTTTGGCTGATGTACTTATAAATTATTAGAAGGGTACAATCAATCTTTAGAACAAGGATGAGACAGTAAGAAAAATGACAAAATTTGTTCCAAATTGTTTTGCTAGCCAGGATTAAATGCAAAAATAACAAAAGCTCAGGATCTTCTTTAAAAATATTTTTAAATCTGCATACTAAGGAATAACTACATTCCATTGAAGTTCCTCAATGTTGAAGAAATACATTTGACTGTGTAAGTGGTTCTGCTTGCTATTGAACTCAAACTGATTACTTGATTACTGCAACTGATACAAGAAAAATGAATGACTATGATTATCATTAACCTGGCATATTGTCTCTTGGGTGGGATTCTTTCATTTAAAGATGTTTATTTTACCTCAAACCTAAACTTGATATCTAATTTAATGGTTGATATATTTGTCTGAAGTTTTCTCTCACCAAACATTTCTCTCTTTTGATTGATTGTTCACTTGGCTGAATGAGCCAGAGGCATCAATCAGCAGGTAGTTGAACAGCATCAGAATACATATTCATGAATGGGCAACTGGGGCCCCACTTCTTTTTTATGGAAGTGTGATGCAAGCAACATGTGCTTTAAAAATAATCATCCAGTCACATCTGCCATTTAATGCGATTGATCTTGCCCTCCCTGTAGATTTGCCTGCTGTAAACACTTTGTTTGTAAAGCAGCAGAATGTTATTAGATATATATTGTTTATTACAAACATTTCTGTATCAACCAACAACTAGGACTATTGGAGTTTTATGGCAGGTTGTGTATCTGTAAAACTTTTACTTTTGTTTTATGGTGACTGTCAAAACTAATCCTTGCACTTTTCTTGGAAAGATTTCCCTTGTCTTGTGTCTAGGGCTGAGAAAAAGTGACTGGACTAAGGTCACCCAGTTGGCTTTGTCCTTAAAATCAGATTAAACCTCCTGGTTTCTAGTCTGACATCTTAATTTACTATAATTTAAGTGACATCTGACACTAAACCAACTGGCTGTCATTATAGGTATATAGCAATAAAATACATACATACAAGAACAGCAACAAAACACTCTAATCAGAATGAATAACCAAAAAGCCAGCCCAATACCACTACTAACTCCCACATGCCCTTATTTATATTTTCTGGAAAGCCAACAATGTGAGGGACAAAAGAAACTGGAGGTAAACTGATCACAATGTCAAGAGTGCAACTGAGAAATTTTGCCCTAAGTTTCCTATCCCATTGATCTCTCATGTGGTAGAGACCCAGCTGATTGTGTAGGACAGATTAATGTCAGAAGAGTAGTTTGAATCTAAACAGGATCCAAGCCATGGATGGTTTTGTTGGGTCTGAACTCTGAAGTGGTGAAACAATACATACCCATGGACAGAAGAGACATAAACAGCTTGGACATTAAGAATTTATGAAGACTCTGCTGGATGTTAGACTAATATCTCCACCTCCTACTGTTTAACTTTCTCTTTCTTAAAGTGACCAAGCAGATATATTCAGGTAGCTTTATTCCACATTCTTTCTTATTGCTCCAGTGGTATAGCATTTTACCATAAATACAGGTGGCAGTGTGAAGCTATCAAACTAGTTGTCACTGATCATTGGTGGTCATCATTGTATCTGATGGGATAAAATCCAATTTTTAGAACAGATTAAAAGAGAACATGCTTTGCTGAGCAGTACTTTTGCCCAACAAGCTCCTTGACAAGCCATGTCTTCTCATGTAGTATGGACCTTCCTTGAATATCACAGAAGGGATATTCATTTTTCATAGTCAGAAGCCTGAATATAGCCTCAATATTAAGAAAGGATCTAATAAAGTAATATTTTTCTAGGGTGCCCACAATTGAATAAATGTCAATTCTTTTCCTCACCCATATTAATAGTTTCTATTGGTACTTAGGGGTAGTTTTTTTAGTTGAAATCCAGTGTATCTGCACAGGTTTGCTTACACTGATATGCTTTTGCACTGCCTATAAAGTATATCATTTATACTTATTTCTGAATCCAAGTCACAAAATTTAGTATAAGAATAATTGTTTCAGTTCTTGCTTGTGACTTTGTCTAGGAGTTTTATTGTTCATCAGAACAGATTTAAGTTTAACATTATTGGTCTGAGCAGTAAATTTCTATAAACAAACAAAAAAAGTATGATGGCTTCCCTGGATGCCAGTTCAGGTGATGAGGAAAGAAAGGCTATAGGGATTTCAGGTGGGGCAAGGAGGAGCATTGGGAAGAGCCAGAAATGGAGGGGCTGGAGGAAGAAGTGAGGCCAGGAAGCCCAGAGTTGGAGAGCTCACAGACTTAGCCATAAATGTCGGGTGGAGAAGGATAGCAGCTGCAACAGGTCGGTAAGGATGAGGTGGAACTGCCTCCTTCAGCAGAACCCATGATATGTAGGGCTGAACAAAGGGAGGTGCAACAGAGCTCAGTGAAGCTACTCATGAGCCTCATGCCTCCTAATGGCTTACACTGGTCCACATCCACTAGCCTGATGCATGAAGCAATGAAATGCTGGAAACAACTGCCCATTTTTTTCTGCCATATGTGAGCTCAAATTCTGTGACTCTTGTTCTCATGATTTCGTACCTGTACTTCATGTAACCTTGTATTTGGTCTTTGTACCTGTTTTTAGGACTTTGGACTTGAACCTTGGCTTGGATTTACTGTGTGTGGATTCTGAACCCTGTCTGAATTTTGAAATGCGTATGTGTGGATTTGCAGATGCATGCATTTGCCTGTGGACTTTGCAACTCTGTGCCTAGGCTGAGCAGATGTGGACAGTGGAATTAATTGAGAATGGACCTGGGAATACCACAAGGGGCTTGTGGTGTCTCAGTAAAGTATTTTGAGTTTATACGTGTAGACTGGAACAGGACAGAAAAGAAACTTTGTTTCATGATAGTAAATTAGTTTTAAAGAAAGAAATAAAAATGACTGAACATTCCAGTTTCTCATGTGTCCCCTTAGGAAAATTAATTGCTCAGCCCTAATTGCCTATACCATGCCCATACCATGTGGACATTCCTTTCTTGGATCATGTGTTTTACCCAGTTCTCCCTTCCATTTTTATTTCTTTGGTTTTACAAACTTCTACAGTTCCTTCCAATTTCGAGTGGAAAAATTGTCAGAACTTACCAGCATGGGTTTTATCAATTTAAAGCTGGTGAGTGTGAAGATTCTTACTAATGGTTATCTTGACAATGATTTACTCCATTAATTTACTCCAACTCTCAGTAGTCATTTGAGTCTCAGATTTTTCTGCATACCATGCATTAGTCAATATTTTTCAGCTTGAAATATCACGACCTTTCTCCTGAATACCAAAGCATGTGTTTGATTTTGCATATTTGTTTAATCTGTTGCTAAACTTTTGTTCTCTGCAGTACAAATTAACCTATCATCAAATAATATGCATAATGTTCAAGAATTTTATGAACTAAATTACAATATACACAGTTACTAATTCTTTTAAAAGACCCCAAACTGGGCTCTTTTCTTCAGCATTTATCTTCTTTGCCAGGTCTCCAAAAATGAACTTTTTTCCCAGTGAAATAAAATTGTCTAAAATCTCCAGGGAGGTATTATTTTTCTCCTGATAAACATCTCCATTATATGTACTTAATAAAAAAGAGACAAAATTCTTCATTCATTTAATTATAAGAGAATAGCTTTTCCCCAAACAATAAGATGATTTCAATTGAGCCATTTCTTCCCAAGAAGTATGTCAAAGCTTGATTTAAATTCAATTTACTCATGATCACACAAGGCCCCTCAAGCAGTTTTGCAAAGTTAAAGAGAAAGAGATATATACATGCAGATCAAATATTCCCAAAATGTCAAATATTGCTTAGTTGTGGCTGAAATCAAATTGTTGTCAGTCTGTGTTTGATCTACTTCAGTTTGTGTGGCTGTTCCTGTTCCTTCAGCTTTCCCCCTCACTTCAGAGGTGAGTAGGGAAAAATCTGAGTCAGAATCTGCAATTCACTCATCACGTGGTGTACATTCACGTAGTGTGAGTAGAATTATAAAATGTAAGAGTTGAAAGGGAGCCTGGAGATCATCTATCCCAATCATTTCAAGTAGGAATCCACTACTATACATCCCTAATGTTTGATCATCCATCTATTATTTAAATACTGCCAGCAATGAAGAAGAAATTACAATCTAATGTCTAATTACAGTCTAATGTCTCTAACGTTAATATACAAGCTACCCTACTATCCTTGGAAGAAGCAATGTCTAAGATGCAAGAAATAATGATTAAGAATCATAATGAAACCAGAGCAGACATTAGCGAATTAAAAGATGAGATGGGAAAGCTTAAAGTGGAAACGAAAGCAGATTTACTTAAGGTGGAGAATAAGATAGGGTCTTTGCAACAGGCTATGGAGAAAAATGAAGTTAAGATAAGAGAAATAGGGAGTAGGACAGAACGGATGGAGACAAATTTTGAAAGGATAGAGGAGGAATTTAGAAATGTAACTAGAGAAACTGAAGACTCCTTGGTCCACCTCAAAATGGATAAAGCAGCAGCATATTTAAGGTTTCAAAATGTGGCAGAAGCGAAAAATGAAGAACTAGAACAATTAATGGCAGAACTACTGGCTGAACAGTTAGGGGGAAAAAAAGACGATCTAATCAAAGAATTTGATGAGGTGTATAGGGTCAGCACAAGTTATGCTAGATGCCATAACTGCCCGAGAGAAATTCATATTAGTTTCACAAGGCGGTATGCGAGAGACCTAATTCTTAAAATGTCCAGAGAAGAAACAATAACATATAGAGGTAAAGAGATTACGGTCCTAAAACAAATCCCAAGGAAAGTGAGGGTCATAAGACAGGATTATAAATTTCTGGCCAATTATTTAAATAAAAAAGAAATTCCTTTTAAATGGTTAATCCTGGAAGGGATGTTAATAACATGGAAAGAGAGAAAAATCAAAATAGACTCTATAGAACAGGCCCAAGACTTTCATGATCAGCTAATAGGCATGGATGACCAATACACCAAGGAGGAAACTAAAAGGAAACCACAGGATGATCGTAATCGCCATAGAAACCAAAAAGAAGGACTTCCTCAAAATTTAGGGAACAATAAACCACAACCAGGGAGAGAAGAACCAATCTCACAACAACAGCAAGAAGAAAACCGAATTATCACTAGACAAAAAACTAAACAGACCTAGATAAATGGAGATAGGAAAGAAACTCCTCTCCATTAATATAAATGGTTTAAATTCAACATCTAAAAGGAAAAGGATATTAACTAAATTAATTAGACAAAATGCCGACATAATATGCCTACAAGAAACACACATTAGGAAAAAGGATGAAAGATATTTAATTTGCCCGAAACTTGGAAAACTCTTTACAGCACCAGCAGACAAACATAAAAAGAGAGGAATCACAATATTTGTGAAAGATGATGTAAAAGCAGAACTAATCTGGTTGGATCCAGAAGGAAGAACTCTGGTTATACAAATTTGGATTAATCATATTACATTTTTATTGGTAGCAATCTACGCGCCAAATGAAGAACAAGGGAAATTTTTTTAAAGATTTTCATCAGAAAATAATAGGTTTCAAAAAAAGGAATATCTGCATGATAGGCGACTTCAACTCCATTGCTGATCATCAAAAAGACCATAGTAATGTGAATAAGAACAAGAAAGGGAAAAGAGAATTTTCTATGCCCTGTAAGGACATGATGAAAGAATTAAACTTAATAGACTTATGGAGAAAACTAAACCCAGAAGAGAAACAGTTCACATATTATTCAAATCCACACAAAATCTGGACCAGAATAGATATGGCCTGGATGGATGGGGAATTGGCCAATGAAATAAAAGAAATTAAAATCCTACCAAATGAATGGGCTGACTACAACCCAATACAACTAATTTGGAGAAATAGGAGGAAAACAAAGAAAAGATGGACACTAAATACGCAGTTAATAAATGAAGAACAGTACATTAATAAGCTGAAAGAAGAATTAAATTATTTTCTAAAAGAAAATAATAATGAAGCAACCACAAAACAAAATATTTGGGATACAATGAAGGCAATTATAAGAGGAACAACAATCTCTTATAATGCTATGAGAAATAAAAGAATACATGCCCAACAAAATAAATTCCAACAACAAATTAAAGAATTAGAAATACAACTACAAAAATTCCCTAAAAACCACAAAACCAGTTAATAACAATTAAACATAAATTGAACTTACTTGAACAAGATAAAATAGAAATTAACTTGAAAAGGTCCAAACATAATTATTTTGAGCACGCAAATAAACCAGGAAGATGGTTATCCCATAAACTTAAAAAAGTGAAAGAAAAGAGATTGATACACCAACTAATGGATGAGAAAGACGTCTTACAACATGAGATAGAGAAGAAAAAAGATATCATTTATAACTATTTTCAAAGATTATATAAAAAGGAGGAAGTTAATGAAGATAAAATAAGAACTTATTTAGAGGAGACGAATGACAAGGTAATTGGAGAGGAATGGATAGAATTATTGAATAAAGATATTACATGGTCTGAATTGAAGTCAGCAACAGAGAATCAAAGTAATAACAAATCTCCAGGGCCAGATGGGATTCCGGCAGAACTATATAAAGCAATAATGGAACTAGTAGGACCACTGATGCTGGAAGTGTTTAATGAGGTACTTCTGGCAGCCAAGATGCCAGACTCATGGAGGGGGTGCTGATTTCACTAATCCTGAAGGAGGATGCAGATCATAGATACATTAACAACTATAGACCGATTTTACTTTAAATGCCGATTATAAATTATTTACTTCTATCATAGCTAATAGAGTAAAACAAGCTTTAAATCCACATATCCATGAAGATCAAAATGGATTTCTTCCATCCGACAAATAAAGAACAATTTAAGAACCATTATCGATGTCCTAGAATATTATGAAGCCCACCCGGAGAAACAATCCGCACTCATGTTTTTAGATGCTGAGAAAGCATTTGACAACTTAAATTGGCACTTTTTAATTCAAAAAAATTACAATATGAGTCTTGGCACCAAATTTGAAAACATTATAACAACAATTTACAATATACAACAGGCTAATATACTAATCAATGGAGAACAAACAGGTCCAATAAATATAGAAAAAGGTGTCAGACAGGGCTGCCCTCTCTCACCTCTTCTTTTCATTTTTGCCCTAGAATCACTCTTAACACGGGTTAGACAAAATTCTGAAATTAGAGGAGTGAGGGTCAAATCAGAAGAATATAAACTACAAGCGTTTGCTGACGATATGGTTTTCTTTTTGGAGGAACCCATGGAAAAAGAATATAATCTAATAAAAGAATTAGAACGATTGTTAGTACAGCCAAAATTGGCGAAAATATTTGCTTCTTTGACTCAGTGTAAGAACAGAGGAGTGGTTCTATACATTAAAGAGGCTATCCCAGCAAAACTGATCTACACGGATGAAGACGGAATAGTATTAATGGTGAAAATAATGGACAATAATATAAAAATACTCTTGATTGCAATTTTTGCTCCGAATGATAAACAAGAAGAGTTTTATAAAAAGCTAAATACTCTTGATTGCAATTTATGCTCCGAATGATAAACAAGAAGAGTTTTATAAAAAGCTACACATGAAAATAATTGGACTGGACTATGTTAATATAATTATGATGGGAGACTTTAATGGAATTGTGGACAATAAATTGGACTATATAGCAACAACAACAAAGCAAAATAGAAAGGCTCTCCCTAAATCTTTTTTTAAAATGACAGACAAATTATCTTTAAAAGATATTTGGAGAGAAAGAAATGTTAAAGCTAAACAATATACTTTTTATTCAAATAGACATTTATCATGGTCCAGATTAGATATGATTTGGATCTCAACAGAATTAATATCCAATATTCAAGAAACAAATATTGAAACAAGTACATGGGCAGATCATAGCCCAATGACAATTAAATGGAAGGGACAAAAAAAAGATCGAGATGGACATTAAATAATACTATTTTAAAGGAGAAAGATTTTATAAAATGGATGGAGAACTCTACCATTGGCCGCAGGGTGAGCTGGCGATGTTAAAGCATGGCGGATGCCCCAATCTGCCAGGTACTGTTCGAATGTCAGGGCAGTGAATTGGGAGCCATTATTGGAGACCAGGACATCTGGAAATCCATGGGTAGTGAATAGTTTATTCAGTTTTTTAGTGACTGCGTCTGTGGTGGTGCTTTTCATTTTGTGGACTTCGAGCCAGTTTGAATAGGCATTCACTGTTAGGAGGAAAGTGTGTCCTCTTGTGGGTCCCGCAAAATTGATGTGGATACAGGACCAAGGACCTCGAGGCGTTTCCCATTGCATTGGGGGAGTCTTTGGAGGAGCGGAGCGAGTCTCCTGGCATTTGCTGCATTTTGCTACCCAGGTCTCTACCTGTTTATCTAAACCAGGCCACCATGCATAACTGGCCATGCGTAACTGGCCAATGCCTTCATCCGCACGATGCCTGGATGTCCATCATGCAGCATTTTCAATACCCTATATTGTAATTTCTCTGGGACTATGACTCTGTCTCCCCATACTGTGCAGCCTTTCTGGGAAAATAGCTCCATTTGACAATTCCTAAATGGTTTGAATGTGTCATTGGTTCCGCTGACCGGCCAACCCCGTTTTACCCAGCTGAGGATTCATGCCAGAACAGGGTCCTTTTTTTGTCTCTAAGACGATGTCTCGGGCGGTCAGCAGCGGCGATTTGAGGGTTTCAATTTGCAATATGGCTAAGGTTGGAGCAGGGTCCTCTACGATGTCTGGTAGTGGAGAGCGGCTCAAAGCGTCAGCGTGGGGAATGGTTTTCCCCGGGTGGTGTTGCAATCGGTAATCGTAGGCGGCTAAAAATTCTGACCAACGTGTCATTCTTGGTGATAAGATGTGGGGAGTTGGTTTGTTTCCCACCAAAATACCAAGTAGAGGCTTGTGGTCTGTAATTATGGTAAAGGGTCTCCCATATACATATTCATGGAAATGTTTAATTGCGGATAAAATAGCGAGAGCCTCTTTATCAAGTTGACTATAGTTCCTTTCAGTTTTAGACAAAGTTCTCGAAAAGAACGCAATAGGTGCCTCATTTCCATTCAGTAGGACATGGCTTAAGATGGCTCCCACTCCAAATGGTGAGGCATCACAGGTAACCGTCAAAGGTAGAGTCTCGTTGTATTGCATTAATACAGCATTGGAGGTTAAAAGGTTTTAGACCTCTTGGAACGCTTTCTCTTCACGCCATCCCCAGACCCAGGAAGCCTTTTTATCGAGAAGTCTTTGTAGGGGTTCGGCTACGGTTGCCTTCTGGGGCAAGAAGATGTTATAAAAGTTAATGAGTCCCAGGAAGGCTTGGAGGTCTGTCTTATTCCTAGGTCTCGGGGCATTTTTGATTGCGGTTAGTTTTTTTCGGTGGGGTGGATTCCCTGTCTGTTGAGAAGGTATCCCAGGAACTCTACTGTCTCCGTACAAAGTTGCACTTGTCCATTTTTACCTTCAGACCAGCATCTTTAAATTTCTGAAGAACTTTTCTGAATCATTGTACTAATACTTCTTGAGTGGGGGCAGCTATTAGGACGTTGTCAAAATAAGGCACGACGCCTTTTATGCCTTGTAATAGTCTCTCCATTAAACTTTGGAAAATGCCTGGTGCCACGCTTACTCCGAATTGGAGTCTATTGCACTTGAAAGCGCCTCTATGTGTAACTATTGTCTGGGCTTCTGCAGTTGTTGCGTCTATAGGTAGTTGTTGGTACGCCTGAGCTAACTCCAATTTCTCAAATATTTTTCCGCCACCCAGGGAATGAAGAAGGTGTTGAATCACCGGTACTGGGTAAGCGCTCTGTTGAAGAGCATGATTTAGGGTGGCCCGGTAATCCCCACAAATTCTTAACGATCCATCTGGCTTCATGGGCGTTACTATCGGGGTTTCCCAGCGGGCGTGGTCAATCGGTTCCAATATGCCCTGGTCTATCAGTTTATCTAGCTGTTTGTCGGTCTTCGGTTTTAAGGCAAAAGGTACCTGTCGAGGCTTAAGCCGAATGGGAGCTACATCGGGGCTGAGATTAAATGATATAGGGGTCCCCTTGTACTTGCCTAATGTTCCTGTAAACACGTCCTGAAATTCCTGGATGAGAGCCTCTTCCCAGTCGTCACTTCTGGTTTGGTGAATGCCGGCTAGTTCAATTCCGAACTAGTGGGGTGAACCACTGCAACCCTAACAAGCTGGGTCGGTCATGATCGATGACAGTCAGGGGAAGCGTCGCTGTGCGGTCCTTGAAGGATACTTGGACATGGCTGGAACCGACAACTGGAATTCTGTTTCCCTGGTAGTCTTTCAGGATGATTCGTTGCGTGCTGAGGTCCTGGCGGCAGATGGCAGGGATCAGCTGTTTGAAGGTTTTCCAGGAAACCATCGATAAGGATGATCCCGAATCGACTTCCATCACACACGGTCGATTCTCAATAGTAACCTTTATGCGGATCTTTCTTGCATTGAACGATGAAGCGTGACCGATAAAAATGGTTTGGTGGGCCTCTTCTCATCTCATTGAAGAGGCAGGTGCTTGGTTTCTGCAGTAGTAGTGGTTGTTCCATTGGTGGTTCAGACAGTCCCGGTTCTCAGGAGGTTTGCCTATCTCCCGACGGAGGTTGTTCTCCCTTTGGTTGGGACTGGACTCTCGTCTGCTTCTGCAGACCTTCGTGATGTGGCCTTTTTTCCCACAGTTACGGCAGAGTGTGTTGAGGAATTTGCAGTCTCATCGCGAGTGGTTTGCCCCACAACCAGCACATTAGCGTGGACATCTCTGGTTCCTTTTCTCTCATTCCAAGTGGAGCCGGTTGACCTCCTCTTCATCACTGTCTGAGGATGACTCGAGGTCTTCGTGGTGGGTAGTGGTAGCGTGCTTCTCAGTGGCGAGTGGGATGTCATTGGCAAGTTGGTGAAATGGTGCATTCGCTCGGTGCATTTGAGCGGCTGACTTCCTGGTTGCTTCCGCGGCAGTAGCGTCAGCGATGACATCTGCAAGGCTGATGTCACCTTTCATCATCAGCTTACTCTGCACATGTGGTGCATTTAAACACAGAACTATACGGTCTCTTAGGGCTTCCTCTAAGTTTGCAAAACCACAAAGGCCTCCTAGGATCTGGAGGTCGGCTATGAAATTCCCAACACTCTCGTCCTTCTGTTGGTCCCTCTGGTAAAATTCATGTCTTCGTATCAGTATAGGTACTGCGGGTGCGTAATGGGCCCAGAGGATTGGGGCGAGGTTATCCCAATCCATGGTCTTCACTTCCGCCGGTTTTGTTAGTGCTTTAGCCATTTTGAAAACGGCAGGGCTGCAATGAGTTAGGAACACCACTGGTTTCTGGCCAGGCATAGCATCTTTTAAATTGTTGGTCTCCAGGAACATCTGAAAGCGATCTATTTACGAGTCCCAGTCTTCGGTTGCTGGGTTGAACGGAGCGGGTGGTATGGTGCTACTGGTCATCTTGCCATTTGTTGCATGCGCTCTTTTGCCACATGCTCTGTCTTGTTGGATGCATTCTAGTCAGCCCTATCATCTCCGCACCCCACCCTCGTCGCCAGTGTTAAGTCCTGGGCATGGGCGCAAGGAACAGAGACAAGACATCGAAAGGTGACTTCAACTCTTTATTAACAAGAAAGAATGGAGCAAAATACTTGGGCAGCAGCAGCTCTTTTATAGAGCTGGCTGCTGCCAAAACAACCAATGAATTAAGTTTACCATTTTCACAAGCATCCAATCAGGGGGGGCTGTTAATAGCCAATCAGAGTGGCCGAAAATGACCAATCACGACTCAATATCTACAGGCCAATGAGAAGTGCAGGATTTCAAGCCTGCTGTAAAGTAAAGCTGTTGATGGTTGTATCGCTGCGTTGGCTTAGTCCATAACAGCAAGCAAACTCACAAAATTAACTCACAACACACCATGTATGTAAACAATGATTTTTTTAAATAAAAAAGAGCAACTTTTTCTCAAAATCAGACATAAAACATGCTTTGTTTTCGGAGTTCGCCAGTACGCAGGTCTAAATTCTTATTCTGCAATCTACTGCCTGAGTCTGCACTGAAAAATAGAAGCTTCAGTCCTTAAGGAAGGTTCAACTCTGCTTTTAGATTAGCTAGAAAGCAAGAAATCCAATGATTTCCTGCTTTTTAGTAATCTAAATCTCAGCACAGCAGAACAGCTGATAGTCGGGGGGAGGAAAAATAGCAACTTACCAAAGGCAGGCAAGTTGGATAGTGCCCATGCCAGGTAAGGAGTGAGTGGGCTGGGTGGGACGGGGCGGAGCCAGCCAGTGGAGTGATTTGCCAGTTCTTTGAATTGCACAGAATCGGACTGACCAGGTAGAATCCCACCCTGCTCTTGATGTAGAGCCAGCCTCCGCAGAAAGTAGCTTTCTTCAGTGGCTCCAAATCTGCTTAAGAAGCAATGTTCTTTCTTTACTTGCTCACTGGAGCACAGGATATGTAAAAAGCCCATTTCCATCCCATAAATTCATTACATTTGCTTCTGCTCAAACATTATGATTTTCAATACATCTGAAGCAAAGCAGCCATAGACTAAACTCTCAATCATTTAAGTAATGATCCATATAGTGGCATTTAATTTCTGATTTGCATTGCTTTTATTTTACATGAATTATACCTTTGCTATAAAGTTTATACTAGAGTTTATTAAGAATTCCCACAAAAATATTTGTTTCCATACTTGGCTCGTACAGTATATGCTGATGGATTTTGAATATATTCATCCTTTTCAAAAGGATGTTATGAATTGCTGAATAAGATGGTCAGATGTACATTAGAACATGACCTTAGCTTAGTTGCATGTCTGGAAATGATGACATTACTTTCTTGAATACAGTCCATAGATAATCCTTGGTTTACGTCCACAATTTAGCCAACATTTTCCATTGTTAAGCAAGACAGTTTTTAAGAGAGTTTTGCTCCATTTTATGACTGAGCTTGTCACAGTTGTTAAGTGAACCACTGCAGTTGTTCACTTCAACATGGTTGTTAAGTGAATCTGACTTTCCCATTGACTGTGCTGGTCAGAAGATCACAAAATAGAATCACATGACTCTGGAACACTGTAACTATCATAAATATAAGTCAGTTACTGTTAGGGATAACATTGTTTACCCTAACTGGTTTAGGTAAAATAATAACTAAGTAATCATAGTTTGTTAGTTAAAGTGTCTGCAACTTTAACTGTGGGATAGTAATTAAGGGAGTGGTTGTGAAAGCACTTTAAAAGAAGCAAGACTGCAGCTTGCTCTTTCTCTGGCTTTGATGATCCCTGATTACTGCAAGGACTCAGGACTGCATTGCTCGAACGGGAGAGAAAACAAAGGACTGACTTGTAAGTGAACTGACATAGGATATTCTACACGGACTTTGCTAACTGAATATCCCTGAATGGACTGACTAAATGATACATGACTATTGGACTGTTATTTTGACTATGCTATGAACTCATAATGGAATAAACTATATTTTTTGATAGCACAAGCGTATCTGTTATTTTTACTGTATGTTAATAAACATACAAGCTTAGCTCACTCATTTATCTGTGTGCCTGTCTGACTAACGCTGCACATTCTGTTTAGCTTGTCTCCCTAACCCTGGTTGGGGAAACCAGGCTTAACATTGGTTATGGGCCCAGAGGCTGCAAAGTCAGTTTAACTAGGATAAAACAGATTTATGTAAAAGTGAGAGTTTGTGTTGTTATACATTACAGTAAACAGACAGCTGTGTTTTATTAATTATAGTTTTATATCCATATAAGAAAATATGGCACAAGTCAATCTACAAAGTTTGTCCCTTATATCCAAGCTGGATGGAACAAACTATGTATCATGGTCTATGAAATGTAGTCTACTTCTACGAAGAGAAGGTTTGTGGAACATAATTGAAAATCCACCAAACGTAGAAGAATGGGATCGAGAGGATGATGAAGATAAACTAAAGATAGAAGAATTTATGCATAAAAATCAACAAGCTATTTGCATTATTGCTTTAACCTTAACTGATCAACAGCTTGTTTATATCCACGGAGAGAAAACGGCTGTTGGGTGTTGGCAGAAGCTGAAGAGGATTTATGTTCGAGATAACGTTGGTGCTCACATAAATCTAACACGGAA
Organism: Hydrophis major; assembly: GCA_033807585.1. Lineage (NCBI taxonomy): Eukaryota > Metazoa > Chordata > Lepidosauria > Squamata > Elapidae > Hydrophis > Hydrophis major. The sequence goes on along the minus strand of CM066328.1, from coordinate 38,092,801 downwards.
GCTTTTCAGGATGCATCTCCAAACAAATGGTGATATGCTGAGTCATTTGAAAACTATGCAAAGCATTTTTCAAGAACTGCATGAGAAAGAGCTTATTTTCTCTGAACTACACCAAGTCTACATAATTCTATCTTCCCTTGATGAAAGTTATGACAACTACGTAACTTCACTTGAAATTTTGCCAAAGGAAAGCCTAACTTTAACTGATATAACTGGCAGATTGATTGAAGAGGCCAGAAGAAGGCTTGAAAGAGATGAGTTAAGGAGGCAGCAACCTCAAAAAGAAGACAATGAATCTCCTACTGCATACGCAATTAAAAAGTGCTTTAATTGTGGAGGAAGAGGACATTTGGCAAGATTTTGTAAAAAGGCAAAGCGCCAGAACGCTGGCCAGAATACAAAAAGTCATCAAAAGATAAATAAAAAATTAGAGTTAGCCATGTATACTAACGGAGCTGTAAAAAATAATTTATGGGTGGTTAACAGTGGAGCATCCCATTGTATAACAAATGATAACAGAAATTTTATTAAAATGTCCAAAAGTACACAGCAGATATCGTTAGCCAATGGCTGGAAACTGAAAGCTAAAGGTCAAGGTATAGCACATTGTTCTTTTATAAAAGAGAATGTAAAAATGTTATATGTACCACAACTTAAGTTTAATTTAATTTCAGTTAGAATTTTGGTTAAACTAGGATATGTAGTTACATTTAGGGGAGATAACTGCATAATTGAAAAAGAAGATAAGAGAATTACTGCATCTTTAAGAGGTGAATTATATGTGTTAAATGATGATGGTTTAAAGATGGCTAACACAGTTTATGAAAATAAGAAACCTCATGATGAATGTATTCACTTGTTACATCGAAGGCTAGGGCATTTAAATTTTAAAATGCTTAAGAGAACTGTTGAATTATCTAAGGGAATAAGTTTGAAACCTTGTAATAAGTATTTGCAATGTAATATTTGCAATCAAAGTAAGAGCAGGGTCACACCGACTAATAGAGTTGATGGATTTACTACTAAAGGGCCTTTAGAAGTAGTATTTGCAGATTTAATAGGTCCTAAAAAACCAAGTGTAGGAGGAGCTCGTTACATATTAAGTATAATGGACCACTATTCTAGATATGGGTTTTGCTATTTAATGAAGAGCAAAACTGAAACGTATCAAAGTCTCTTTAAGTGGATAAAATTTGCAGAAAGGAAAACTAAAAAAGAAATTAGTAACTCTTATAACAGATAATGGTACGGAATTTACAAATAATAAATTCCAGAACAGACTAAGAATGTTAGGTATACAACATAAAATGTCTGCACCATATAGGCCACAACATAATGCCTTTATAGAGAGAAGAGGCCAAACATTACAATCAATGACACGTACTATGATGTCTGATTCAGGATTACCTGACAATTTATGGGGAGAAGCAATAATGTGTGGTAATCATATATTAAATAATGTTGTTAATTCAACAACAGGTGAATTACCATTCACACTGTGGCATGGTACAAAACCTGATTTAAGTTACATGCACACATTTGGAGCACCAGCATGGGTGCATATCCCTACACAACTTAGACACAAAGGACAGCATAGAGCTAAAAGATTATATTTTGTAGGATATACATCTAATCATAGATCTTATAGATTCTGGGAACCAGGTACATCTAGAGTTTACACCAGTGCTAGTGCAAAATTCCTAGAACATGTAGGATGGAATAGATTAGAGCAAGATATAAACAACGAAGTAATTATTGAACCCTACAAAAGGCAAAAAGATCAGACTAGTTATATGAAGAGTCCAATTAAAGAAGAAGTCCATGAAGAGCAAATAGGACCAGAACAAGAAGAAACAGTTGATCAGGAAGAGTTAGATAATCAAGAAGAGTTAATAAATGAAAGTCCACCTGTAAGTCCTGTAATACCTAGACGTACTACACGTGTAACTAGACCACCTGATAGATATCAAGCAAGTATAGTTTGCCAAGTAACTAAAGTTCCAACTAGTGTAGATGAACTTAGGTTGTATCCTGCTAAGGATCAGGAGAATTGGCAAAAGGCAATGGAAAAAGAACTAAATTCATTAAAGGTAATGAAAGTATATGAAGATGCTAAATTACCTCCAGGAGAAAAATCCATTGGGTGCAAATGGATATTTAACGTAAAAACTGGAAATGATGGGACTGTTACCCATAAGGCTAGGTTAGTAGCTCAAGGATTTAATCAAACTGCATCTGATTATGATGAAGTTTTTGCACCAAGTCTTAAAGCAACATCTTTAAGAGCAGCATTAGTGTGGGCAGCTAAGAAAAATTATGTCATTAACCATTTAGATGTAGAAACTGCTTATCTACATGCACCATTGCAGCACACTATATATTTAAGAAAACCAGTAGGTATAAAAGACAATAAAGTAAATAGTAATGATTGTTGGAAACTCAAAAAGAGTCTTTACGGGTTGAAACAATCTGGGTTTGAGTGGAACCAATATATTGTGAAAGAGTTAAACAATATAGGTTTTAAATCTGGTTTAGCAGATCCATGTGTGTTTAAAAGAGAAAATAATGGAACGGTGTCATTATTGTTATTATTTACAGATGATATTGCTTTGATAACTAAGACTAATAATGAAGCTAATGAGATTATATCATTATTAGCCAAAAAGATAAAATTAAAGCATTTAGGTGAAATTAAAAATTATCTAGGATTGACAATTAACAAAACAAAAAATGGTTTTAAGGTATCTCAAGAAGATAAAATTTGCCAATTAATTAAAACGTTTAAAATGGAACTTTGTAAACCGGCAAAGACTCCAATGAGTCAGGAAGTTTGCCAAACTGATGATCAAAGTCCCAAATTTGATAAGTCCATATATCAATCTTTGATTGGCAGCTTATCATATATAAGCAATTGGTCTAGGCCAGATATAGCTTATAGTGTAAATCAGCTAGCACGTTTTAATTCAAATCCACATCAATGTCATTGGCAATCATTAAAGAGAATTTTAAGATATCTTAAAGGAACAATGAACCATGCATTGTATATAGAACCAAAGGGTAATTTGAGTCTTAGTGCCTATGCAGATGCAAGTTTTGCAACTGATATAAACACAAGAAAATCAACATCTGGGATGGCTATATTATTTGGTAAGACACTAATAGGATGGAGGTCAATCAGACAACAGCATATCAGCTTGTCCACGATGGAAGCGGAATTTTCATGTCTGTCATTATTATGCACTGACTTGATTTTGTACAAACAGATATTATTAGACATGGGTATAACTGTAAAAGATTCCATTATTGTGTACGAGGATAATCAAGCAGCTATAAAATTAGCTACTAGTATTTCTGTAAAAACTAGATCAAAGCATACTGATTTAAGATACTTAAATGTTAGAGAATCTGTAAAGAATGGGCTAATTAAATTGGAATACTGCATGACGGAAGAAAACATTGCAGACCAATTTACAAAAGCTCAAGGAGTAACTAAGTTTAAAGAGAGTTGTAACAAATATGATTTAAAGATGTAAATAGTTATATTATTATTTAACCTAAAAGGGGAGAATGTTAGGGATAACATTGTTTACCCTAACTGGTTTAGGTAAAATAATAACTAAGTAATCATAGTTTGTTCGTTAAAGTGTCTGCAACTTTAACTGTGGGATAGTAATTAAGGGAGTGGTTGTGAAAGCACTTTAAAAGAAGCAAGACTGCAGCTTGCTCTCTCTCTGGCTTTGATGATCCCTGATTACTGCAAGGACTCAGGACTGCATTGCTCGAACGGGAGAGAAAACAAAGGACTGACTTGTAAGTGAACTGACATAGGATATTCTACACGGACTTTGCTAACTGAATATCCCTGAATGGACTGACTAAATGATACATGACTATTGGACTGTTATTTTGACTATGCTATGAACTCATAATGGAATAAACTATATTTTTTGACAGCACAAGCGTATCTGTTATTTTTACTGTATGTTAATAAACATACAAGCTTAGCTCACTCATTTATCTGTGTGCCTATCTGACTAACGCTGCACATTCTGTCTCCCTAACCCTGGTTGGGGAAACCAGGCTTAACAATGTTTAAATTTTGATCATGTGATTATGGGGATGCTGCAACAGTTGTAAGTATGAAAAATGCTGTAACTTTGAATGGTCCTTAAATGAGTTGTTGTAAGTCAAGGACTACCAATATATAGATTCTATTTGCATTTCTGTCTTATTACTCATAACTAATATTTTAAAAAAACTTATTACCAGAAACTTTTAAAAAGATCTAGAACCACATCTAGGATTTTGAAAAACCATATATTGTACACTAAATTCATAAGTAGTATTCAAAGAAATATCCATTTGGTTAAGTTCCAAGCTGGGAGAAAGGCACTGGAGATAAAGTGGAGACTGGAGGCTGACTAGAAGGATGATTTGATGATGAAGCAGAAACACATGGGTAGTTCTGGGCAGCTGACCACATGGAGTTGAAAGTTGGAGGGGTATTTATATTTTCTCTTGGGCTTTGCACCTGAGCTTCCTGTTCCTTTGTAAGAACATGTATTCTATTGGCTGTTTTCAACTCCCATTGTGCCATGTCCTAGATGTGTGTCTAAGCTAAGTTTGGTTGAAGTTTGGAGGGTGATGCAATATCCTTAGGAGATTGTACAATGAAGTGAGTTCTGTGTCTAGTGGGTTAATCCTATTATGTCCTGAAGAATCATGTCTTAATCCCTTCGTTGCCCTGGAGCTAAAGGTCTTTTGTTTTGTAGATAGCCTGGTTCAGTCTTTTTTAATGGGCACAAAATATCTGCTGGGGGCAAGGAGTTGGAGCTCAGAGTTTCTGTTTCCCTTAATTTTTTTTTTTTTAATTTCTCTTTCAGGGGAAATATTTTATCCTGCCTTTTTAAAATATTTCTCAAAATATTTCATTCTTCTAGGAAGGGGTGGTGGTGGCTTCCCACAGTAGCAGGACCAGTCTATGAATGCAGACAGTTCCAAGCTCAATACCTGCTATCATACTGCAAGGCTCAGAAGTCTTCATACCTGAATACCTGGAAAGCATTGGAAGTCAGTATTGACTTGGATGTGTCAATGCAGGCATTCAATATATGAATTTCTAAGCTTGCCTAAAAGATGCAAGATGGACTAGAAAATCTCCAAGGTCTCTTCCAACCCTATTATTCTATGTTCCATGTTTTAAGCTTGGAATCAATCCTCTTAGTTACCAGTTCTGGGTTCTTCCTCCTAGTTCCAACTATATACTAGGAAATGTAAATCTTAGCTGGATGTTGTTGACATTCATTAATGAAAGAGAGAAATATGTTTCCATCCACATAAACTTCTGTTTGGCTACTTAAAATCTTAGACCAGACTTTTTTCTGCATTGTTCTTCAAAATGCAGAATGCTAAATTTTATACTTATCTACATTATATTCCTAAAGGACAAGCTATTGGTTGGAGATGGTTGGAAACTTACAGAGGAGGCACTCATACCTCTCCCCTCCAAAACCTTGTTTTTTTACTTTAATTTTTCATATCTTTGATCTGTTTTTATAATTATAGGATGTATGTGCATTTTATTTTGCGGTAAGCCAGTAAGAGTCATCTTGAATTGCAAGATGAGTGGGGAATAAATTTGATAAACAAGCAACAAATAATTACAACTGTCCCACTACCAAACACACATATTTTTCAGTATTAAACTGTGAGTGGGTATTTATCTTGCTATGCTGTCTGCTTCTGGGTGACAGAAATTGGAAGTACTTATGATGATTGTGATTAATTTCATTAGCACTCAGCTCCTTTTAATACTTCTCTCCTCCTCTCCCTCTGTCTTGGAGGTGGGTGGGGGTAGATATATACTGTTTTCATCTGTGGTGAATAAATTAGTTTAGTAGATTCAGAAATACTTAGTTCTAAAGTGAACTTGTAATATTAATATACCATTGACCAGTTATGGGTTAAGGAAACTGAGGGCATAGAAAAGCAAATGATTACGTACCATTGTGTTAATGTGCTAAGTGTTTCCCATGCAATGATTAAACATGTTCTTCAGTTACTTGGAAATAATTAGGTCATTGAGATGAATCTAATAAAAAATAGACATGATTTGCTTGAAACTTAGCCTCTCATTTGACAAGAAAGTGACCTTTCCTCATCTTAATGCTTTGTGCTTTAATTGTAATCAATAAAAACAATCCCTAAGGGGAGAACTGATAATTATTGTTAAGTCTGGAGCATGGGTGCAAATAATGGAGACAACGGTAGAAACAGTAAACTTCAAACTCTTTATTTACATGGTGTGACAGCTCAAACTGGATGGCTGCTATAGCCTTCCTTATATAGGCAACTTATTAACTATTCAACCAATAGTGATCCGGGAGCGCTAGCTCCGTCAACCAATGAGAATGGTCTGTTAATGGCCAATCAGATTCTCCTGAATGGACCAATCTGATCCTGCCATTAACAGACAATCAGAAGTGCAGGGCCAGAACCCTGCACTTGACTTCAAGCTCAAGATAACTTTTTTTTTAAAAAACAAATTTTATTAATTTTACAGAGAACACAATAAAACATAAACAAAACTAAAAGATCTTTTCTGAAGGTTGTTTCCGCGAAGACGTCCTTGAATTCGTGGGCGAGGTCCTCCTCCCAGTCACTGCTGCTGATTCGGTTAATGCCTGCCACTTCAATGCCGAGTGGTGCGAACCATTGCAGGCCTAACAGGCTAGGCTGGTCCTTGTCGATCACCGTCAGGGGTAAGTACGCTGTGCGGTTCTTGAACGAAACCCGGACTCGACTGGATCCTACGACTGGAATCCAGTTCCCCTGGTAGTCTTTTAGCACGAGCCTTTGGAATTGAAGGTCTTGGCGCCAGATAGTAGGGGTGAGTTGCTTGAGGGTCTTCCAGGAGACCATTAAAAGAGACGATCCCGAGTCAACTTCCATTTGGCAAGGCTGATTTTCGATGTCCACTTTAACTCGAATTTTCTTGGCATCCAATGAAGAGGCATGGCCGATAGTGATTGTTTGATGAGCCTCTTCTCGCCTTGTTAGGTGATTCACAGGTCGGTTTCTGTAGGAGTGGTTTGCTGGTTCTCACCTTACAGGATGGTTTCCTGTCAATTGGCGAAAATTGGCCTCCTTCGAGGACTGGCTGGGTCCGAGGAGACTTCTGCAGACCCACCCGATATGGCCTCGTTTCCCGCACTCGTGGCAAAGCGCGTCACGGAATTTGCAATCAGAGCGGTAATGGTTGGCACCGCAGCCAGCGCACGGTTGCTGGGACTTCGGGTAACAGTCCCGATCGGACCTCAGTCGATGGACCTCTTCTTCGTCGCTGTCTGATGATGAAGAGAGGTCCTCATGATGGGCTGTCGAAAGCTGTCCTTCCAATTTAGGTGAAAGTTCGCCGGCTGGTTGGTATGTCGGAGCGCGATTTCGGCGTAGTTGGGCAGCCGACTTCTTGGTCGCTTACGCTGCCATAGCCTCAGCGATGGCATCGGCAAGGCTAATGTTGCCCTTAGCCATTATTTTGCTCTGCACGTTTAGAGCATCTAATCCTAGAACTACTCGGTCTCTCAAAGCCTCTTCTAGGTCGGCGAAATCGCAGAGGCCTCCCAAGTTTTGGAGGTCCGCAACGAAATCGGCAATGCTTTCTCCTTTCTGCTGGTTTCTTTGGTAGAACTCATGCCATCTTACGAGCTTTGGAACGGTTGGTGCATAGTGGGCCCTTAGTAGCGGTTTGAAGACGTCCCAGTCCATGGCCTTCACTTCAGCCGGTTTTGCTAGTGCCTTGGCCATCTTGAATACAGTCGGCCCGCAATGCATCAGGAATACTGCCCATTTCTTCCTGGTTGTGGCATCCTTCAGATTATTCGTTTCCAAGAACATTTGGAAACGGTCCATGTAGGACTCCCAGTCCTCTTGCGCTGGGTCGAATGGAGCGGGTGGTACTACGCCGCCGGACATGGTTCCGCCGTTGTGCGTTTCAGCCACATTCTCGGTTGTCTTCTTCATTGTTTAGTCAGTTCTGACGTCTCCACATTCCACCTTCGTCGCCAGTGTTAAGTTTGGAGCATGGGTGCGAATAATGGAGACAAGCCGGTAGAAACAGTGAACTTCAAACTCTTTATTTACATGGTGTGACAGCTCAAACTGGATGGCTGCTATAGCCTTCCTTATATAGGCAACTTATTAACTATTCAACCAATAGCAAACCTGGAGCGCTAGCTCCATTAACCAATAGGAATGGCCTGTTAATGGCCAATCAGAATCTCCTGAATGGACCAATCCGATCCTGCCATTAACAGCCAATCAGAAGTGCAGGGCCAGAACCCTGCACTTGACTTCAAGGTCAAGATAACTTTATTTAACATTTATTCATTCACAACAATTATTATGCAAGAAATGGGGTGACTGTTGAAGTTACAGCAAACATTAAGCTATTCACAATCACATCTGATCCTATTCCAAATAAATGGCTGGTAAGTTCAGCCTATACCACATATAACAGATATTTAAAAAATACATTTAATCTTCCAGACAAATTAAAATCTCTTCCCTGAGGTGTACATGTATTGTAAACTTCTGGTTTTGCATAAAATTACAGAATAAAATTGCAAAATATCTGTATGGGCCTTGAATGTAAACTTTATAGTTCCTTCAAAAAGGCACAATACAGTTCACCTTCCATATATTACAGTATATACAGAATGCAAGACAGAAAATGGCCTAAAATAGTTGCACCTAACTTCATACGTGACTGAGAATTAGAACCCAAATCATCTCTGAAGTTACCTAGTTTACTCATTACTCCATGTATTGCTGTGATAATTCTTTTCAAGTCAGCCAGATTTGGCTTGCAATTGCATCAACCTGTAGAGAAAACATGATAGTGATTGGCTACTTTTGGGACAACAATAATCCATCACAGAGAGGTGCCCATAGAGCTAATAGATCACATTCTGAGATCATTAAGTTACATCATTCTGAGATGTCATACCCATAAGAAAATACAACATAAATATTTTGATTTATTTATTTGCCAAACATATACAAGATAACAAGTATAAGTATAAATATAAACAAGAACAATGGAAGTAAATACAAATAAATGGGGACAGTAAGACAGAGATGGTAGGCACGCTGGTGCACTTATGCTCACCCCCTTTAAGGACCTCTTAGGAATGGGGTGAGGTCCACGGTAGACAGTTTGAGGTTGAAGCTGTGAGGGGTTGAGACTGTAACAACAGAGTCAGGTAGGACATTGCTGGCATTAATCATTCTATTACTGAAGTTGTATTTTCTGCAATCAAGTTTGTATCAGTTTACCTTGAGTTTGTATCGATTGTTTGCCGGTATATTATTATGATTGAAGCATGCAAACAAAAATATTTTTTGTATGCAAACGTTGAACCAAAATTTTGTGCCACCTAAAAGATAACTGTGTCCAATCATATAGTCATCCAGGAAATGCAAAGTTCAGCCAATTTATTTAAAGATATTGTCATACTCCTGGTGGAGACTGACTCTGGGGGAGAGGAGGAACAGCCAACGAGGAGTGGAGGTGTGACTTTGGAGGTTGTGGAGAAGGCTGGAGAAGGGCAGAGGCCAGCTGAACAGTCAGAGGAGGACCCAGGCCCATCCCCTATCCATCCTAGGGCATGCAGGGAGAAGAGGATAAGAGAGAGATGCGGTCTACTTGGGAGGAGAGGGCCTTGATCTTCTTCATGGGCTGCAGCTGTGATAACTGGATAAGAGTTTGGACCTGCATACTGGCGAATGCTGGAAACAAAACGTGTTTTATTTTGATCTGACGTTATCTTGGTTGGTGTCCTTCCCACAGACTGTACCTTGTTATCTCCTTGAATTTGGTAAATACTTGTCCTATTCTGTTATGGAAATTTCATCATTGTAGTTTGTTTGGTTTTTTATTTCACCTCTATCTGCTTATTAAGTTCAGACTGTATTGCTTTCTTTTGAAGACTATTTTTGAGTATGTTTTTATCTCCAACTGAGTATTATTCAGGGGTGGGATACTACCAATTCGCATCTATTCAGTACCGGTTGTTAACATTCTAAGCAGTTTGGAGAACCAGTTCTTAGAAGAAATTACTGGCCTAATCCTGTAAGGAAAGCAGGAAGGAAACATTCTGGTGTTCCTTACAGAAACTGCCTCTCTGTTAACTCTTATTACATTCTTGGCAGGACTAGACTTCCTGTCTCAGGATCTTCTCTGGGATTTTTTCCCCTTCATTTGCTGGTACTTTGCTTGTGTGGAGTGACCATTCAAAGTTACAGTGGCACTGAAAAAAGTGACTTATGACCATTTTTCAGACTTATGACTGTTGCAGCATCCCCACAGTCATGAGAGGCCAGGCGAGGAGATGCGTGCCTCAATGTTGGTGATATTGAGTTGGCCATGCCCAGCCAATAACATGACCACCAAGCCACATCCACCAGTCACATGACCACCAAGCCACGCCCACCAACTAAGCCATGCCCACAGAACCAGTTGTTAAAAAATTTGAATCCCACCCCTGGTATTACTGAACAGTGAGGCCAAGTTGGAGGTATTAAAGGACATTTATTTACGTTTTGGATTTTGTTACATTTGTGTTACACTGTGGGCCATCACAGATATAGGAAATTTTTTTCCAGTCCATTAGTCATATAAAGCAATCTGCTTTACTTTTGCTTGCAAATGCAATATCAGTAAATACTAGACAGGGCTAAATGCAGATAATCCTCAACTTATGACCACATTTCAGCCAAAATTTAGGCTGCTAAGTGAGAAATTTGTTAAGTGAGTTTTGCCCCATTTTATGACCTTTCTTGCCACATTTGTTACCAATTGCAGTGGTTAAGTTAGTAGCACAGTTGTTAAGGGAATCTGGCTACCCATTGACTCTGCTTGTCAGAAGGTCGTAAAAGCTGATCACATGACTCCAGGATGCTGTAACTGTCATAAATATGAACCAGTTGTCAAGCATCTGAATGTAAAATCTGTGACCATGGGGGTGTTTACAATGATGGTAAGCGTGAAAAATGGTCATAAATTACTTATTTTCACTGCAGTTGTAATTTTGAACTGTTACTAAACGAAATGTTGTAAGTTGAGGAGTACCTGTATAGGATGAAGCTTGTTTCAATGTCAGAGGTGATGCGGGATGTAAATGCTTTCCCTAAATTCAGGTTTTTGACAAAGCTCTGCGTAGCGTTGAAAATATAGATTGAAAATGATTAAGTATATTAGATGGTTTCTACAGTTTTGTCCTAGTTACCTTTCCAGAAGTTTTGGTATCTAGACTGCTAGAGTAGTCCATTTCTAAACATGCCAGATGGATATCTTTATACTTTAGGTTTTGTTTTGTTTTTTGGCTCAATTTATTTTAGGCTATTCTGTGCCTTTTCTATGTTCATCTGTATTTTGAAGAAACGTTTAAAATTTAATACTGTATATAAATACAGTATTTATATACTGTATAAACTTGATGCAAAATTTTATATGCATTCTGATATTTTTTTGATGCAGGACTTCGTTATAAAATGTAATAAACCCCAACTTGAAATGGATAATTAAAATTTATTTATTTTGGGGAACATTTGTATGTCATCCTTTACATCAGGATATCAGAGCAGTGAACCATCAGTGATACCTGCCTGTCCCGTCCCCCTCCCCTCCAAAAAAAAAATAAATTGGACTTCAGCTCCATCACCATGGATGACAAGTACTGGGTATAGCAATTTGACATGTAGAGAGCTATGTGTTGCCCTACCTCTGTATAATTTAGCAAATAAAATCCCTAACAATAAAATCCAGTGAAGCTTCACTCAAGGACCTGCAGTAAAATTTTAGACTGAAGATATAGGCAGATATAGATTGATTTAAATGTCACTTAATCAGGGAGGGGATCCAACCAGTGTAACTACCAGTTCGGTGATTTATGATTTGCACACGCATGCGCGTGGAACAACTCAACATGGAACAACTCATCATGGAACAACTCAACATGGCCAACTCACCACAGGACAACTCAGTGCAGGACAAGAGTTACACTAATATTGAAGAATTAGTGGAATAGAATCATTAAAGCAAAGATGACAAAGGAGAGATAAAATAAACTGTGAATGATAAAAATTAAAATAATGTTTTACTTATTTAAAAAATAAAATTGAATTGTTGAATTGTCATGCAGCAAGCTGTCCTGTGGCAAGTTGGCCATGGTGAGTTGGTGAGTTGGCCACAGCAAGTTGGCTATGGCAAGTTGTCCCATTCCATACTGGAATACAGGCTTGACAGGCTGAGGAGCTGAACTGAGGGACAATATATAACCTGATGGTCAAGGTTGCCTGCTCTTTATAAACATTGGGGAGAGCAGGAGAAATTGCAGGATGCTTTGGTGTGCAAGAACATAAGGTCCAAACAGCTGCTGAGATGTTTGGTGCAGATGTGCTCAGCTAATTATATCATTGCAATAATACCATCATTTTCTGTGTCAAATCAGATAAGTCATTTTAGGCTTTTGTCACCTGATATTTGCCAACCCAAATGAACTGTGAAATATTTTCTTTTAAAAAAAAGAGTTTGCAACCATTTCTGAACTAGGATGTTTCATCATTGGCTGCCATGATCAGCCATGTAATCTAATAAACCTAATAGAGATAAAGTGCTGCAAATGGAAAGGAAGAAAGTGCCTGTTAGCAATGGAAGACTTAACAAAGGAAAGGGATCACCTGAAAGCTCTTTTTAAAAAATGATACAATTCTAAGATGCAACTATTATTTAAATGCAGCGTTTTCACTGGAATGATTGTAGTAGAAACTTTCAAAGTCTCATGATATCAGAAGACATTACTCATGCATGGAATAATAATGCTCTTTGTTAGGGATAACATTGTTTACCCTAATTGGTTTAGGTAAAATAATAAATATGTTATCATAGTTTATTAGTTAAAGTGTCTGCAACTTTAACTGTGGGAATGTAATTAGGGGAGTGGGTTGTGAAAGCACTTTAAAAGAAGCAAGACAACAGCTTGCTCTTTCTCTGGCTTTGATGATCCCTAATTACTGCATGGACTCATGACTGACTTACTCAAATGGGAGAGAGACAAAGGACTGATTTGTAAGTGAACTGACATAGGATATTCTACACGGACTTTGCTAACTGAATATCCTTGAATGGACTGACTAAATGATACATGACTATTGGACTGTTATTTTGACTATGCTATGAACTCATAATGGAATAAACTATATTTTTGATAGCACAAGCGTATCTGTTATTTTTACTGTATAATAACAAAACATACAAACTTATCTCACTCATTTATCTGTGTACCTATCTGACTAACGCTGCACATTCTGTTTAGCTTGTCTCCTTAACCCTGGTTGGGGAACCCAGGCTTAACACTGGTTATGGGCCCAGAGGCTGCAAAGTCAGTTTAACTAGGATAAAACAGATTTATGTAAAAGTGAGAGTTTGTGTTGTTATACATTACAGTAAACAGACAGCTGTGTTTTATTAATTATAGTTTTATATCCATATAAGAAAACATGGCACAAGTCAATTTACAAAGTTTGTCCCTTATATCCAAGCTGGATGGAACAAACTATGTATTATGGTCTATGAACTGTAGTCTACTTCTACGAAGAGAAGGTCTGTGGAACATAATTGAAAATCCACCAAACGTAGAGGAATGGGATCCAGAGGATGATGAAGATAGACTAAAAATAGAAGAATTTATGCAGAAAAATGAACAAGCTATTTGCATAATAGGATTAACATTAACTGACCAGCAACTTGTTCATATCCACGGAGAGCAAACGGCTGTTGGGTGTTGGCAGAAGCTGAAGAGGATTTATGTTCGAGATAACGTTGGTGCTCACATAAATCTAACACGGAAGCTTTTCAGGATGCATCTCCAGACGAATGGTGATATGCTGAGTCATTTGGAAACTATGAAAAGCATTTTTCAAGAACTGCATGAGAAAGAGCTTATTTTCTCTGAACTACACCAAGTCTACATAATTCTATCATCACTAAACGAAAGTTATGACAACTACGTCACTTCCCTTGAAGTTTTGCCAAAGGAAAGTTTAACTTTAACTGATATAACTGGCAGATTGATTGAAGAGGCCAGAAGAAGACTTGAAAGATACCAGTTAAGGAGGGAGCAACCTCAAAAAGAAGATAATGAATCTCCTACTGCATACGCAATTAAAAAGTGTTTTAATTGTGGACAAAGAGGACATTTGGCAAGATTTTGTAAAAAGGCAAAATGCCAGAACACTGGCCAGAATACTAAAAGTTATCAAAAGATAAATAAAAATTTAGAGTTAGCCATGTATACTAACGGAGCTGTAAAAAATAATTTATGGGTGGTTGACAGTGGAGCATCCCACTGTATAACAAATGATAACAAAAATTTTATTAAAATGTCCAAGAGTACACAGCAGATATTGTTAGCCAATGGCTGGAAACTGAAAGTTAAAGGTAGCATATTGTTCTTTTATAAAAGAGAATGTAAAAATGTTATATGTACCACAACTTAAGTTTAATTTAATTTCAGTTAGAATTTTGGTTAAACTAGGATATGTAGTTACTTTTAAAGGAGATAACTGCATAATTGAGAAAGAAGATAAGAAAATTACTGCATCTTTAAGAGGTGAATTATATGTGTTAAAGGATAATGGTTTAGAGGTGGCTAACACGGTTTATGATAATAAGAAACCTCATGATGAATGTATTCAGTTGTTACACCGAAGGCTAGGGCATTTAAATTTTAAAATGCTTAAGAAAACTGTTGAATTATCTAAGGGAATAAGTTTAAAACCTTGTAACAAGTATTTGCAATGTAATGCTTGCAATCAAAGCAAAGCCAGGGTCATACCGGCTAATAGAGTTGATGGATTTACTACCAAAGAGCCTTTAGAAGTAGTATTTGCTGATTTAAATGGTCTGAAAAACCAAGTGTAGGAGGAACTCGATACATATTAAATATAATGGACCACTATTCAAGATATGGGTTTTGTTATTTAATGAAGAGCAAAACTGAAACGTATCTAAATCTCTTTAATTGGATTAAATTTGCTGAAAGGAAAACTAAAAAGAAATTAGTAACTCTTATAACAGATAATGGTACGGAATTTACAAATAATAAATTCCAGAATAGACTTAGAATGTTAGGTATTCAACATAAAAAGTCTGCACCATATAGGCCACAACATAATGCCTTTATAGAGAGACGAGGCCAAACACTACAATCAATGGCACGAACTATGATGTCTGATTCAGGATTACCTGACAATTTATGGGGAGAAGCAATAATGTGTGGTAATCATATATTAAATAATGTTGTTAATTCAACAACAGGTGAATTACCATTCACACTGTGGCATGGTACAAAACCTGATTTAAGTTACATGCACACATTTGGAGCACCAGCATGGGTGCATATCCCTTCACAACTCAGACACAAAGGACAGTATAGAGCTAAAAGATTATTTTTTGTCGAATATGAATCTAATCACAGATCTTATAGATTCTGGGAACCAGGTACATCTAGAGTTTACACCAGTGCTAGTGCAAAATTCCTAGAACATGTAGGATGGAATAGATTAGAGCAAGATTTAAATAATGAAGTAATTATTGAACCCTACAAAAGGCAGAAAGAACAGACTAGTTATAAGAAGAGTCCAATTAAAGAAGAAGTCCACGAAGAGCTAATAGGACCAGAACAAGAGGAAACAGTTGATCAGGAAGAGTTAGATAATCAAGAAGAGTTAATAAAAGAAAGTCCACCTGTAAGTCCTGTAATACCTAGACGTACTACACGTGTAACTAGACCACCTGATAGATATCAAGCAAGTATAGTTTGCCAAGTAACTAAAGTTCCAACTAGTATAGATGAACTTAAGATGTATCCTGCTAAGGATCAGGAGAATTGGCAAAAGGCAATGGAAAAAGAACTAAATTCATTAAAGGTAATGAAAGTATATGAAGATGCTAAATTACCTCCAGGAGAAAAATCCATTGGGTGCAAATGGATATTTAAAGTAAAAACTGGAAATGATGGGACTTTTTCCCATAAAGCTTGGTTGGTAGCTCAAGGATTTAATCAAACTGCATCTGATTACAATGAAGTTTTTGCACCAAGTCTTAAAGCAACATCTTTAAGAGCAGCATTAGTGTGGGCAGCTAAGAAAAACTATGTCATTAACCATTTAGATGTAGAAACTGCTTATTTGCATGCACCATTGCAGCACACTATATATTTGAAAAAGCCAGTTATTTTAAAAGACAATAAAGTAAATAGTAATGATTGTTGGAAACTCAAAAAGAGTCTTTACGGGTTGAAACAATCTGGCTTTGAGTGGAACCAATATATTGTGAAAGAATTAAACAATATAGGTTTTAAATCTGGTTTAGCAGATCCATGTGTGTTTAAAAGAGAAAATAATGGAACGGTGTCATTACTGTTATTATTTACAGATGATATTGCTTTGATAACTAAGACTAATAATGAAGCTAATGAGATTATATCATTATTAGCTAAAAAGATAAAATTAAAGCATTTAAGTGAAATTAAAAAGTATCTAGGATTGACAATTAACAAAACAAAAAATGAATTTAAGATATCTCAAGAAGATAAAATTTGCCAATTAATTAAAATGTACAAAATGGAACTTTATAAACCGGCAAAGACTCCAATGAGTCAGGAAGTTTGCCAAACTGATGATCAAAGTCCCAAATTGATATATCAATCCATATATCAATCCATATATCAATCTTTGATTGGTAGCTTATCATATATAAGCAATTGGTCAAGGCCAGATATAGCTTATAGTGTTAATCAGCTGGCACGTTTTAATTCAGATCCACATCAATGTTATTGGCAATCATTAAAGAGAATTTTAAGATATCTTAAAGGAACAATGAACCATGCATTGTATATAGAACCAAAGGGTGATTTGAGTCTTAGTGCCTATGCAGATGCAAGTTTTGCAACTGATATAAACACTAGAAAATCAACATCTGGGATGGCTATATTATTTGGTAAGACACTAATAGGGTGGAGCTCAATCAGACAACAGCATATTAGCTTGTCCACGATGGAAGCAGAATTTTCATGTCTATCATTACTATGCACTGACTTAATTTTATACAAACAGTTATTATTAGACATGGGTATAATTGTTAAAAATTCCATTATTGTGTATGAGGACAACCAGGCAGCCATAAAGTTAGCTACTAGTATTGCTGTAAAAACTAGATCAAAGCATACTGATTTAAGATACTTAAATGTTAGAGAATCTGTAAAGAATGGGCTAATTAAACTGGAATACTGCATGACAGAAGAAAACATTGCAGACCAATTTACAAAAGCTCAAGGAGTAATTAAGTTTAAAGAGAGTTATAACAAATATGATTTAAAGATGTAAATAGTTATTAGTTATATTATTATTTAACCTAAAAGGGGAGAATGTTAGGGATAACATTGTTTACCCTAACTGGTTTAGGTAAAATAATAAATATGTTATCATAGTTTATTAGTTAAAGTGTCTGCAACTTTAACTGTGGGAATGTAATTAGGGGAGTGGGTTGTGAAAGCACTTTAAAAGAAGCAAGACAACAGCTTGCTCTTTCTCTGGCTTTGATGATCCCTAATTACTGCATGGACTCATGACTGACTTACTCAAACGGGAGAGAGACAAAGGACTGATTTGTAAGTGAACTGACATAGGATATTCTACACGGACTTTGCTAACTGAATATCCTTGAATGGACTGACTAAATGATACATGACTATTGGACTGTTATTTTGACTATGCTATGAACTCATAATGGAATAAACTATATTTTTGATAGCACAAGCGTATCTGTTATTTTTACTGTATAATAACAAAACATACAAACTTATCTCACTCATTTATCTGTGTACCTATCTGACTAACGCTGCACATTCTGTTTAGCTTGTCTCCTTAACCCTGGTTGGGGAACCCAGGCTTAACACTGGTTATGGGCCCAGAGGCTGCAAAGTCAGTTTAACTAGGATAAAACAGATTTATGTAAAAGTGAGAGTTTGTGTTGTTATACATTACAGTAAACAGACAGCTGTGTTTTATTAATTATAGTTTTATATCCATATAAGAAAACATGGCACAAGTCAATTTACAAAGTTTGTCCCTTATATCCAAGCTGGATGGAACAAACTATGTATTATGGTCTATGAACTGTAGTCTACTTCTACGAAGAGAAGGTCTGTGGAACATAATTGAAAATCCACCAAATGTAGAGGAATGGGATCCAGAGGATGATGAAGATAGACTAAAAATAGAAGAATTTATGCAGAAAAATGAACAAGCTATTTGCATAATAGGATTAACATTAACTGACCAGCAACTTGTTCATATCCACGGAGAGCAAACGGCTGTTGGGTGTTGGCAGAAGCTGAAGAGGATTTATGTTCGAGATAACATTGGTGCTCACATAAATCTAACACGGAAGCTTTTCAGGATGCATCTCCAGACGAATGGTGATATGCTGAGTCATTTGGAAACTATGAAAAGCATTTTTCAAGAACTGCATGAGAAAGAGCTTATTTTCTCTGAACTACACCAAGTCTACATAATTCTATCATCACTAAACGAAAGTTATGACAACTACGTCACTTCCCTTGAAGTTTTGCCAAAGGAAAGTTTAACTTTAACTGATATAACTGGCAGATTGATTGAAGAGGCCAGAAGAAGACTTGAAAGATACCAGTTAAGGAGGGAGCAACCTCAAAAAGAAGATAATGAATCTCCTACTGCATACGCAATTAAAAAGTGTTTTAATTGTGGACAAAGAGGACATTTGGCAAGATTTTGTAAAAAGGCAAAATGCCAGAACACTGGCCAGAATACTAAAAGTTATCAAAAGATAAATAAAAATTTAGAGTTAGCCATGTATACTAACGGAGCTGTAAAAAATAATTTATGGGTGGTTGACAGTGGAGCATCCCACTGTATAACAAATGATAACAAAAATTTTATTAAAATGTCCAAGAGTACACAGCAGATATTGTTAGCCAATGGCTGGAAACTGAAAGTTAAAGGTAGCATATTGTTCTTTTATAAAAGAGAATGTAAAAATGTTATATATACCACAACTTAAGTTTAATTTAATTTCAGTTAGAATTTTGGTTAAACTAGGATATGTAGTTACTTTTAAAGGAGATAACTGCATAATTGAGAAAGAAGATAAGAAAATTACTGCATCTTTAAGAGGTGAATTATATGTGTTAAAGGATAATGGTTTAGAGGTGGCTAACACGGTTTATGATAATAAGAAACCTCATGATGAATGTATTCAGTTGTTACACCGAAGGCTAGGGCATTTAAATTTTAAAATGCTTAAGAAAACTGTTGAATTATCTAAGGGAATAAGTTTAAAACCTTGTAACAAGTATTTGCAATGTAATGCTTGCAATCAAAGCAAAGCCAGGGTCATACCGGCTAATAGAGTTGATGGATTTACTACCAAAGAGCCTTTAGAAGTAGTATTTGCTGATTTAAATGGTCTGAAAAACCAAGTGTAGGAGGAACTCGATACATATTAAATATAATGGACCACTATTCAAGATATGGGTTTTGTTATTTAATGAAGAGCAAAACTGAAACGTATCTAAATCTCTTTAATTGGATTAAATTTGCTGAAAGGAAAACTAAAAAGAAATTAGTAACTCTTATAACAGATAATGGTACGGAATTTACAAATAATAAATTCCAGAATAGACTTAGAATGTTAGGTATTCAACATAAAAAGTCTGCACCATATAGGCCACAACATAATGCCTTTATAGAGAGACGAGGCCAAACACTACAATCAATGGCACGAACTATGATGTCTGATTCAGGATTACCTGACAATTTATGGGGAGAAGCAATAATGTGTGGTAATCATATATTAAATAATGTTGTTAATTCAACAACAGGTGAATTACCATTCACACTGTGGCATGGTACAAAACCTGATTTAAGTTACATGCACACATTTGGAGCACCAGCATGGGTGCATATCCCTTCACAACTCAGACACAAAGGACAGTATAGAGCTAAAAGATTATTTTTTGTCGAATATGAATCTAATCACAGATCTTATAGATTCTGGGAACCAGGTACATCTAGAGTTTACACCAGTGCTAGTGCAAAATTCCTAGAACATGTAGGATGGAATAGATTAGAGCAAGATTTAAATAATGAAGTAATTATTGAACCCTACAAAAGGCAGAAAGAACAGACTAGTTATAAGAAGAGTCCAATTAAAGAAGAAGTCCACGAAGAGCTAATAGGACCAGAACAAGAGGAAACAGTTGATCAGGAAGAGTTAGATAATCAAGAAGAGTTAATAAAAGAAAGTCCACCTGTAAGTCCTGTAATACCTAGACGTACTACACGTGTAACTAGACCACCTGATAGATATCAAGCAAGTATAGTTTGCCAAGTAACTAAAGTTCCAACTAGTATAGATGAACTTAAGATGTATCCTGCTAAGGATCAGGAGAATTGGCAAAAGGCAATGGAAAAAGAACTAAATTCATTAAAGGTAATGAAAGTATATGAAGATGCTAAATTACCTCCAGGAGAAAAATCCATTGGGTGCAAATGGATATTTAAAGTAAAAACTGGAAATGATGGGACTTTTTCCCATAAAGCTTGGTTGGTAGCTCAAGGATTTAATCAAACTGCATCTGATTACAATGAAGTTTTTGCACCAAGTCTTAAAGCAACATCTTTAAGAGCAGCATTAGTGTGGGCAGCTAAGAAAAACTATGTCATTAACCATTTAGATGTAGAAACTGCTTATTTGCATGCACCATTGCAGCACACTATATATTTGAAAAAGCCAGTTATTTTAAAAGACAATAAAGTAAATAGTAATGATTGTTGGAAACTCAAAAAGAGTCTTTACGGGTTGAAACAATCTGGCTTTGAGTGGAACCAATATATTGTGAAAGAATTAAACAATATAGGTTTTAAATCTGGTTTAGCAGATCCATGTGTGTTTAAAAGAGAAAATAATGGAACGGTGTCATTACTGTTATTATTTACAGATGATATTGCTTTGATAACTAAGACTAATAATGAAGCTAATGAGATTATATCATTATTAGCTAAAAAGATAAAATTAAAGCATTTAAGTGAAATTAAAAAGTATCTAGGATTGACAATTAACAAAACAAAAAATGAATTTAAGATATCTCAAGAAGATAAAATTTGCCAATTAATTAAAATGTACAAAATGGAACTTTATAAACCGGCAAAGACTCCAATGAGTCAGGAAGTTTGCCAAACTGATGATCAAAGTCCCAAATTGATATATCAATCCATATATCAATCCATATATCAATCTTTGATTGGTAGCTTATCATATATAAGCAATTGGTCAAGGCCAGATATAGCTTATAGTGTTAATCAGCTGGCACGTTTTAATTCAGATCCACATCAATGTTATTGGCAATCATTAAAGAGAATTTTAAGATATCTTAAAGGAACAATGAACCATGCATTGTATATAGAAGCAAAGGGTGATTTGAGTCTTAGTGCCTATGCAGATGCAAGTTTTGCAACTGATATAAACACTAGAAAATCAACATCTGGGATGGCTATATTATTTGGTAAGACACTAATAGGGTGGAGCTCAATCAGACAACAGCATATTAGCTTGTCCACGATGGAAGCAGAATTTTCATGTCTATCATTACTATGCACTGACTTAATTTTATACAAACAGTTATTATTAGACATGGGTATAATTGTTAAAAATTCCATTATTGTGTATGAGGACAACCAGGCAGCCATAAAGTTAGCTACTAGTATTGCTGTAAAAACTAGATCAAAGCATACTGATTTAAGATACTTAAATGTTAGAGAATCTGTAAAGAATGGGCTAATTAAACTGGAATACTGCATGACAGAAGAAAACATTGCAGACCAATTTACAAAAGCTCAAGGAGTAATTAAGTTTAAAGAGAGTTATAACAAATATGATTTAAAGATGTAAATAGTTATTAGTTATATTATTATTTAACCTAAAAGGGGAGAATGTTAGGGATAACATTGTTTACCCTAACTGGTTTAGGTAAAATAATAAATATGTTATCATAGTTTATTAGTTAAAGTGTCTGCAACTTTAACTGTGGGAATGTAATTAAGGAAGTGGTTGTGAAAGCACTTTAAAAGAAGCAAGACGACAGCTTGCTCTCTCTCTGGCTTTGATGATCCCTAATTACTGCATGGACTCAAGACTGCCTTACTCGAACGGGAGAGACACAAAGGACTGATTTGTAAGTGAACTGACATAGGATATTCTACACGGACTTTGCTAACTGAATATCCTTGAATGGACTGACTAAATGATACATGACTATTGGACTGTTATTTTGACTATGCTATGAACTCATAATGGAATAAACTATATTTTTGATAGCACAAGCGTATCTGTTATTTTTACTGTATAATAACAAAACATACAAACTTATCTCACTCATTTATCTGTGTGCCTATCTGACTAACGCTGCACATTCTGTTTATCTTGTCTCCTTAACCCTGGTTGGGGAACCCAGGCTTAACACTCTCCTTTAGATACAGTCCTGCTATTTCATTATTTGCACCATATTTTGCAAAAGGCAGCTTTATTTACGTAGCTAGTAAGGTAGATAGTGTAGATATGTATAATATATGTATATGTATATGCATATGTTTGTGTGTATGTTTGTATGTATGTAAGTATACTGTATGTATGTTTCTGTATTATATCCTACCCCAATAGCTCATGGCAGCTTACAAAAGCATAACTAATTAATACAATAATATAGTCCATAACAAGAGACAGGTTGTGGGCTAGATTGACCAACTATAATTCAATTTCCATTGCTTTTTTTTCTCAAGGCTAATTTCTGGTTCTTACACTAGTGAAAGCAACAATGGCTTGCATATGTGAATATTATTTTTCTTACATTCTACTGTCTGCAATATTAACAGGTCACCTTGATCCTATTTGCAAGTGCTTTGGGATGGAATCTGAACTATTTGTGAGTTATCAAGCGCATCCTATCAGATATGTGTGCTATCATATGGAAATATTTTTGTTTTTATAGTCTGAGGCAAAAGACACACATAGGCCACAAACTTTGGTTTGCAGTGGTCATTGCATCTTATTTCTTAGATTTCTGAGTTGGTCAATAATTTTGGAAATAAAATCTTCATATCCCAACAAACTGTTATTTGTCTCCTTTTTGTACATAGGCATTAGGGTGTTCTGTTATGCAAAACTGGATTCCCCGCTTCTTACTGCTATGCCAATGGAAGCCTGGGGCAAGCTGCAATGTGCCTTACTGAGGATTGGGAAACTCAAATATGATTTTGTGTTTATACAATCGAATCAGACTCTTAAAGTACACATTCAACTCTTTCAGAGCCAGCTGCTAATTGTGAAGATGTGAGGATACAATGCCAATGATCTCACCTTGGTTGCATGTTTCATTTCATTACAGAGCACAGTAGATGGATTGCACCCATTATTTTTTCTGGGAAATGTTTGTGACTTATTTTTAATTGTCTATTACTGAAGAACTTCAGCTGAGGTTGGCAACTCATGAAAATGAGCAATGCTTCTAGAAAACCTGTAACCAAGTCTAAAAATCACCTTCCAGCCCAGACTTCAAAGGCCATTATTGTGAGTGGCAACTCAGGAAGAACAAGAATTGCTTCCAGCAAACATTTGCAAACTGAGCTTCTCAATTGGAGAAATAAGGATTCAGTTTCCTTGGTTATATGGATGAACCAACCAGTAATCAAAATTGACGTTAATGTGCAAAGTATGTTATAAAGAAACCCATTCAGGTTTATGCTGTAGTTCAAAGATTTTGATTTAAAAACATCAGTCCAGTGCAATCCAGGACTAAGATTAGCTCCCAATTATAGGACAGCAAATTCTAATTGAATATTTTATTAGGAAAAGGGTTTTCTAAAAATAAGAACTAAATTCAGAATTACAAATATTTAAGAAAGAAAAAACAGGAATTCAGACATACACAATTGCTCACATCATTATATTGGCTCCATCCCTGAACAGTAGGAGCAGTTCAGGAACTTTCCAAGGGAGTTAATAGATCCTTTTTCAGTGGAAGACAATAGACAATATCTATCTTGAATCTTGATTACTAAATTAACAACAGATTAGATTTAAATTGTACCTACCAAAGTATGAATTTATGAAACTCTGAGTGGAGATTAGCCTTTTTCTTTCTGGTATCTTCTGGAAGAGTTGGACTTCATTTGCATCATTGGCAAATGTACTGCCGTGTTTCTTCAAAAAGAAGGCTGGGTGTTATTTTCTTTTTCTTTTGAAAAAAATGGCTAGGCCTTCTTTTTGAAGGGTTCGAACTATTGACTCACCTCGCGGCAATGGCACCGACAGCCCTGCCCAGCAGGAGCCTGCTGCTGCCCCATGTCTTCTGTGGCCATTTTCCGCCACTTACACACATTGCCCTGGCCTCTGGCTTCCGGAAAGGCCTCTGCAGCCGATAATAGAGCTCCAGATCAGTCTGGAGTTATAATATTGGCTGCAGATGGCTTTCTGGAAGGTATCTGAAGGAGAAACGGAGGCCAGGGCGATGTGTGCAAGCGGTACAAAGTGGCCACAGAAGAAGGTGAGGCAGATGTCGAGATGTGTGAGGCCTGGTAAGTAGGGCAGCTCCATCCCACTATCCAGTGGTGGGATTCAAAATCTTTTACTACTGGTTCTGTGGGTGTGGCTTGGTGGGTGTGGCAGGGGAAGGATACTGTAAAATATCCCGTCAGAAGTGGTATTTGCTAGTTATCTGAACTACTCAAAATTTCCATTACCAGTTCTCCAGAACTGGTCAGAACCTGCTGAATACCCCCTCTGCCCCCATCCCCACCCTAACTTATTTTATACCCATATGCCTCACCCCACCCCCTGCACTCTGGGGTGGACAGGTCTTAATTAGGGCTAATTTTGTGGATGGGGCTTATTGGATCACATGCTGTCAAAAACATGATAGAGCTTCTTTTCAAAATGGCTTGTCTTTTTGGAGGAACACGGGATGAGACATCAACAGGTCTCAAACATTGGTCCATTAATCATGATGGCTAAATGGACACTTTAAATCCTTAAAAGCAGTATATTATTGAATAACATAATTCTGGAATCTGTATGACCATTAGTCTTGTCTATATTTCATCCACAAATATTTATAACACATATAATCTGCCCCAATGCTAAAGAAACTGGGAAGCATAAACAATCAATATACAGAAAAAAAACCCTATATCAATAGGAATAATCAGCTAGTTTCTGTTTCCCACTTCTCATGCCTACTGTATAAACTTTATTGAGACTTTGAACACAGGTCTTTGGGCCAGGGATGGGATCCGACTGGTAAAACTACCAATTCTGTCTATTAGCATGTGTGAGTTGCGTGAGTTGCACAAGTCGCACAAGTGCAATTTACAACCTGCTGAGTTGTCCGGACAGCTGAGCAGCGCTGTGTGCAAGTGCGCAACAGCTGAAAAAGCCCCTTTTTCCTGCTTTTTCAACTGCAGCTGTGTCGTGCAAAGCAGCTGCAGTTGAAAAAGCAGGAAATAAAGATCAGGTAAGAGCCCAGGCAGGGGGGTGGGCAAAAACATCAGCAGCCATAGAACCGGTTCTATGTCTGCTGCTCTTCGGAGCAACTGGTTCTACACAGGTGGACAGAACTGGTAGAAACTGTTAAGTTCTGCGCATGGGTGCAAGGAGCGGAGACGAGGCAGTGAACAGTGAACTTCAACTCTTTATTAGGCATACTGAACAGAGCAATCACCTAGGGCAGCAGCAGCCCTTTTATAGGGTTGGCTGCTGTCCTATTAACCAATGAGAAACAAGGAAGTGTTAAACCCTTGAACCAATAAGAGTTAGCCCGTCGACAGCCATTCAAATTTCCCAGAAAGGACCAATCCGATGTCGCTATTATCGGCCAATCAGAAGTGCAGGATTAGAACCCTGCTTTTTACTTAAGGTTGTTAAAACTTTATCAAACGCCTTTATTAGTTCATAACACCCCTTCCCCCTAGGTTCTGCTTGAGGGGTGTGGTGATTTAATCCCATAGATATGCAGGTTGTTTCAACTGTCTGTTAGATTTGCGCTGTCCCACCAGTTCCTGTCTGTAGTCCGGTTTCGGTGAAACGTTTTTTGATTTATCTGGTACCGGCGGTTCTGCATCCTCACAGGACAACTCGGTGCCGCTAATTCTGTCATTGTTGTTGTCCGGTCTCTGCGGGCTCGCCTCCGTTGAGGTATTCCTCTGTGGCGAGGCAACCCCCCTTCCTGATTCTTCTTCATGTAACTTTCTTCGATTTCATCATCCAGCATCTCGAATTCGGTTCCCTTGACATCCCCTCCCCCCTCAGTTTGAGAGTCACAGGAGTCGTGGGAACTGGGTTGCAACCTAGAGCAAAGCTGATCTATATGGCATTTCCATATCTTTCCATCCAATGTTTGCACGCGGTACAATCTGGGCCCGGTGGTTTGGGTTACGGTTACTTCGACCCATAATGGTTCGCTGGAAAGGTTTTTAGCGAAGACTAAGTCGCCTACCTTGAACTCACGGCATTTTCCGCTAGATCCA
The DNA here is from genome assembly GCA_033807585.1 of Hydrophis major. Taxonomy (NCBI): domain Eukaryota; kingdom Metazoa; phylum Chordata; class Lepidosauria; order Squamata; family Elapidae; genus Hydrophis; species Hydrophis major. Next base: position 38,066,122 of record CM066328.1, on the reverse strand, counting down.
CAGGGTTTCTCTGGCGCGTAGGACAGGTGGAAACGGTCGAGGTGGGAGCGGAGCTTGCGTCCCATCAACAGTTCAGCTGGAGTCTTGTCAGTGATGCTGTGTGGGTTGATGTGTTGAAGTAAGAGTATTCTGTTTAGTTTGTCGTCAATGTCCCCATAGTCCATCTTGTGGAGAGTTTTTTTTAACAAATTGGACCATGCGCTCAGCCCTGCCATTGGCTGCAGGGTGAGCTGGCGAGGTTAGCGCATGGCGGATATCCCAGTCCGCTAAGTATTGTTCAAATGCCAGGGAGGTGAACTGGGGTCCGTTGTCGGAGACTAGAATGTCTGGCAGCCCATGTGTTGCGAATAGTTTATTTAATTTGCGGATGACTGAATCAGTTGTAGTAGTCTTCATCTTGTGGATTTCGAGCCAGTTGGAATAGGCATCCACTGTTAGGAGGAACGTATGTCCCTTAGTAGGTCCCGCAAAATCAATGTGGATGCGGGACCATGGCCCCCAGGGGGTTTCCCACTCCATTGGAGTTGCTCTAGGTGGGGCACTGCTGACTTCTTGGCACTTTAGACAAGTCTTCACCCAGGCTTCGATCTGCTTATCGATGCCCGGCCACCACGCGTAGCTTCATGTGAGCGCTTTCATACGCACGATGCCGGGGTGACCGTCATGCAATGTTTTCAAAACTGCTCGTTGTAACCGCTCTGGGACAACGACTCTGTCTCCCTATAGGATGCAGCCTTTCTGCGAGAAAAGTTCTGTTTGCCGGTTTCTGAAAGGGGTGAAGTCGTCAGGGGTTTGTTCTACTGGCCATCCTCGTTCAACCCAGCTGAGAACTTGCGCCAGGACAGGATCTCGTTTTGTTTCGATAGCGATGTCTCTGGCTGTTAGTGGCGGTGAATGTAGTGTTTCAATCTGGAGTGTCATGAGGGTTGGAACTGGGTCGTCAATGGTTTCACGGCTCAATGCATCAGCGTGGGGAATGGCTTTCCCCGGGTGGTATTGCAGTTTATAATTGTACGCAGCTAAGAACTCTGACAGCGAGTCATTCTAAGTGACAATATATAGGGGGTTGGCTTGTCTCCCACTATAATCCCCAGCAAAGGTTTGTGATCGGTAATAATAGTAAAAGTTCATCCATACACATATTCATGAAATCGTTTTACAGCAGATACAACAGCAAGAGCATCTTTGTCAATTTGGCTATAGTTGCGTTCAGCTCTCGATAAGGTCCTTGAAAAATAGGCAATAGGGGCCTCTCTACCATTTGGTAACACATGACTTAAAATGGCTCCTACTCCAAACGGTGATGCGTCACATGTAATGGTTAAAGGCAAAGTCTCATTATACTGCATTAAAACAGCATCGGAGGTTAGTAAGTTTTTCACTTGTCGGAATGTGTGCTCCTCTCGGTGTCCCCAGACCCAGGTGGCTTTTTTGTCAAGAAGTCTATGTAGGGGCTCAGCTACGGTTGCCTTCTGGGGCAGGAAGATGTTGTAAAAGTTAATGAGCCCCAGGAAAGCTTGGAGGTCTGTCCTATTCTTGGGTCTTGGGGCGTTTTTGATTGCTCTTAGTTTGCTATTAGTGGGGTGAATTCCTTGCTTATCGAGGAGGTACCCCAGGAACTCTACTTTCTCTGTACACAGTTGACATTTATTTTTTTTAACCTTAAGGCCAAAGTCTTTAAATTTCTGGAGAACCATTTTAAGACACCTCTCTAGTACTTCTCTATTCGGGGTAGCAATTAAAACATCATCAAAGTATGGTACGACCCCCTTGATCCCTTGCAAGAGCCTCTCCATCAGACTTTGAAAAATCCCTGGGGCTACGCTCATTCCAAATTGGAGTCGGTTGCATTTAAAGGCGCCTCTGTGCATAACAATCATCTGTGCTTTCGCGGTTTTTTTATCTACAGGCAGTTGTTGGTACGCCTGTGCTAAATCTAATTTAGCGAAGACTTTTCCGCCCCCCAGGGAAGGGAGAAGGTGTTGAACCACTGGCATCGGGTAAGCGTTCTGTTGAAGGGTGTGATTAAGGGTGGCCCGGTAGTCCCCACAAATCCTTAACGATCGATCCGGTTTGATGGGTGTTACGATTGGGGTTTCCCAACGGGCGTGGTCAGTTGGTTCTAAAACACCCTGATTGAGCTGCTCATCGATTTTTGGTTTTAGGGCAAAAGGTACCTGACGAGGCTTAAGACGGATGGGGGCTACTTCAGGGTTAAGGTTAAATGATATTGAGGTCCCATTGTACTCACCTAGTTTGTCTGCAAAGACGTCCTGGAACTCCTGAACGAGGGCCTCCTCCCAGTCGTCACTTCTGGTTTGGTGAATGCCGGCTACCTCGATCCCGAGTGGGGCAAACCATTGAAGGCCTAACAAACTAGGCCGGTCGCGGTCGACGATGGTCAGTGGTAATGACGCAGTACGATTTTTGAATGATACTTGGACTTGGCTGGATCTGACGACCGGAATTCGGTTCCTCTGGTAATCTTTGAATATGATTCTTTGGGCTCTGAGGTCTTGATGCCGGATGGCAGGGATTCATTATTTAAGGGTCTTCCAGGAAACCATCGAGAAGGATGACCCTGATTCAACTTCCATCATGCAAGGTTGGTTCTCGATGGCGACCCTCACTCAGATCTTCTTTGCATCTAACGATGAAGCGTGACCGATGGTAATGGTTTGGTGTGCCTCTTCCTGTCTCGTTGAAGTGGCCAGTGTTTTATTTCTGTAGGAGTGGTTGTTCCATTTGTGGTTCAAGTGTTCCCGACTCACAGGACGATTCCCTGTGGTCTGGCGGTAGTTGTTTTCTCTCCAACTTGGGCTGGATCCTCACTTGCTTCTACAGACCTTCCTGATGTGGCCTCTTTTCCCATAGGAATGGCAGAGCGCATCGAGGAATTTGCAGTCTGATCGCGGGTGGTTTGCCCCACAACCCACGCATTGGTGTGGTAGTCTTCGATTCCGCTGGTTGCATTGGTCGCGTTCAGACCGGAGCTGGTTGACCTCCTCCTCATCACTTTCTGATGGAGATTCGAGGTCCGCGTGGTGGGTCGCTGTTGTGTGCCTCTCTAGGCGAGGTGATGTATCGTGGGCGAGTTGACGGAGCAGTGCGTTGGTGCGGTGCATTCGGGCGGCTGACTTCCTGGCTGCTTCTGCTGCAGTAGCGTCTTTGATGACATCGGCAAGATCGATGTCCCCTTTGGCCATGATCTTGTTCTGCACCATATGGTCATCTAATCCCAGAATTATTCAGTCTCTCAGAGCTTCTTCGAGGTCTATAAACCCACAGAGGCCTCCCAGGTTCTGGAGGTCCGCGATGAAATCTGCAACGCTCTCTCCTCTCCGTTGGTCCCTCTGATAAAACTCATGTCTTCGGACAAGTGTTGGTATGGCGGGTGCATAGTGAGCCCGTAGAAGGGGCACGAGGATGTCCCTGTCCATGGATTTCACTTCAGCCGGTTTTGCTAGTGCCTTGGCCATCTTGAAGATGGCAGGCCCGCAATGGGTCAGGAACACTGCTCGCTTTTTCCCCATAGTTGCGTCTTTCAAGTTGTTGGTCTCCAGAAACATCTGGAACCGGTCTATGTACGAGTCCCAGTCTTCTTGTGCCGGGTCAAATGGAGCGGGTGGTATGGTGCCACCAGACATAGTTTCTGTTGTTGATGCGCCTTCAGCCACGTGCTCTGTTTGGTGCTCTGTAAGTGTTCAGTCAGCTCTGACGTCTCCACATCCCATCCTTGTCGCCAGTGTTAAGTTCTGCGCATGGGTGCAAGGAGCGGAGACGAGGCAGTGAACAGTGAACTTCAACTCTTTATTAGGCATACTGAACAGAGCAATCACCTAGGGCAGCAGCAGCCCTTTTATAGGGTTGGCTGCTGTCCTATTAACCAATGAGAAACAAGGAAGTGTTAAACCCTTGAACCAATAAGAGTTGGCCCATCAACAGCCAATCAGATTTCCCAGAAAGGACCAATCCGATGTCGCTATTATCGGCCAATCAGAAGTGCAGGATTAGAACCCTGCTTTTTACTTAAGGTTGTTAAAACTTTATTAAACGCCTTTATTAGTTCATAACAGAAACCCACCCCTGCTTTGTGCCCTGATTCACCTGTTGAGTCACCACATTGTGCAAAAGTGTGGCATCAAATGCCTTCACACTAGAGCTGGTAATATATGCTGTTCCAAAAGCAATTGGATTTTAGTTTCTGGCAGCTGCACATAGCATGGCCAACAGCATGAAATCCTAAGAGTTCAGCAACTTCTAGAGATTGTCTATAAGTACCTGCACTAATCTTCAGTCTTTTCCATTAATTTAAGTCAAGGGTCTTCAAACTTGACAAGTTTAAGACTTGTGGACTTCCAGAATTCCTGAGCTAACATGACTGGAGGAGGAATTCTGGGAATTGAAGTTCACAAGTCTTAAAGCTGTCAAGTTTGAAGACTCCTACTTTAAATCCACTACAATTTGGCTTTTTTCCCCCTCTTCTTCTTCTTTTAATGAAAACACTTTTCTTTTAAAGTGAATTAAAATGACATGTATTCTATTGGTCTCTCTCTGTCTCTCATAAGCTTAGGAACTGAGGCCTTACTAATATCTGGAAATTGAATCAGCTCACATGGTTAATTTCTAAGGGGACTGGCATATTTTCCTCTGCTTCACTAGTTATCTTTTAAATCCAAGCAATTAACACTGTGTATTCACTTTATTACACAGAAAATAATTGCTCATATTTTGTTACATAATGAAAAGTTATGGAAGATATCTATTTGAAGTCTTTGTTATAGTATACTTAAAAAAACTCACTACACTATGTGACATATGCATATTACATTTCATAGCTAAGTTTCCTACTCAAAAATGTTAAATTCAGTGGCTATATAATGGTTTAGAGATTTGTTTTTTATTTACTTCTGGAGATCCAACCAAAATTAGATTTTCCTATTTGTTTTAGCATCAGTTAATGGGAAAATACAATGCCATTATGCTGTAGGAAAAGCTTTTTGGATCAGAATACCTTGCCCAAGAGCTAATGTTCATAATAATCAACCAGAAATTTTCACACGTACTAAATGAGTGTCAGTACACTGCATATACCTCTGAGTTGGCAGGGGTGCATGCTGTTGTTGTTCTGTCCCTTAATTAGCATTCTTGAGATCCCCGCGCTTTGATTGGCCAAAGTGCGGGGCACTCTGATTGGTCAGGCGAGCCGCGCCGATTGGCTCACTAAGAATCTCCCGCGATTGGTCAATTTGAATCGCGGGAGATTCAAAGCGGTGCCATTGGCCGCGGCCGCCGCGGCTAAAAGAATAAAAGCCGCGAACCTTGTGCAAATCGCCAGTTCGGTTCCTACTTTAATAAAAGAGCATGATTTGAAGTCACCGACTCCTGGCATCATTTTTGAGGACACGACACTGGCGACGAGGGTGGGATCCAGACCCTGAACCGAACCACGTGTCTGACGGAAGCCACACAAACCACCACGATGGCGAAAATCGCACCCCCCGCACCCTTCAACCCCGCCACCGAGGACTGGGAATCGTACTCCGACCGATTCCTCATGTTCCTCAAGTGCAGCGATCTGAAGGACGCCACCGGCCCCATGAAGCGTGCTGTCTTCCTGACCCACTGCGGGACCGAGGTATTAAAGATGGCCAAGGCGCTTGCCAAACCCGCCGATGCGACCGCGATGGACTGGGACGTCCTCGAGCCAATACTTCGGCGGCACTACGCTCCAGAGGTACCCATCCTGATCCGACGCAACGAGGACCAACGGTCGAGTGAGAGTTTCAGCGACTTCGTCGCCGAACTACAACACCTAGGGGGGCTCTGCGAATTTGACAACCTGAATGACGCCCTGCGAGACAGAATTGTGCTCGGCTTGTGGGACCCCTCCAGAGCCGGCTGATGGCCAAGGGCAACATCAGCCTAGCAGACACCCTCACCGCAGCCGCAGCCACCGAAGCAACCCGAACATCCGCCGACCGCATGCGCAGACCGAACGCTGGGGACCGCAGGGGGAACAACAACCCTGCAAGGTCAGTCAAGGCCCAACCCAAGACGACCACCCACCAGGGCGATTTCCACTCGGCATCGGGCACTTCCGATGACGAGGAGGACATTCATCGCCTCCAGACAGGCCGCGACCCACGGAACCGGTGGGGTCGTAAGTCGAGGACCAACTGTGCCGGTTGCGGAGGCGACCACCCCAGGTCTGAATGCTGGTTTTTCGAGTCGATCTGCTGGCATTGTGACAAGAAGGGACACATCGCCCGTGTCTGCCGCCATAAAAAGAACCGCAGCCCGGCCCGATGGGACCAGAGTGACCGGAGGAGAGAGAGCACACCACCCCGGACCAGAGATCGCCCCTCGGACAACAGATGGGACCGGAACGGACGATCCCTACGAGGCGGCGATAACCGGCGAAGAGAGGAGACCCATCAGACGGTCACCATCGGCCACGCCATAACCAATGACACCCGGAAGGTCCACGTGGAGGTAGGCATCGAGGGCCAGCCATGCAAAATGGAGGTGGACTCCGGGTCCTACCTCTCCATGATAGCATGGCATGAAATAAAGCGCTTGGTGCCTACCATCCAAAGGAGGAACCTAGACAGCCAGAGACTCATCGTAAAGGACTACCAGGGAAACCGCATCCCTGTAGTCGGAACCAAACACTTCAACATCACATATAAAGGGCACACCGAAAGGCTTCCCCTGACAATCGTCGACCGCGACCGCCCAAGCCTACTGGGACTGCAATGGTTTGCCCCGCTCGGCATCGCAGTCACGGGAGTCGACCACATCACTGATGACAACTGGGAGCAACAACTGGCCCGGGAATTCCAAGAGGTCTTCGACAGAAACCTAGGCAAGTACCGAGGGCCCCTTATATCATTCAGCCTAGACCCAAACGTCCCCCCAAAATGCCTGAAACCAAGGCGGGTGCCATTCGCACTTAAACCCAAGATAGACGAGCAAATTGACAAGCTCGTCAAGCAAGGGGTCCTACAGCCAATAGACCACACCCAGTGGGAGACCCCCATAGTCACCCCGATCAAGCCCGATGGGTCGGTGAGGATCTGTGGGGACTATAAGGCCACCCAAAATGGCGTGCTGCAACAAAGCGCCTACCCCATCCCAGCAGTGCAACACCTACTGCACTCACTGGGATGGGGCAAGGTTTTCGCCAAGCTCGACCTCGCCCAGGCATACCAACAGTTGCCAGTCAACGAGCAAACGGCAGAAGTGCAAACCATAGTCACCCACCGGGGAGCATTTAAATGCAACCGACTCCAATTCGGAGTCAGCGTGGCACCGGGAATATTCCAAAGCCTAATGGAAAGACAATTGCAAGGCATCAAGGGGGTGGTACCTTACTTCGACGACGTCCTTGTGTCGGCAACCAACCAAGCCGAACTAGAGGGTCGCCTAAGGGAGGTCCTAACCAAATTCAAAGAGACCGGGCTCAAAGTAAAGAGGGAGAAATGCCAATTATACACAGAACGGGTTGAATTCCTAGGATACCTCCTAGACCGTCACGGCATTCACCCCACAAACCAAAAAATCAAGGCCATCAAAGAAGACCCCACACCCAAGTCGAAGACGGAACTACAGGCATTCCTGGGGCTACTTAACTTTTACAATGTTTTCCTGCCCCAAAAGGCGACGGTGGTGGACCCTTGCATAGGCTCCTGGACAAGGCGGCGACTTGGACTTGGGGGAAACGCGAGCAAGCCGCCTTCCAAAGAACAAAGGACCTCCTCACTTCGGACGCCGTCCTTATACAGTATAACGAGACCCTACCTCTGGCCGTCACATGCGACGCATCACCCTTCGGCGCTGTCCTCAGCCATACCCTCCCCAACGGAAAAGAAGCGCTCATCGCGTTCTTTTCAAGGACCCTCACCAAACTGGAGCGGAACTATAGCCAGCTGGACAAAGAGGCTCTGGCTATCGTTGCCGCCGTAAAAAGATTCCACGAGTACCTCTACGGCCGGACATTCACCATCATAACCGACCACAAGCCGCTGCTGGGAATCCTTGCCGGAAACCGGGCCACCCCGAACATTCTGTCTCCCCGAATGACAAGGTGGTCCGAGTTCCTGGCAGCCTACAACTGCGGACTCATACACAGACCGGGTAAGACGATCTCCCATGCAGACGCCTTAAGCCGCTCACCGCTACCGGAACCTGACACCGACCCAGCACCCACGACGACCACCCTCAGCATAGAGACTCTACCCAACCTGCCCATAACCGTGTCAGACATTGCCCGAGAGACTAATAAAGACAAACGTCTGGCGCGGGTGTTGCATTGGGTAGAGAAAGGGTGGCCAAAAAGAGACAACGACGAGTCCGTCAAAACATTCCGAAACCGGCAAACGGAATTCTCGTTATTAAAAGGGTGCATACTATGGGGGGATAGGGTGGTCATTCCAGAAAAACTACAAGGGAAGGTTCTGGAACTACTACACGAGGGGCACCCTGGCATCATTAGGACTAAAGCCCTGGCCAGAAGTTACGCTTGGTGGCCAGGGATGGACAAACAAATTGAGACCTGGGTAGCAAGGTGCTAACGATGCCAGGAAACTAGGCCAAGCCCACCCACAGCACCCGTCCTAGAGTGGGAAACCCCAAGGGGACCTTGGTCTAGGATCCATATAGACTTCGCTGGGCCCACAAAAGGACACACCTTCCTTATAACAGTAGACGCTTACTCCAACTGGCTGGAGGGAAGAAACATGAAAACAACAACCACGGAGGCCGTGATCAAGGAACTCTGCAAACTCTTTGCAACGCACGGCCTCCCAGACGTTGTCGTTTCCGACAACGGGCCCCAATTCACCTCGCTGGAATTCGAAAAATTCCTAGCGAAAAGGGGCATCCGCCACGTGCTGACAGCACCGGCGCACCCAGCGGCGAACGGTAGGGCGGAACGGATGGTGCAATTCACTAAGAAAACCATCTGGAAAATAGACCACGGGGAGATCCAGGAGAAAATAAACAAACTACTCTTCACCCAACACATAACCCCAAATACCACAACGAATAAAAGCCCAGCCGAACTATTAATGGGGAGGAAATTAAGGTCCCCACTCGACAGGTTACACCCCACGTATAACCCAGAGAAGCCCCCAGACTCAAATAGCAAACACCGAACTTTCGCACCAGGCGACCCCGCATACGCAAGAAACCTGACGGGAGACCCACTATGGGTACCAGCTGTCATCACACAAATAACAGGCCCACACTAGTACCGGCTACAAACAGCAGACGGACGAGCCTGGAAACGCCACATCGACCAATTAAGGTCGAGGACTACCAACCAAGAGACCACCGACGCACAAACAGGCGAAACCGACCCCCACAACACAAACCAAGGGGGGAGGGAATACCCAGGGGACCAAAACCAAAGAAGAATAAACCAGCCATACTTACCGGAAAGCAGCCAGCACGACCCCTTGCCAGGAAGAGACAGCCAGGCCAGCTCGACCGACCCGGGGAGACCGAGCAGGAGCGGCTAAACCCGCAGCTCAACCAACCCGGGAGGCCCAGGAGGGAGCTACGGAGAGCGGCCCAGCCCGACCGACCAGCCGGTTCCCACGATGGCATCAGGAGCAACAGAGATCCCGACCGAACCGGCCGGGATCCAACCTACGACTGAGCTGCGCAGGTCCAGTAGGCTCAGATGGAGCCCCGCCTACCTACGTGACTACGTGACGTAAGGACTAAACCAAGAGGGGAGGGGTGTTCTGTCCCTTAATTAGCATTCTTGAGATCCCCGCGCTTTGATTGTCCAAAGCGCGGGGCACTCTGATTGGTCAGGAGAGCCACGCCGATTGGCTCGCTAAGAATCTCCCGCAATTGGTCAATTAGAATCGCGGGAGATTCAAAGCGGTGCCATTGGCCGTGGCCGCCGCGGCTAAAAGAATAAAAGCCGTGAACCTTGTGCAAAGCGCCAGTTCGGTTCCTACTTTAATAAAAGAGCATGATTTGAAGTCACCGACTCCTGGCGTCATTTTTGAGGACACGACAGTTGTCAAACTCCGGACTGGGGTTTGCCGTCCCCACAGGGAAGGGACCCCAGCACAGGGGGTGGGCGGTGGGAGACTGTTCAGTTGGAGGTTGCAAGTGGCAAGCAAGGTGGAGCCAACAAACAGCTGATCCTGACTTAATGAGGCTCCTGTGAAAATGTCCATCTCCAGTCCACAATTTTTTTGAGAAGTTCATTCCCTCTGCTGATTCCAAAGTCAGATTTCCTTTGCTAAAGAAAATTGTAGTTTGATGTTAGCAGTGCAGGATGGAAGGCAAAATGTGCATAAATCAGTCTGGTAGGAATCAAAACTGGAAGTCTTCTAAAGTTATGGAAGCCTGAAGGAGTTGAAGAACAATAACTTCTATTTTTATTATAAAATAGAAATAATGTTCTGTTTTTAAAGATAACAGATTAACTGAGTTGAGGCTATTTGAAATGCTAAAAACTTGAGAAGAAAATCAATTTTAGCCACACTTTGGAGTTTGTCTTTTATTCTTCAATAATATGATAATAGCAACAGTTATTTTGACATACAGTAGCTTCTTGTGCAAACACAACCGGAGTGCCCGAAAAAGTGCACTGAACATTTTCTATCTGCACTATTTGAATTAGTATTTTCCCCCAGCCTGTACTGCAGTTGTTGCATTCTTCTGCTGTTCAAAGAAGTATTTGGAAAAACAGTGTTGATACTCCTCTTACTTGGCATATCATAAATGCAGAACAGGTTGTGCAATCTGACAAAATAATCAGAAAAAGCAGATCCTCTGTAAAACCATTTCTGAGAGGAGGAAGTTGAAGGAGAGTGGAAAGGAAGGTGTGGGGAGGAGGAAATGTAGCCAGAGGAGAAAGTCACTTGGAAAGACAGTACAGAAGATTTAATTAGAACTAAGAAGAGTCAGAGTGGAGACACTGCAGGAGTTCAGGAAATTGGCTCAGTGGAAGAATGAAGGTCAAGAAAACCAGCAAATTACTAAGGAAGAATCTCAGACGTTGGATCAATGGAAAGTGCAGAATTTAATTCCAGCACCATAAAACCAGTGTAGAAAACAGATGACAAAAAAGCTATTGTCTTGGCAGCATCTGCTTTTCTCTGAAGACACAAAACATTTCTGTTTGTTTTTATCATCTCACTTCCCTTTCCTTTTTAATATATAGAATGAACTTTGGACTTAGTGTGTTCTGGAACTGTCAAACCCAACAATTTTCAGTAGTAATAGTGTGTAAATCATCATTATCATCATCATCACCACCACTACCACCACCACCACCACTACCACCACAATCATCATCAAATTTTATTGTTCTTTCTCCTGACATTATCTAGTAGTTTATGTTTTCTGAATTTCCACTTTTCAAAAAAAAAAAAAAAAAGGCAAGGAAGGGATAAGATTATCTTCATACATTACCTTTATTTGCAATATTATCTTCCTTTGGTTTTCTAAAGGACGTGCAGGATCTAAGCAGCATGTGGCCAACATCAACTTTTTCGTGGCCTCTAGAGCCTTGGTGGGGGACCAAGGGGTCTGGATGGATCCAAGAAGTCTGACCTTTTCTGCTTTTTAGTAAAGTTAGAATGTTAAGATTAAATTTCTTTTAATGACCCTGTAATCCCTTGCATTGAGGCAGAGTCAGGGCAACTTAATGAAGCTGATAATTTATTGGCCAATGCCCTTCCTGACACCTACATGGAGTTCACAGCAGATATTTTTTCTTTGTGCCCAGAGAGAGAAATACCTGCCATTACCTAGGATCAAACTCACAACCCTGTGATTGTGAAGTGAGAACTCCACTTCTAGGCCACCACACTGCTCTATGTTAAGATGAAATGTTTGTCTTAAACCAGGGGAGGGAAAGAGGCCACATGAGAAACTAGGTTTATTGTGGAGGGCCACCATTACTGATGCACCCCCCCCCCCCACTGCCATCACCCCATCTCCCCACTGATGATGCCATGCCTCACACTGATGCTTTCTGCTGACACAGGCCAGGTGTGGCCCACAAAATTTAAAATGCCTGGGTCTGCCTTAAACCTTTCAGAAGCTCAGTGCAAAGCAAAAGTAAACACCTCCAGTGAATGGCTATCTAGCCTCGGTATGAAATTTTACTTTGAGGAACAGTCAAATTCCCCAATCTTTGTTTGCAGTGGAGGAAAGGGATTGTTTTGTTGCTCTAGGCTTGACAGCAGCTCAAGGCATAGCAGTAATTTTCATTGCTTGTCTCAGCAATTTGGTAGAAGACTATGGCAGCCTGCTCTCAAATTGCTTCTGAGGGTGTGCTGAATTGCCCTTAATTTCTTAGTTTGCAGTTAAGCTTCATAACCCACTCTTAGGCTGAGGAATGCTATTACAACTAAAGACAAAGCTGTTGTGCATATCTGAAAGTTGCCAAAGGTGTTCAGGTGTTTTTTTTAATATATAAAAAAATTAGCTCCTATATGTAATGCAATGCTATAAAAGTATAATAAAACCCAAATCTCATTTGTTCCACTTCATGTTCTTCTAATGCAGTGAAAAAAAAGGGACCCCATAAAAAAGCAGCATCTGTGCTTAGACTGTATACTAGAAAAAGATCATATGGCTGCTAATTCCATTTACATGTTTTAACTGTTCACATGCCATCTAATTCCACTTGCTACATACTTATTTGGCTGGGGGTTGGGTGTCATTTAAATAGGGGAAATGAAAATGAAAACAGCCATTCACTTTGTTAACAAGACAGCATTGAAAACTGATACAAGTGTTTTAGTACATAGTGGCCTGCCAGTATATTCTAAAATCATCAGATTAAAAATAGTGGTTTTTGTTTTTGTTTTAAAGAGAGACTTTGCCAGCAGGACTTCTACATTTGGCTCACGACATCCATTTTGCAGAAAGAAAACATGACAGAATTCCACTGCAAGTGAGCCAACAATTTAGAAGTCATTCATCTGTTTGTAATTCAAACCAAAGTAATGCCTTGGAACATCAAAATACTTTCAGATTGGTAAAAAAGGAAAAAGCCATAGCAAAATAGAGATTTTGTTTTAATTTTATTTACTAAAATACAGTATGTCTGGTTGGTGATAACTGTTTCCACAGGGAAAAAAAGGAGAATTCATTTTGCTTTAATGGTTTGTATATATTAAATAAGAGTCAGTGGGTCTCGTGGTTAATGTATCAGGCTGCAAACCAGAAATTGTAAGTTCGAATCCCAAGTTAGGTAGCATGGGGGGAAAAGAGGAGAAGGAGAAGGAGTAGTTTCATCACTGGAGGCTTTTAAGAAGAGACTGGACAGTCACTTGCTTGAAATGGTAGAGGATCTCCTGCTTGAGCAGGGGCCTAGATTAGAAGACCTCCAAAGTCCCTTCCAGTTCTATTCTGATTCTGATTCAACAATCCAGTCCTTCCAACAGTTCCAAGAAGGCTCCACACCCATTTGCACTACTCAGTGACCCTGATGACATGGATAAACCTCCAGGTGGCCTCAACATCTCTCTAAAAGAACACAAATGACCAGCTGTCTTCAAGGAGTATAAATCCTTCCATTCACCACCATCCAGAGCTAAAGAAGCTTCTTGGATGAGAAGTGAAACATCAGAAAAAAACAAGAAAGTCCAATTGCCTTAGTGGTGGGATTCAATTTTTTTTACTACCGTTTCTGGGGGCGTGGCTTGGTGAACGTGGCTTGGTGGGCATGGCTTGGTGGACATGGCTGGGGAAGGTTACTGCAAAATCCCATTCCATCCCCACCTCACTAACCTGATTTCCAGCTCCATTCTCCTATGCAGGCTAACTAAAGAAGACTCAGCCGATCAGCTGGGACTCAGGAGGCAGAGAATAGATGGGGGCGGGGCCAGTCAGAGGTAGTATTTGCTGGTTCTCTGAACTACTCAAAATTTCTGCTACCGGTTCTCTAGAACCTGTCAGAACCTGCTGAATACCACCTCTGAATTGCCTCTTGAAAAACCACATTTGGGACTTTAAAGTAGTCATTCCCAGAAGGGACTGTGTTAGTTTAATCAAGGCCAGTGGGTGGCTAGTTTCAGGTGCAATAAAGGTAGAGAAATACTAAAATTCAATTCTTCTTACCACCATAAGACAGGCCTTGATAGCAGCTCTAACTCATGCTAATCAGAATAGAGCTGGATTGCACTTTGAAGGTCTTCTTGTCCAGTAGTCCTCAATCCCTGAGGCCCATTACCAGGGCATGGCCTATTCAAAATTTGGCTGCTTGAATGGTTGGCTGGAGTGTGTATGTGCATCTGCATGCAGATCAATTTATGTGAGTGGCAGGCTGGGCGGGCACTTGTGCACTTGCATGCCAGCCTGTCAGTCCCACAAGTTGAGCTGTATACATGTGCACCAGCCCATGATTTATGCAAGGGCTGAGTACATGCCAGCCCACCACAGTCCAGTTCTCCTCTCCCCTTCCCAGCTGGTCACAAATATTGGGGACTGCTATTCTAATCCAACCCTCTGCTCTAGCAGGAAATCTTATATCATTTCAGTCTCTTTTTAAAAACCTCCAGTAATGAAGCACCCACAATTTCTGATGGCAAGCTGTTCCATTGGTGAATTGTTCTCACTGTTGGAAAGTTTCTTTGTAATTCTAGGTTGCTTTTCTCCTTGATTAGTTTCCATCCATTGTTTCTGGTGCTTTGAAAAATAAGTTGACACCTTCCTCTTTGTGGCAGCCTCTGAAATATTGGAAAACTGCTATCATGTCCCCACTAATCCTTCTTTTCTCTAGATGAGCCAAACCCAAATCCTGCAACCATTTTTTTATGTTTTTTTTTCCTCCAGGACTTTAATCACCTCAATTGGTCTTCTCTGCATTTTTTCCAAAGTCCTAACATCTTTTTGTAATGTGGTGACCAAAACTGGATACAGTATTCCAGGTGTGGTCTTACTAAGGATTTATAAAATGGTACTAATACGTCACTTTACTTTTGATTCTATGACTCTTATACAACCAAGAATTGAATTAGCTTTTGGGGCTGCTGGTTCTTATTTAAGTGATTGTCCACTAGGGTCTTTCTCTCAGTTACTGTTTTTGAGCCAGGTTTCACCTAATGTGTACTTGTAGCCTTACTTTTTCCTGCCTAAGTGTAAAATCTTGCTTTTCTCCACATGAAATTTCATTTTGTTGAATAGGGCCCATTGTTCAAGTCTGTCAAGATCTTTTTGGATCCTGAGCTTGTCGTCTGGAGTATTGGCTATTCCTGCCAGCTTAGTGTCACTTACAAATTCAGTGAATTTTCTTTCTATTCTAGAAATTTCTTTCTATTACCTCATCTAAGTCATTTATGAAGATATTGAATACCCATTCCTCCTCCTCCTGTGGCAATCTAAACATCTCTTTACCACATCAATTTATGTCCCTTGATTACTAAAATAATTCTAATAATTGTAACTGTGTAACCAGGGGAGATAGATAGATAGATAGATAGATAGATAGATAGATAGATAGATAGATAGATAGATAGATATGTTTTCTTAAGTTTTCGCGGGTACTTACATGTCTGGCATTCAGCTTTGTTCGGGTATTTTCCCACATCATAGCAGTGGTGTTTTTAAAGTTGTAGCAATGTTTCAGCAGAATCTCATCTGCCATCATCAGGCTTCTGTATAGTGTTCATCTGTGAGTTAGACTTTTACAGTGGTTTCAGATTTAAATTTGGGGCAGCCTATTGCTGTGCTAGAATGTTTTTTTCTTCATCCTGATTGGTTGAGAGTCTTGGTCTGTGTTTATTGGTCTTGGAGTTTGCTGTGTTCTGCTTCTAATATCTTCTGTCTGGTTTTTTTTGGCTCTTTTTGTATCTTGATGGGCTGGCAACATTGTGTTACTTTATTGGAGGTCTTTAGTGCAGCTTGGCTTCGGGTAAATGGATGGCTATCATTAGTTAGGAAGCTGGGTTTCATCTGGGTGCCTGGTTGGGGTGTGTTTGAGATGGAGGTATCAGGGGGGATCTGTTTGTGCCCAGGTGTTTGCCTGGCTTGTGGTGTGGAGATTTTTTTGTTTGTGAGTGCAGGCTTCCAAATGATTGACAGCCTGGTGGAATCATCTCTTCTGTTCATGCTTTCTGGTCTTTTTCAATCTCTATGGCTTCTCTGATGATTCTGTGGCTGGGATTTTCTATAGTGGCTAGGGTTTTGTTGCCATTGAAGTTGATGCTATGACCTGTGGCTTCCATGTGTTGAACTAGTGAGGAAGTGTGTTCCAGCTTTTTGACTGCATTTTTGTGTTCATCCAGCTTATTCTTCTATTGATCTGTCCAATGTATGTGGCCGGGCATGATGCACAGGATACTTCATATATGCCTTGGTCTTCCAGGTCAATTTTGTCTTTGGGGTTTCTGAGGACGGCTGCTATTTTTCTGTCTGTTTTGAAGGCAGTCTTGATGTGGTGTCTGTATAATATCTTACTAATTTTGTCTGTAGTGCCTCTTATGTAGGGCAGGACAGCTATTCCATGGGTCTGTTCATCTTCTGGGTCTCTATTATGTCTCAGTGTGTTTTTGTGGATCAAATTGGTGATTTTGCTTTTGTGGAAGCCGTTGGCTGTCAATATTTTAGTCAGGGTGCATAGTTCAGTCTTAATGTGTGTCTTGTCTGCCAGGCATTTGGTTCTAGTAATTAGTGTTTTAGCCACGGAGTTTATCTGTGCTGGGTGGTGGTGGGATTGGGCGTTGAGGTAGCGGTTGGTGTGTGTTTTCTTCTGGTATATGGTGTGTCCTAGTGTGCCATCTGTTTTTTTGTAGATTAGTACATCTAGGAATGGTAGTTGTTTGTTTGTTTCTGTTTCCATGGTGAACTTGATTTTGGGGTGTGCACTGTTTAGGTGTGTTAGAAAATTGTTTAGGTTTTCTTGTCCATGGGGCCAAATCATGAATGTGTCATCGATATATCTTAACCATAGTTTGGGTTTGAGGATAGTATTGGCCAGGGCTCTGGATTCGAATTCTTCCATGAACAGGTTTGCAATGACAGGTGGCAGTGGTGATCCCATGGGGGCTCCTTCAATTTGTTTGTATACACCTGGAATTGAGCAGCAAAATCCACCCTCTACTTTGGGACAAAATAAAACAACTTACAACTTTGAGAGCTGAAACTAAAACCACTTATCCAGTAATGGATAGAACAGACTATGAAACAAAATTGACAGACCTACTCCAAGACTCCACATACAAACCCATAAACACGGATCCAACCACATATCTGGAAAAATTAACCAAGAAGAAAATTATAACCAGCCACATGAGCAAAGAGATCCAACAGATGATCATCCCAAGAGAAAAATCTTCCAGATGCCCCAAACTATACAGCCTCCCAAAAATACACAAAGAAGGCATACCTCTCAGACCCATAGTCAGCTCCAGAGGAGCACCACTACAAAACCTAGCTAAACACTTAGCAAAACAGCTACAGCCCCATGCTGAAAGAGCAGCTTCACATGTACAAAACTCATACCACTTCTTGGAAATGATCAAAGATCTACACATGGATCAAGAAGATCTGCTTGTAAGTTTTGATGCGGTTTCACTATTCACTCAAGTCCCAATAAAAGAAACTCTTGAAATCATCAAAAATAAATACGAACCAGCTAAACACCTCATGGAACTAACAGAACACTGCTTAACCAACACGGATTTCATATACAAAGGACAAAGATACAAGCAAATTGAAGGAGCCCCTAAGGGATCACCACTGTCACCCGTCATTGCAAACCTGTTCATGGAAGAATTCAAATCCAGAGCCCTGGTCAATGCCACCCACAAACCCAAACTATGTTTAAGATACATCGATGACACATTTATGATTTGGCCCCATGGAAAAGAATACCTAAACAATTTTCTAACACATCTAAACAGCACACACCCCAAAATCAAGTTCACCATGGAAACGGAAACAAACAAACAACTACCATTCCTAGATGTACTAATCTACAAAAAAACAGATGGCACACTAGGACACATCTTATACCAGAAGGAAACACATACCAACCGCTACCTCAACGCCCAATCCCACCACCACCCACCACAGATAAACTCCGTGGCCAAAACACTAATTGCTAGAACCAAACGCTTGGCAGACAAGACACACATAAAGACTGAACTATGCACCCTGACTAAAGTACTGACAGCCAACGGCTTCCACAAAAGCAAAATCACCGGCTTGATCCACAAAAACACACTGAGACATAATGGAGACCTAGAAGATGAACAGCTGTCCTGCCCTACATAAGAGGCACTACAGACAAAATCAGTAAGATACTACACAGGCATCACATCAAGACTGCCTTCAAAAGAGACAGAAAAATAGCAGCCATCCTTAGAAACCCCAAAGATAAAATTGACCTGGAAAACCAAGGCATATACGAAGTCCCCTGTGCATCATGCCCAGCCACAAAAATTGGACAGACCAATAGAAGAATAAGTACCTGCCTGAATGAACACAAAAATGCAGTAAAAAAGCTGGAACACACTTCCTCACTAGTCCAACACATAAAAGCCACAGGTCATAGCATCAACTTCAATGGCACCAAAACCTTAGCCACTATAGAAAACCCCAGCCACAGAATTATCAGAGAAGCCATAGAGATTGAAAAAAGACCTGAAAGCATGAATAGAAGAGATGATTCGACCAGACTGTCAATCATTTGGAAGCCTGCACTCACAAACAAACAAAATCTCCACATCACTATCCAGGCAAGCACTTGGGCACAAACAGATCCCCCCTGATACCTCCAGCTCAAACACAACTCAACCAGGCACCCAGATGAAACCTAGCTTCCTAATAAATGATAGCCGTCCATTTACTCGCAGCCAAGCTGCACTAAAAGCCTCCAATACAGGAACACAATGTTGACAGCCAATCAAGACACATAAAAAAAGCCACAAAACAGACAGAAGATATTAGAAACAGCAATCAAGCAGAACACAGCAAACTCCAAGACCAAGAAACATAGATCAAGACTCCCAACCAATCAGGATGAAGAAAAAACCATTCTAGCACAGCAATAGGCTGGCCCCAAATTTAAAACTGAAACCACTGTAAAAGTCTGACTCACAGATGAACACAATACAGAATCCTGATGATGGCAGATGAGATTCTGCCGAAACGTTGCTACAAATTTAAAAGCACAAATATAATGACGTGGGAAAATACTCGTGTTAGGAAATTGTTTAGGTTTTCTTTTCCATGGGGCCAAATCACAAATGTGTCATTGATGTATCTTAACCATATTTTGGGTTTGTGGATGGCATTGGCCAGGGCTCTGGATTCAAATTCTTCCATGAACAGGCTTGCAATGATGGGTGACAGTGGTGATCCCATGGGGGCTCCTTCAATTTGTTTGTATCTTTGTCCTTTGTATATGAAATATGTATTGGTTAAGCAGTGTTCTGTTAGTTCCATGAGGTGTTTAGCTGGTTGGCATTTATTTTTGATGATTTCAAGGGTCTCTTTTATTGGGATTTGAGTGAATAGTGAAACCACGTTGAAACTTACAAGCAGATCTTCTTGATCCATGTGTAGATCTTTGATCATTTCCAAGAAGTGGTATGAGTTTTGTACATGTGAAGCTGCTCTTTCAGCATGGGGCTGTAGCTATTTTGCTAAGTGTTTAGCTAGGTTTTGTAGTGGTGCTCCTCTGGAGCTGACTATGGGTCTGAGAGGTATGCCTTCTTTGTGTATTTTTGGGAGGCCGTATAGTTTGGGGCATCTGGAAGATTTTTCTCTTGGGATGATCATCTGTTGGATCTCTTTGCTCATGTGGCTGGTTATAATTTTATTCTTGGTTAATTTTTCCAGATATGTGGTTGGGTCTGTGTTTATGGGTTTGTATGTGGAGTCTTGGAGTAGGTCTGACAATTTTGTTTCATAGTCTTTTCTGTCCATGACTACAGTGGCATTCCCTTTATCTGCTGGGAGGATGATTATGCTGCTGTCTCTTTTCAGGGTTTGTAGCGCTTTAATTTCTTCTTTCTGCAAGTTGCTTTTGGGTGGTGTCAATTTTGTTTCATAGTCTTTTCTGTCCATGACTACTGTGGCAAATTTAAAACTGAAACTACTGTAAAAGTCTGACTCACAGACAAACACAATACAGAAGCCTGATGATGGCAGATGAGACTCTGCTGAAACGTTGCTACAACTTTAAAAGCAGAACTACAATGACTGGGAAAATACCCGAACAAAGCTGAATGCCATAAAACATACACACACACACACACACATACATGCAGGTCTTGGAGTGTTTGGGTCTTTTCCCTTGTAAGATTGAGAGTATCTTGGCAATGTTTCAATGAGGTCCCACTCGCCATCTTCAGGCTGGTACTTTCGGTTTCGTGCTTGTGTGAGCACAGCGTGATCGGAGATGCCGTCTCTATAAATACTGGTGTGGGGGAATGTCTGTGTTGTCATTTCTTGATTGGTTGATGGAAATGACAACACAGCCAACCTCCCCACCAGGATTTAAAGAGTGATGGCAACTCCGATCACACTGTGCTTGCACAAGCTCGAAGCCGAGAGCACCAAAGCCGAAAGCCTGAGCATGGTGAGTGTGACTTTGTCAAAACTCTCAATCTTACATGGGAAAAGACCCGAATGTGCCAAGACCTGCATACCTGTACCCATGAAAATCTACGAAAACAAATATGCATACATATACATACAAACATATATATATATCCCTTCCTCCTTCCTTTCCTCCCCCTCTCTCTCATTTTCTATCATCTCTCTAATCTATCTTAACAAGGGAAATCTATTAACCAGTGAACTGACAATTTTTGTGGAACAGTAAAATTAAACCATTGGGCACCATAATTTAAATAAATATTTTTCTTTAAGGATAAAAATTTGCTTTAAGGAGGAGGAAATACATGTTAATGTCATTTTGAGATGAAAATTCGCACTATCATACTTTGTCATAAACAACCCATTTAAAGGGGAGTAAAAAGAAAGTGGGGAAGATACCTCCCAAAACATTTTGATTTAGCTGTAGACTCAAATCATTGGTTGTCTTTTGGGAAAAGGAAACTTAAATCATTTACCAAATAGTTTTTCCTACAAAGAAGACTGGATTTTGTTTCTGAATCACCTGCAATTTTCTTTGCAGTCTCTCCTGTTTTAAAAATTAAGTAGACTCGGACTCTTGATTTCCCCTGTGCATAGTAATTCAGCCACTTCACTACATTTCAACATTAACAAGCTGTGAGGGCAGAGGGAGGGAGGAAGCAAAGGAATAAATTCATTCAAGGCTGTGAATTGCTCAAAACTCAACCTGAACTTCAGCTGAACTTATACACAGTCTCAAATTTATTTATTTATTTATTTATTTTCAAGAACGTGATGATTAACTTCCTCTAAACTCATCCTGTAGGAGGTAATACCAACATTTTCCATTGGAATCTCTTTTATATCATTTCCATTCTAGCTGAGGTTGTATTGTTTTTATTTTCGGTGAATCAAAATAAAGTTCAGATGGGATTATGAGTGTGGACTTTTAAAAAACCCACAGTTCATTATAACAGTTCATTGCGAGGCTATCCACACAACTTTGTTTGAACTGTTTGCTCTTCTCTGTTATTCCTCCCATTCTTGGTATAGACTGAAAGAAGGGATGGTTTCTACTGATAAAATCCTTTCTTATATCTCAATTTTATAGGAACTATTAAATGGTGAAAACTGCTTCAAGTGATAACATTAAGTTACTTTTCTCAGAATTATTTTTTGATTCTGCTTTCACTGCCTTATCTTTAACTTACTCTTTTATTAAACTTTTTAATATAATGTCATTTTACCTTAAGATAATGTAAAATGCTTGGAGTTAGCATTTTGCCTCATAAGTCATGTCTATATTTTATTGGACTGGGTGCATAGTTAATCATACTGAAATGAGCTATTAAATCATTAGGGCAAGTTAGTCACTTCATAGTTCAAAAAGACACCAACAGATTATTTAAATGCATTATAATGGTGAACACGCTACAAAATGCATAATTTATGGTAAAACAAAAGAGTATTTCACTTATTCTTTTGAAGTATTCAAAAATGCTTTTCTTCATTTCTTTGTGTGCATTTTGTTGCAGAAACAGAAAGAGAACACTTTAACAAGGGCATCATGGGGGAATCAGGTGATTCACAACAGAAATCAGAATCCCCATGGATCTAGAATTTTGCTCCTGTCATTTAGCATTGGTACACAACATGTGACCCTTCAGTTCTTACCAAATTAAAACTCCAGAGATTCCAGACAATATGGCCAAAAATTAGATAAGCTACATTCTCTATACTGAGATGTTAAGATATTGATGTTGCATGTACCTGTGATGTCTCCCTTGGATACTTTCTTAGATGCCAGCTCAGGGGAGGATGAGCCCATTCCTGGCATGTCAGGAATGGAGTGGATTGATGGCTCTGAATGGCTATCTGGGAGGGATTTGATTGAGGCTCCAGCTGGGGAAAGCTTGCAGTGGTAGACAGCCAGTGAAGAGGAGAAGTGTTGTGAACTAATAAAATACTCAAATAAAGTTTATCAAAAGTTTTAGAAAATAGCAGGGTGCTAGCCCTGCACTTCTGATTGGCCAATAATAGCGATATCGGATTGGTCCGTTCAGGAGAATCTGTTTGGCTGTTAACGAGCCACTCTCATTGGTTAAGGGGGTTAACACTCCACGTTTCCTATTGGTTACTAGAGCAGCAGCTTGTCTATAAAAGGACTGCTTTTGCTCTAGGGTTTTGCTCTGTTCAGAATGTATAATAAAGAGTTGAAGTTCACTGTTCACCGTCTCATCTCCGTTCCTTGCACCCATGCGCAGAACTTAACACTGGTGATGAAGATGGGATATGGAGACATCAGAGCTGAACACTACAGAGCACTAAACAGAGCACATGGCTGAAGGCGCATCAACGGCGGAAGCCATGACCGGTGGCACCATACCACCCGCTCCATTCAACCCGGCACAAGAAGACTGGGACTCATACATGGACTGGTTCCAGATGTTTCTGGAGACCAACAACTTGAAGGATGGCACTACTGGGAAAAAGAGAGTGGTATCCCTGACTCACTGCGGACCTGCCATTTTCAAGATGGCCAAGGCACTGGCGAAACCGGCTGAGGTGAAATCCATGGACTGGGATGTCCTCAAGCCCCTCCTACGGGCCCACTATGCACCTACTGTACCAACGCTTGTACGAAGACATGAATTTTACCAGAGAGACCAGCGGAAAGGAGAAAGCGTTGCAGATTTCATCGCGGATCTCCGGAACCTGGGAGGCCTCTGTGGGTTCGCCGACCTCAAAGAAGATCTCAGAGACTGAATAGTTCTGGGATTAGATGCACCGCATGTGCAAAGCAAGCTGATCGTGAAAGGCGACATCAGCTTTGCAGATACCATCGCTGACGCTACTGCAGCAGAAGCAACCAGGAAGTCGGCTGCCCTAATGCGCCGCACCAATGCCTGGCTCCGCCAACTCGCCAGTGAAACCTCACCTCGCCTTGAGGGACATGCAACGGCAACCCACCATGAGGACCTCGAATCGTCATCAGAAAGTGATGAGGAAGAAGTCAACCGGCTCCGGTCTGAACGAGAACAACGCCACCAACGTAACCAGAGACTGCAATATCAATGCGCAGGCTGTGGGGCAAACCACCCACGTTCAGACTGCAAATTCTTGACACGCTCTGCCATATTTGTGGGAAGAGAGGCCACATCGGAAAGGTCTGTCGAAGCAAGATAGGAGCCAGCCCATTTCAGAGGGGAACCAACTATCGCCAACCCACAGGAATTCGTCCTGTGAATCGGGAACATTCGAACCACCAATGGAACAACCACTCCTACAGAAATAAACCACTAGCCCATTCAACAAAACGAGAAGAGGCACACCAAACCATCACGATTGGTCACGCATCATCATTAGATGCAAAGAAGATCCGAGTGAAGGTCGCCATCGAAAACCAGCCCTGCGTGATGGAAGTCAATTCAGGATCGTCCCTCTCAATGGTTTCCTGGAAGACCCTAAAACAATTGATCCCTGCCGTCCGGCGGCAAGACCTCAGAACCCAAAGAATCATTCTCAAGGACTATCAAGGAAACCAAATTCCAGTCGTTGGATCAAGCCTAGTCCGGGTCTCATTCAAAAATCGTACTGCATCCTTACCATTGACCGTCGTCGACCGTGATCAGCCTAGTTTGTTAGGCCTTCAATGGTTCACTCCACTTGGGATTGAGGTAGCTGGCATTCACCAGACCAGCAGTGACAACTGGGAGGAGGCCCTCGTCCAGGAATTCCAGGATGTTTTTGCAGACAAACTAGGCGAGTACAAGGGGACCCCAATATCATTTAACCTTAATCCTGAAGTGGCCCCCATCCACCTTAAGCCTCGTTGAGTCCCTTTTGCCCTAAAACCAAAGATTGACGAGCAGCTTGATAAATTAATAGCCGAGGGTGTTTTAGAACCAACCAACCATGCTCCTTGGGAAACCCCAATCATAACACCCATCAAACCGGATGGATCGTTAAGGATTTGTGGGGACTACCATGCCACCCTGAATCACGCCCTTCAACAGAGCGCTTACTCGGTACCGGTGGTACGACACCTCCTCCATTCTCTAGGGGGCGGAAAGGTCTTCGCTAAATTGGATTTAGCACAGGCATACCAACAACTGCCTGTAGATAAATAAACAGCAGAGGCACAAACGATCGTTACGCACCAAGGTGCTTTTAAGTGCAACCGACTCCAATTCGGAGTTAGCGTGGACCCAGGGATCTTTCAGAGCTTGATGGAGAGACTCTTGCAAGAGATCAAGGGGGTCATACCATACTTTGATGACGTTTTAATTGCTACCCCTAATAGAGAAATACTAAAAGAGCTTCTTAGACTCATTCTCCAGAAATTTAAAGACTCTGGCCTTAAAGTTAAAAAGAATAAATGTCAACTGTGTACAGATAAAGTAGAGTTCCTGGGGTACCTAATCGATAAACAAGGCATTCACCCCACCAGTAGCAAGTTAAGGACAATCAAGAATGCCCCAAGACCCAGAAACAAGACTGATCTCCAAGCTTTCCTGGGGCTTATTAATTTTTACAACATCTTCCTGCCCCACAAAGCGACCGTAGCCAAGCCCCTACATCGGCTCCTCGATAAAAAAGCAACCGGGGTTTGGGGGCACCGAGAGGAGCACGCGTTCCGACAAGTGAAAAACCTATTAACTTCAGATGCTGTTTTAGACTTTGCCTTTAACAATCACATGTGACGCGTCACCCTTTGGAGTAGGAGCCATTTTGAGCCATGTGTTACCAAACGGTAGTGAAGCCCCTATTGCCTATTTTTCAAGAACTCTATCAAAGGTTGAACGTAACTATAGTCAAATCGATAAAGAGGCTCTTGCTGTTGTATCTGCTGTTAAATGGTTTCATGAATATGTTTATGGATGAGTTTTGACTATTGTTACCGACCACAAACCTTTGCTGGGGATAATAGCGGGAGACAAGCCAACCTCCTATATATCATCACCTAGAATGACTCGCTGGTCAGAGTTTTTGGCTGCGTACAATTATAAGCTGCAGCATTGCCTGGGGAAAGCCATTCCCCACACTGACACATTGAGCTGTGCACCACTTCTGGAAACTGTCGATGACCCAGCTCCAACCCTTACAACGCTCCAGATTGAAACGCTGCATTCACTGCCGCTGATCGCTAGAGATATCGCGATCGAAACAAAATGCGATCCTATCTTAAAGCGGGTTCTTAGCTGGGTCGAACAAGGATGGCCAGTAGATCAAACCCCTGACAACTTCATTCCCTTCAAGAATCGACAAATGGAACTTTTTTTGCAAAAGGGCTGCATCCTATGGGGGGGATAGAGTCGTCATCCCAGAGCGGTTACAACGAGCGGTACTAAAGACACTGCATGAGGGCCACCCCGGCATCATGCGCATGAAAGCGCTTGCACGAAGCTACGCATGGTGGCCAGGCATTGACAAACAAATCGAAGCCTGGGTAAAGACTTGTTATAAGTGCCAGGAGGTTCGCAATGCCTCAACAAAAGCAACTCCAACAGAATGGGAAATACCCCGGGGACCGTGGTCCCACATTCATATTGACTTTGCGGGACCTACTAAGGGACATACATTCCTATTAACAGTGGATGCCTACTCAAACTGGCTCGAGATCCACGAAATGAAAAGTACTACAACCGAGTCTGTCATCCGGAAGTTCAACAGATTATTCGCGACGCATGGACTGCCAGATGTTCTGGTATCCGACAACGGACCCTAGTTTACCATGCTTTCTTTTGAACAATACTTAGCGGACCGCGGTATTCGCCATGCGCTAACTTCACCAGTGCACCCTGCGGCTAACAGAAGAGCCGAGTGCATGGTACAGTTTGTTAAAAAAAAACCTCTACAAGATGGACTATGGGGACATTGAAGATAAAATAAATAGAATACTCCTTCTCCAACACATCACTCCGCACAGCGTCACCAACAAGACTCCAGTGGAACTATTGATGGGATGCAAACTCCGCTCCCACCTCGACCGGCTTCACCCATCTTACGAGCCAGAGAAACCCTGTGGATCTAGCGGAAAATGCTGTGAGTTCCAGATAGGTGACTTAGTTTTCTGGTGAACCGTTGTGGATCGAGGCCACTGTTATTCAAGCCACTGGACCCAGGTCGTACCGGGTGAAAACCTGTGATGGAAAAATATGGAAACGCCATATTGATCAGCTTCACTCGAGGCTCCAACCTAGTTTCCGTGACTCCGGTAACTCCCAAACTGAGGGGGGAGGGGATGTCGAAGAAACTGAATTTGAAATGGCGGAAAGCAGGAACGAAAGAAGTCAGCCATTGGGCGTGACAAGTGAAGAAGGATCAAGGATGGGGGTAGCCTCACCACAGAGGAACAACCCAACAGAGGCAAGTCCGCAAGGGTCAGAGGACAACGACGAGAACACTGGCGGTACCGAGTCGTCCAACGAAGATCCACCAGCACCCGACGTGCCCGAAAACGCCCTGTCAAAACAGGCTTATGGACAAGAACCGGTGGGACAGCGTAAATCCAATAGACAATCGAAGCAACCTTCCTACTTCAGAGATTACATCACCGCACCCCCCAAACTGAACCCAGGGGCGAAGGGGTGTTGTGAACTAATAAAATACTCAAATAAAGTTTATCAAAAGCTTCAGAAAATAGCAGGGTTCTAGCCCTGTACTTCTGATTGGCCGATAATAACGATATCGGATTGGTCCGTTCAGGAGAATCTGATTGGCTGTTAACGAGCCACTCTCATTGGTTAAGGGGGTTAACACTCCATGTTTCCTATTGGTTACTAGAGCAGCAGCTTGCCTATAAAAGGGCTGCTTTTGCTCTAGGGTTTTGCTCTGTTCAGAATGTATAATAAAGAGTTGAAGTTCACTGTTCACCGTCTCGTCTCCATTCCTTGCGTCCATGCGCAGAACTTAACAAGAAGGAACTGCTTTCTGTATCTGCTCCAAGAACACATAAGACAGAGAAAAGGCAGGTGTCAATTTTGAACTGAACCTGGCACCTGAGGAACAGGAAAATGACCTTTTGTCACCCAATCTGATGCTAGTGACATAGCAGTCAGAGCCATTTTACTCCAGGAGAACTAGCAGGGCCAGCTGCAGCCCTGTGCATACACCTTGAAAAAAAGTGACAGAAGTGGAGCAACAGTGGGCAGTGTGGGAGAAAGAAGACTAAGCTATCTGTTGGGTGCCATTTTCTAGCTTGGAGCAAGATTCCATTCCAGGTGTGACTGACCATAAAAACCTGGGAGCCCTCAAAACCCCAAGCAAATTGTCCCCTAAGCAAGCACTCTGAACCCAATACTTCCAGCAATTTAACTTCACCTTCTGCTACCTTCCAGGAGGGAAAATGTCCTAACTTATGCTTTGTTGAGATTACTGCAATACAACAACACCAAGCCAGAAATAATTAAGCTCCTGCTCCCAGCTTCAAAATTAGTGGCCCGAGTGCACAGGTGGAAGGGGACCCATCTCTGAACAATATCACTACCCTAGCTTTTTAGCAGGCCCTAGACCATGATGATTCCTACTCAATGAAGGATGGCCTGCCTTGGGTGGCAGGAAAATTATATGTCCCAGTCAGTCAAACTCATGCAAACCTGCCATGTCTCCAAAGTGGTGGGGCACTTTGGGTTTGTAAAACTCTTTACTTACTTAAAAGGCAGTTTTGATATCCATCCCACAAGAAGGACATTGAGAGCTATGTAGAGTTCTTTAGTCAGAACCTTGACAGCAGGAGCAGAGAAGGCCAGCCAGATTACTTGATAGGGGAAAGCCCTGCCCATCTTGATGGGCTGCACTGGAAAGCTGGCTATTTATCGCAGCAGACAGATGGAGGAGTTGCTGTGAACAACATGTTTGTTTTCTACCTGTATGTTTTCTGGTCATGATTCCTTCCTCACTCTGGATTGACATCGTGTTTGGAATTGAGCCGTGCCTTGAAAACTCTGGACTTTTCTTGCCTCATGAGCTCACTTATGTGTGGATTTAAGTTTTGCCTGCTGGATTTAAGTTTGTCTGGTGGAGTTACTTTGTTTGAGCAACTTCCAAGTGCTTTGTGGACTATTGGGCCATTGTTTTGTGGACCAACCTTGGTCTGCTCATAGCTGGACTTAATTCAGACACCTCTGAGTTTTGGAGAAGGAAATTGTTGGGGAATAGTAATAAACTCACTAAACCATAGTTGTGTGTGTGAGTGAGTGAGTGTACATCAAGATGGGTTCTGCTGATAGTTGTACATGATGATGATGAATTTGAATTATAAATATTGATTTGGAATTTTGTGTGATTATTGGGGGTTTTATTGCTCTTGTAACCTGGTAGGTATCCTTTGTTTAAAGTGGCACAAATCACTTGTAAATAATATATCCATACATTTCAATATGAATGGAACTGTGACATTCAGTTCCATTACAATAACAGGTGTAATACATCCTTTATTCAAATTGACAAATATTATTTTCATCATCCCATGGATGACACTTGAAATTTCAACTCATAAAAGATGATTTAACAAAATTTGTAATAAAACTAACTTTAAGGAACACGATAGATACACTTTTGTATCTCTTTACTTCTGCCTATGTTAGGAAATGCAAAAGATGGAATGAAACTTAAATAATTTATTGTCATTTGTTTGAAAGGAGACAAACTCCTATTGTGTTTTATAGCCTATTACATTAACTCACCAAAGCATCATTTGGCAGACACATTAGTTTTAGTATGTTGTGAGGGGAAAGAAATGCATGTACTAAGCATCTGGTGCTTCTCTGCATCTGTAGCATGAAATATTCTTCATTATTCAACTGATTTCCCAGCACATTTTTTTGGGATTTTGGAGAATGAAGGAAAAAATGCCAAGGTTACCTGTCTTTCTTTAGCCCTTTGATTTCCACAGCAGGCAACTGATGCATGTGGTATAATTATATGGAGAGAAAGTTATCTGATGTTTAATTTTGCCTCAACAAACATTGTTTGCTTCCTAAGCAGCATTTTAGCCGTATCACTATCTTTCTAATAGCTGGGTGTTTTTTTTTAAATTACTGATAATTAATATTTACACAGAGCCGTTAGCAAATATTCCTGAAGTGCCTATAGTAATTACACATGTAAATAGTTATGAAAGAAAAATGTGTCCACTGTAATGAACCAGGGAGCAGTGCTCAGTAAAAGAGGGGTCAGAATATAATGTTTCAGAAAAAATAAATAACCCAGGAAACCAAAATATGGCCATCGTTCATCCTTTTAACTCAAATGTCTTAGCTTATTTCTAGCACCTATAGGCTTCCTTTCCAAGAACAATTGTTACTGGCAATATTCAGTACAAAAAGATGGCCAACATCATTGCCTTGCCATGGGTAGAGGGAGAAACTTTGTTTAAAACTGGGGAAATCCCAAAACTCTCCAGCTTGTTGACCCCTTCATGAAGTTCTAGATCAGGGGGTCTCCAACCTTGGCAACTTTAAGGCTTGTGGACTTCAGCTCTCTTCAACTCTTGCCAAGGTTGAAGACCCTTCTTCTAGATTGTTTATCAACCCAAACATGTTTACATGATAATTATATAATAAATACTATCGTGTTTCTCACAAAATAAGTCCGGGCCTTATTTTTTTTTACCCCCGAAAACATGGCTAGGCCGTCTTTTGGGGGGTGACTTAATTTCCTTCAACAACTAGAGCAGCCCATACACATGTACCTCTCCATGAGGCTGTTTCTATCAGCTGACGAAAGCTCTTCGAAGGCATAATCCCCAGCTGCTTTGAGGAGAGGCGTGGCTGCCCATGTCCCCTCGCCATTAGGCAGCGTCTTTTGGGTGATGGAAGCTCCCCAAGGGCAATCACCAGCCACTTTGATTGGCCGGTAGAAGCAGCCTTGAGGCGAGCATACACACACACTCCCCTCGCCATGAGGCCGTTTCTATCGGCCGATGAAAGCTCCCCTGTTGTAACTATGTATCATTCATGTGTTTGCAACTATGTATCATTGCAACTATGTATCATTCATGTGTTTGCAACATTGTATCATTCACGTGTAATCATTAACTTCTGTCTCTTCAGTGACCTTTGCAAGGCACGTACAAGGGACAAGGAGCTATACGGTTATTAATAAGCTTATCCACATTGTAAATAATCTGTCCGGTATGCAGCTTTGTCAACATGCACATCCTGATGAGATTACCATGTTTGACTTGAGCTTTGATTAAATCATTTTCTTGTAAAAAAGCAAAATAAAAGAGCGTGTGCCAAGACATTCGGGGCGCGCTCATCCAGAGGAAACCTCGCTTCCTGTCGTTTCTATCCCCTTCGCTCCCTATCATGAGCCGCCCATCTGATGCGGGATAGCAGATACCACATTCTGGTGACCCCGACGTGATTCCCTAAGGGGGATACATTGCGACGTGCCCATATCTTATCAGCTCGATGGGAGCTGTGCATCGCCAGGCCTGAAGCGAATTGCACATCATCGGATCTGAAACACAGTCTCGACTTTCGTAAGTATGGGTGGAAACTTTTCTCAACAACAGACGCAGCATCTGAAGGAATTGAGGGAGTTAGTCGCTTCTTCTTCTAAATACTCTGCTAATTTAAAGGGCTCGCCTGTAAAAATGAAACCTATTGCTACATTATTGGCTTATGTGTGGCAACATTGTCCTAATTATTCAGAGGAAGGGTCCTTAAAAATTTCCACTTGGCAAAAAATTGGTGAACATCTCCATAGTCCTCCTCGTGCACCTATTGGCATTTTGGTCACTTGGAGGAAAATTATGGAGGTTTTAATGGTCCATTATAAAATAGAAGCAGGGAGTGTGTTTGAAACTCCCCCGCCAAGTTATGATAACTTTTCAATTTTCCCTAACTCAGGCAGAAGCTGCTGCCATTATTCAACAATGCCCCACATGTAGTAAGCAAGGACATTCCATTCCCATAGGAGTAAATCCTAGAGGATTAAAAGCTTGTGAAATTTGGCAAATGGATGTAACTCAGTATCCACCTTTTGCCCCTTGGAAATATTTGCACGTTTCCATAGATACATATTCAGGGTTTATTCTGGCTACTCCTCAAAGGGGAAAAACTGTAAAACATGTCATCAATCATTCAATTCGTACCTTTGCCTCGCTGGGATGTCCAAAAGAAATCAAAACTGACAATGGACCTGCCTATACAAGTTCTGCTTTCCAGGACTTCTGTAACAGATGGGATGTAACCCACAAGTTTGGGATTCCCTACAACAGCCAGGGGCAGGCTATTGTGGAATGAGCGAACTTATCTCTGAAACGTGCTCTTGATCGATATTCGTTGCGGGAAAAACCCCCGAACCTCCCAGCATTGCAAAATTCTCTTAACATTTGTCTTTACACTTTAAACTTTCTCAATCTGACTGGCATTCCTCCCACTTCTGCTGCTTCACGTCATTTTTCCTCCCCCTCCCCCCCGCCTAACAGACCTCTGGTATATTATCGCAGATTGCCAAATCCTGCCTGGCAGGGTCCCGCTGAGCTTCTCACTTGGGGACGAGGCTACGCTGTGATCTTACTGCCAGACAAAACCACTTGCTGGATCCCTGGTCGGGCAGTAAGACCCTATCATGGGAATTCCTCCGCTACATCTGCATCTTAAACTCTTCCTGATATTCTTGCCTATATCCTCTTTGCAATTTCTACCTTATTCGTATCCTACTTACAGAACACTCTACCACTCGCTCTTTTGTTCCTTCTTTACTCTTCCTATGGAAAGGAACCTTAAAATCTTTTTTCTCTATTCAATCTAAAACATAGGGGGACCTAAATGTCCTTATATTGTATCATGGGTTTCCCCACCCCAACTAACATCCTTGATGAATTACCAAATTAATCTTTATTGTCATTATTGTAATTATTATCCTTTTTCTACTAATTACATTCCCTCCTCATTTCGCAAATGTTCTACAACTAACTTCCATAGCTCTCTCTCCTACTTGTCATGCTTTTATATACCCGAACTTTGATCCTGTCAACAAACGACGCTTCAAAAGAACTGTCCATGATGATCCGCAGAAGCCTCATAGAAGAGATAATATTGCTTGGACTATAACTGACTTTCAAGGCGTTCGTTTAAGTTCTACAACCAATTTTTCTCACATAGAAGACTTCTACCCACCACTTCAATTCGATTTGGCAGACGCACCCACACAACCAGAGGATATTCTGCAATCTACACCACTTCAGGAGGAACTTTAACATCACGCCTGAAAGGAATGTATTTTATCCCTGGCAATAATTGGACTTGTTCCACCAGTCTCACGGCATGTGTCCACAGGGATGAAATTGTTAAATCCAAATCATTTTGCATTCAAGTATGGCTTGTGTGTATAACTCTGATGATTTTATATCCCTACAAGTACCCATGGAATACCCCCTTTTGCAAAATCGTAAAGATTTAGATCTGTTATTTTTTAAAACAAGGGGGATTGTGTGCTACGCTTAAAGAACAATGTTGTTTTTATGCCGATAGCAGGGGGGCTTGTTTTCTATTTCGCCATGGTTTACAACCTTTTTAACTGCATTGGCAGGATCATTAATAATCATTATATTGATATGTATTATAGGACCTTGTTGTTTTAATAGAATATTGCAATTTTTTTAAAAAAATCAATTATCCTCCATAACTGCTGATGTTAATGTGCTATTGCAAGCTCATGTTATATCCTCAACACCGGACGAAAAAATGTCATTGCTGAGTTACCGCTCCTTGGACAACCCTGACGCTGACGGGTTGCACTCTTGCCTAGATGACAGGGACGGCGAACATTTCATAAAAATGGTTCCTGTCTTCTTGGACGAGGAAGAAGACTCGTCATAAATAATAAAAACAGAGGAGATGTTGTAACTATGTATCATTCATGTGTTTGCAACTATGTATCATTGCAACTATGTATCATTCATGTGTTTGCAATATTGTATCATTCACGTGTAATCATTAACTTCTGTCTCTTCAGTGACCTTTGCAAGGCACGTACAAGGGACAAGGAGCTAGACGGTTGTTAATAAGCTTATCCAGATTATTGTAAATAATCTGTCCGGTATGCAGCTTTGTAAACATGCACATCCTGATGAGATTACCATGTTTGACTTGAGCTTTGATTAAATCATTTTCTTGTAAAAAAGCACAATAAAAGAGCATGTGCCAAGACATTCGGGGCGTGCTCATCAAGAGGAAACCTCGCTTCCTGTCATTTCTCTCCCCTTCGCTCCCTATCATGAGCCGCCCATCTGATGCGGGATAGCAGATACCGCACTCCCCAAAGGTAGAGTCCCCAGTTGCTTCAGGGCAAGGTGTGGCTGCCCGTGTCCCCTCGCCATTAGGCAGTGTCTTTTGGGCAATGGAAGGTCCCCAAGGGCAGTCACCAGCCACTTCGATCGGCCGGTAGAAGTGGCCTCAGGGTGAGCACGCACACACACTCCCTTCACCGCGAAGCCGCTTCTACCGGCCAATTGAAGTGGATGGTGACTGCCCTTGGGGAGCTTCCATCACCCAAAAGACACTGCCTAATGGCGAGGGGATACGGGCAGCCATGCCTCACCCCAAAGCAGCTGGGGACTCTGCCTTCAAGGGAGCTTTTGTCCGCTGATAGAAATGGCCTCGCGGCAAGGGGGGGGTGTGCACTCACCCTGAGGCCGCTTCTACCGGCCAATCAAAGTGGCTGGTGACTGCACTTGGGAAGGTTCCATCACCCAAAAAACACTGCCTAATGGCAAGGGGACACGGGCAGCCATGCCTCACCCCAAAGCAGCTGGGGACTCTGCCTTCGGGGAGCTTCTATCGGCTGATGTTCTATTGGTAGATCGGGGTATTCTAGCCTAGGCTACCTGCAGGGCACTCCTAAAGGCAAGTTTTCTCCCTACCCCCTCACCCTTTCCCCCCATTTCTCTTCACCTAGTGTAGTTCTAACGAATGATGTGAGAAATGGCGAGGAAACGCATGGATTAAATAGGCCTGAATTTTGGGGGTGGGGCTTAATTTCACCTCATGCCTAGAAATCATGCTGAGCCTTCCTATTGGAGGCTGTATTGTTGGAGAAACACGGTACTTTAATAGTAATAATAATCATAATAAATCTGAAAGAGCCAACAAAAAGGATAGCCTCAGGCAACTACAGGTCAATTATCTGTTTACGAACAATTTTCAAACTGGTCATTAATGTGGTAGCTGAGGCACTTCAACAGCATACAATTGAAAGCAAGCTCTTTCCATTAGAGCAGAAATGAAACCAGACAGCAAAAGAACCACAAATCAGCTACTAATTGACAAAATGATGTTGGAAAACTGCAAGAGAAGGAAGATTGGTAAGAAGGCATTTGACATATACTTGTCTGGAGTTTGGACTGTACAGATATGCTACCTTCACCACCAACAGGGGAAAATAGTGAAAACTGAAGGAATCAAGATGCCCTGTGGACCAGAAAAAGATCATGTCCTTGACCATGACCATGATTCATGTCCTTCACCTGGCTTTATATGCATTTTTTTTTAATGCTTGGTCTTGTGCAGTCAGGATTATGTCTTTTTCTTCAAATTTCCTACTCTTAGCCATTGCCAGATCTCTTTCTCTCTTTTTTCTTCATTTGATCTTTCTTTGATCTTTCTTTGATCTTACTTCATTTGATCTTACTTTGGTCCCTCCAATAATCATTAAGCTTTCCTGTTATATCAACTTCACTATATCTTCTTTACTGTCCTACATATAGTTTTCCAATGCCTTTTCCCCGCTCCTACTTGCAACATTCCATTCCTTTTTCTTTGGTACGTAGAATCTATCGACATTGCTGGGTGGATGAAAAGCATAATTCATTGTCATTATTTTTCTGGTCTTCCTATTCAGGCTTTTTAGTTCTGTTTGTGGCCAGTCCATTGTTTCAGCTGTATATCTAATGATTGGAATTGCCCAGGTGTCAATTCCCTTGATGATATTTTCTCCAATGATTTTGGACTTTAACATGTTCTTCACTTTCATTATATATTCACTTTCTTCTTGACTTCAGTGCTGACAGCTTGAAGAATGCCTAGATATTTGTAGTGATCATTTTCATCTAGACTCTTGATATTATTTATTTAGGGCATCTTGATTCCTTCAGTTTTCAGTATTTTTCCAGTCCAACCTTGACTGTATGCATAAGAAAATCCAGAAAAGCTATTGTTTACTGGAAAGTTGTCTGTACAGTGAAAGGCAAAACCCTCAGATCATCTTTCTTCTAATTAAAGTAAGCAGCTAGTAAGTTAAGGCAAGCCAATAGGATCCCACTCATGAGAATTTCACCAAATGTGTCTATTTTTTAATTAAATTTTAAAAAACCTGTTTCATCAAACAGAATGAGAATTTTTTAAAGAAAACCAAGTCCTTTATTATTTTCTTTTTTTTTCTTTTCATTCTAGCAGAGGTCAATCAATCTGAGTTTTTAAAAGTCTGATGTCTTATAGATCTTGTGGTATTCAAAATTCATCCTTTTAGTACTTATCTCCACCTTTTGTTTCTTCTTGGCATAAATTATGGGGCCTCTTAAAAAAGAGAAAAAACACCCAAATTTTTACCATTGCCCATTTGGGTTACATCAAGTCTTCTATGAGACTCATAGAAGGAAGAGAAGAAAGAAAAAGGGAAGATTAAGTTATTCCACTCTCTGCTTGGTGTCTCTTCTATCACCCTCTTATAGATCACATTGCATATTCCATTAGTATAAATTATTAAAGTGAAATGATATTTTTTGCATGCAACCATTCTGTGGGACCTATTTGAAATTAATCCTTTCACTCTATTATGAGATAATAAAACTTTACATTTCAGCAAGACAGAAAGAGAGAACTCTATTCCCCTGGCCCACTGAATTCAGGAATCAATATATTTTAAGCCTGACAATAAACTTGCATTCTGTCTCTCTTCCCCCTCCCTGCACTCTGCCTGGGCGCATTTATATTCATCAGGCTTGTTCACTGCAACATGGCAGATAGCCATCTAATGCTTTCTTTCTCAAGAAATCCTGTTTACAATATCACAAGCAGATAGCATCAGGCGGAGTCACAGGATGGAACTGCTAATCATGTCTCCAGAGGAATAAGAGAATGGATCGCTCTGAGCAGGCTTTAGAATGATTAGGGCATGTCTTTACCCACCCACCCTGCCTTCCTACCCACCCTGCCTTCTCCTTTGTCAGACTCCTGAATGGCATCTATCACAAAGCAGGTTAATCCAAGGAACACACCAACCTCCTTATGTCTTGAATCACAGTTAGACTAATCTTTCTCTGGCATGAAATGAACAAATGGATCAAGTTTATGCTAATTTGGCACAGTTCGATGTTGATGCTTTGCCCCTTCCAGCTCCCCAAATTAAAGCTTTGCTAGCCTCTATCATTGTGACTAATGCCCATAGAGAAGAAGGGGATGATGAAGTGGCAAGGGTTCCTGTGGTTATTTGGAATTTATTCTTTGATAGAGTTTTTATCAGCAGAAAAGCTATAACTTTAGGTGAAGTATTTCCTAGGATTTCAGGGCACAGCATTATAATTTGCATTTGATACACAGTGTGGTTTCTCTGCAAGTTCCTATTACCAAGCTGGATCTTGTTAGAGATGAGAACAGCAAAAAATGGATTAAAAGAAGTCTATAAGTCATTTGGAACTACTTAGAATGCAGACATTTTCCAGACTGTTGCTTAAAGCATCTGTAGTTCTTACTTTTTTCCCCACAAGGTTTGTTTAGAAATTTATTTCAGTTAAATGTGAATTTAGCAAAGAAGAGTATTTACTCAACTTACCCTTTGATCAGTCCATTGATTCAACAGGCGGCAGCAGCCCACTGATCCTCAGAAGTTTTCCTTTAAAAAATAGGCATTCATCGGCAATGCAAAGCAATACTAGGGCAAATTTCCTTGGGAAGCTTTGATTTTATTTATTTCATTTCCCCCCACCTTTATTATTTATACAAATAACTCAAAGTG
The DNA here is from genome assembly GCA_033807585.1 of Hydrophis major. Classification (NCBI taxonomy): domain Eukaryota; kingdom Metazoa; phylum Chordata; class Lepidosauria; order Squamata; family Elapidae; genus Hydrophis; species Hydrophis major. Next base: position 38,028,586 of record CM066328.1, on the reverse strand, counting down.
GTGAATATATGCAACACACCTTCCTCTTCCTATTTCCCCACCTCAAGAGCCCTATGAGGCGGATTAGGCTGAGAGAGAGTATGATTGGCCCAAGTCAAACTTACCCACTTGACTTTCATGACTGAGGTGGAACTTGAACTCACAGTCTCCCTCATTCTAGCATTGCGCCTTCACCACTATAATTCAGGAATCCTCATAGTACAGGAACTATCAAACCCCCTGCCCCAAATCTTGCTTCTTATATCCTGTTGATGGAAACAAAATAAACAGCAAATAAACAGTTCACATGCTCAAAAATCATAGGCCGTAGTAAAATAAAAAAGAAGCCAATTAATAATTTGTTTTTAGGCATCCTAGTAGGGCATATTTTGGAATCCTTTTATACATTTGAAAAGCCATCAATGCTTGTGGAAGTTTGTATTTATTTATTTATTTTAGAAAATTTATATTGCTGCCTACTCGCACATGGTGACTCACAGAAGCTTATGCAGCTATAAAATATAGAAATAAAAAGAATAAAAATAATACATTAGTAAAATAATAACTCCCCACCATCCCATCTCAATGACAACATATATTGATACAAGCCATTTAATGGGCTCCATTCCATTCTGGCTTCTCCAGGCCCGCTAACAGAACCACATCTTCAGCGCCTTCCAAAAGAGTGGGGGCCTGAATGTCTTGGGGGAATGATGTTCCAGAGAGAGAGAGCCACCATGGATAAGGCCCTTCTTCTGGTATCTCCCTAGGATGGGGGTTGGTAACCAGCAGCCCTGGAGCTTCATGCAGATCTTTGGGCTCCCTGCTGAGGCTCCCTGTCACCCTGTCAAAGCAGAGGGATGAAAGAGCCAACGCTCTGTCGCAGCAGTGGCATGGCCAGAGCCTTAGTGCAGGAGCAAAGCACCCTGCACTTGCCTTTGCGCCAGAAGTAGTATTTAGCAGGTTCTGACCAGTTCTGGAGAACCGGTAGCGGAAATTTTGAGTAGTTTGGAGAACCGGCAAATACCACCTCTGACTGGCCCCGCCCCCATCTATTCCCTGCTTCCCAAGTCTCAGCTGATTGGCTGGATCTTCTTTTGTTTCCCTGCACAGGAGAACGGAGCTGGAAAGCAGATTAGGGGAGGGAATGGGATTTTGCAGTAACCTTCCCCTGCCATGCCCACCAAATCATACCCATCAAGCCATGCCACATCCACTAAGCCAAGCCCACAGAACGGGAAGTAAAAAAATTTGAACCCCGCCATTGCTTTGCGCAGCAACAGCATTCCGCCTTCATTGTGGTACATTTGCTGTTGCCACCCAGCAAAGAGGGCTGGGAAAGAATGGTGGTGGCAGAACTTGTGGGGTGGGGAGCAAACCTGGCCTTCCTCCTCCCTTGTTGGCAGGCCCGAGAGAAAGAAAAGGGTGGCATGGGGAAGTGCTTTCCTCCTTCGCCGAGCAGACTAGTGGGAGGGGGAGATGGCCAGCAGAAGCATTGGTGAGTTGGATATGGAGATTTGTGGCCTGGCTCTCACAGCAGGACATTGTTCAGCACCTCCAAATGCGACCTGCTGCCTTTGAAATGTGGTGCCACTTTCTGTTTCCTGTCTCTTCCCCAATCTCAGATCTTTTGCAAGAGCTATGTTTCTGCTTGTTTTCTTTTCTTGTGCCTTCCCTGAGCAGTGATGGCTGGGGCCATGGGGGGCATCAGAGGTGTAAGGGCTGCTTTCCCCCCCCCCCAACAAGCTGGGCCTGGAGGAATGCAGAGAGTTGCAAGTCAGAAGATGCGCTCCGATATCACCCCAAACTCGTGTTTCCAGCACGCGCTCCTCTGTCCCAAAGTAGGATTGAGTGGAGGAAGAGAGCAGGGGAAAGGGGGAAGGATAGGAGGGAAGGAGAAGCCCAGCTGGCTTTCCTGCATTGGGCACCCGCTCATTGTGTTGTAATGGGCTCCAGAAGGAGGAGGGGATCCAGGATTCCCCCATTGTGAAGTGTGCTTTTGCTCTGCTGTGCAAAGGGGGGATTGGGTCTTTCTTCCTCCAAAAGACCCAATCCCCCCTTTGTGCAGCATGGCAAAAGCACATTTCACAATGGGGGAATCCTGGATCCACTCCTCCTTCTGGAGTCCATTACAACACAGTGAGAACCTGCCCCACTTGCCTCTGACATCTCTCTCTCTCCCTCTCAGAGGTTGCATGTCCAGCACCAACAAAGCCAAAAGTAGCTGCCTGCCATTTCTCACCATTCAGGCAGAGAGAGAGAGAGAGAGAGATTCAGCTCCATTCGGCTTTGTCTGCTCTGCTCTCTCTGCCTTGCCCAGTTTTGTAAGAATTCAGAAAATGCTATCTTGGTGATGGTGGGGGGAGTTTAGTCCCCATACTTTGCCTGCCAAGCATTTTTAGGGGCACCCAGGGACTATATTTTCCAGCCACTTTGGACCAAGTTGCAGGATACCTATGCGTGTGAATGTGCTGCTGCTTGGGATGATGCTTCTCTGAAGTGTGTGCAGTGATCTACAGCCTGACAGTCACTCTTTTTGCAATGCAAGGTTTATTTTTGTATTTTTCCAGAGATAGAGGGAATGTGGTTGAATTTCCTTACAGTTATTTCCTAGGTATGTGGGTTGGGAAATGAAGGTGGGGACTGGGAGGTAGGAAAGGAGGGAGAGAGCCAGGGAGAGAAAGAGAGAGGGAGAGAGACAGAAAGAGAGATGAGGGAGAGAGAGGGATGAGAGGAGATAGAGAGAAAGAGAGATGAGAGAGAGAGAGGAAGAGGGAGACAGAGAGAAAAAGAAAGACATGAGAGAGAGACACACACACACAGAGCAAGAGAAATGTGTGTGAGAGAGAGGGATGAGAAGGAGAGAGAGGGGGTGATAGAGAGGGAGAAAGAAAAAGTGAAAGAGATGAGAGAAAAAGAAAGATGAGAGGGAGGGAGAGGGAGAGAGAGAAGGGAGAGAGAGGGAGATACCTATTTCCCATAGAAAACACAGGAAACCACAAAACCTGGGTAGGAGTGACTGTGGGGGTCATGTGACTGGGTGGGAGTGAGTGACAGTGAGTTGGCCACTCCCACCTAGGTTTTGTGGCTCCCAGCGTTTTGTTTTATGTGGGAAACTGACCCAAGTGGTTCTTTGAGTGTCTAAGGTTGCAGATCCCTACCCTAGGGGATGGGACCTGCCTACATTCCTTGCCTTCCCATTCTAGTGAGTCAGTTCAATGTGACCAGCAAGGGACGAATCATTTAATCCATCAAGTCTAATTCGCATTCAGTGTAAGAATCCAAATTACGGCATCCTTTAGAGATGGTTTTTCTGTAACTGCTTGAACACATCCAGCAAAGAAAGGTTCAGCAGCACTCTGAAAAATGGTTTTCATGGCTAAACTGCTTTAGGAAGCTATTCCCAACTTTTATTCAGAATGCGTGTTTTTTTTAAAAAAAATGCTTCTATTAGGACTATGTAAAAAATAAATAAATGACCCAACACTATTTGTATTAGATTCTTCACTTCAAAAAGAATTCAACCTCTTCTGTGCTAATCTAGATCACAGTTTATCTCAATTCTGAGGTATGAATTGAAAAAAAATGTAGTGCACCTTCTTTTTCTGTAACAAGGGGGAAATGATCTATAGGATTCTGGGTTATTTTTAATCAGGGACATAGGAAGTTAATCTCGATCACACTTCAAATGAATTAAAATGTACTCTGAATGGCTGCTTTCTGTGTTGTGCTTGGACTTCACACCAAATTGGAATACCAATAAATTTTCTACACTGAGCTTTGAAATTGTAGCATAGGGTTTAAAAGTGATTTAAATCTTAATGTTAACCAACAATGCACATTGTTAACATCACCAACAAGATTTAAAGAAGTGTCTTTATGCTTATATCATTATTTCCATCCAGATTTACACACTACCTCCATACAAAGCACTCCGTTTGGATGAAGACAGGAGATGAATTTCATCAGACTGCATGAATCATGGCTGTTGAACAGAATTTGTCTTGTGACACTGTGAGTGATGCAATCCTTTCTAAAGAGCAGGCAACGAATGATACAATGCTGAGAACAATAATGATGCATTAGTGAGATCATCTCTGGTGTCAAAATGTGCACAAGATGGAAAAGAGAAAATTATGGGCAATGAACTGGTTGTTTTTGTAATAATCAGAATTTGCTTTATTATAACCTTTCTAGCAAGGAAAAAAAAACGATCTATTATGAGTCTGCATTTCTCTGTATCTATGGGCAGAATTTAACGAGTTAGGTTCACATTTGCAGGTTTAAACTTCAGAATAGAACATTGCAAACAAGTGTGTGATAAAGTTATAATACGAGAAGGAACTGCTTAGAATATTTATTTATTTGTTTATTATTTATTTATTTATTTATCTATCTATCATACTTTTAATTGCCCATGTCTCTTAGAAAAGGGCTCTGCATGGGTGAACTTTTTAAACATTTTCTACCAGTCAATATTAAAATTCACTGGAATGGAAATAGTTTGAAAAGAGAGAAGGATATTATTTAAATGCAAATCCACACATTGGCCAACAGATCCACTTTATGTCTTGAAATATGCAGGGTTATTTTGAACAGTCTTGCACTTCATAGAAATATTTGGGGGTAGAAAAAATATTTTGTTCAATCATTGCCTCACAAAGAGTTACCTATATGAATTTTTGTAAAAGAAAGCACAACAAAGCTTAAAATGAATAAATAGCCCCAAATTTCAGTCTATTCATTCTGAATTTATGTCCATCAATCTTTACAATCTTCAGAGGTAAAAAATAAAGCTCACATACCAGTTTCATTGATGGTTAGTTTAAATATCAAATAATCTAGTAAAGGACAATAAAGACCTTGTAATTTCTCATCACTGGTGAATATTTGACCAGAAGACTGTGATTTAGAAATAGAATAGAGTAGAGTAGAGTAGAGTAGAGTAGAGTAGAGTAGAGTAGAGTAGAGTAGAGTAGAGTAGAGTAGAGTAGAGTAGAATAGAATAGAATTCTTTATTGGCCAAGTGTAATTAGACACACGAGGAATTTTTCTTGGTGCAAATACTCTCAGTAGAAACAAAAAAAAGATACATTCATCAAGAATCATAAGGTACAACACTTAATAATAGTTATAGTGTACAATAAGCAATCAAATCATACTAAGAAACAGTCAATAAAAATTGTAAGGATACAAGCAACAAAGTTACAGTCATACAGTCATGAGTGGGAGGAGATGGGTGAAAGGAAGGATGGGAAGATTAATAGTAACAGTAATGCAGAATTAGTAAATAGTTGGACAGTGTTGAGGGAATTTTTTGTTTAGCAGAGTGATTGCATTCAGCAAAAAACTGTTTTTGTGTCTAGTTGTTCTGGTGTGTAGTGCTCTATAGCATCATTTTGAGGGTAAGAGTTGAAATAGTTTATCTCCAGGATGTGAGGGGTCTGTAAATATTTTCACAGCCCTCTTTTTGATTCATGCAGTATGCAAGTCCTTGATGGAAAGCAGGTTGGTAGTAATTGTTTTTTGTTTTTGTTTTGTACAGTCCTAATTATTCTCTGAAGTTTGTGTCTGTCTTATTGGGTTGCAGAACCAAACCAGACAGTTGTAAAGGTGCAGATGACAAACTCAGTAATTCTTCTGTAGAACTGTATCAGCAGCTCCTTGGGCAGTTTGAGCTTTTTGAGTTGGTGCAGAAAGAAAATTCTTTGTTGTGCTTTTTTGATGAGGTTTTTGATGTTAGGTGTCCATTTTAAGTCTTGAGATATGATAGAACCTAGAAACTTGAAGGTCTCTGCTGTTGATACTGTGTTATTTAGTATTGTATTGTATTGTATACGAGTGGTAGCATGGGAGGGTTCCTCCTAAAGTCTACCACCATTTCTACGGTTCTCAGTTTGTTCAGTTTCAGATTGTTCTGGTTGTACCATGAGGCAAGTTGTACAACCTCCCATCTTTTCTGCTACAATTTTTGATCCTTTTATTCATAGTGAAGGTAAATGTTTCCTTTACCTTACCATGTCCAATTCCAGAGGACAATGCTCATCTCCATTTCCTAACCAAGAGAGCCAGCATTGTCCAAAGACACTGCTATGGCCATATGGCCAACATGACTATATTCTGAGGCACATAGAATGCTCTTACCTTCCCACTTCAGTGCATACTTTCAAAGTGCTAGGTGAGCAGAAGCTGAGGCAAGAAATGTAAACTCCCCCTGTCATATGGTGTTTGGGTCTTGAACGCAGGCTGTCAGATTTCTAGCTGACATGCTTAGTATTTTTAACCACTGAGCCATCACACCCTCCTTATTCATAAAAAAAATTGTTTAATTTGTAGACTCATGGAGTACTTGAATGGCTTTCTCTAAGGAATCAAGTGCAATCCTGTGTTTTGTGCAAGAATCCAAATTAAAGCATCCCTCTCACATTGATGTGTAGTCTTTGCCTAGCTCCTTCAATGAAGGAGACTTCACCAGTCTGAGTAACCAGAGTGGCATCACCATCTAACAGCTCTTGGTATTTTTCCTAACATTCAATCAAAATCCTCTCTCCCACATGTAAAATGAAATTTGGCACATGTGATCACATTCAACCAAACTAGTTGTATGGTCATTACCTGGATTGTTCTGCAGAAGAATTTTCAACACTAACTGCAATAATCAACCTGCATTCACCAAATTCTTTGGAAGATCCATGGCAGTTAATCAAACTTTAAGATATAAATTGGTGAAGTGGATACATATTTAAAAGGTCCATTTGTCAATGAATGGGATATTTTGCAGATGAAACACAACAGATTATAAATTAACTGTATTAAAGATTATAGGAATGGAAAATGGCAATTTAAACATATAATTATGTAAAAATTGAATTCATATTGATATAGTGTACATGTACTATGAGCACATTTCTCTTTCAGCCACGGGAAATTAAAAATCTTTGTATTTTCTAACTATTTTATTTAGTCTTCTAGGACTTTGAACCAATGAAGGAAAGAAGCTGACTTTAAGTAAATGAAGAAATTTCACAAGGCTGACAGAATATTATAAATGTAAATGATCATAGGGAATGACAAAGAGACCTTTGTTTAAATGACAGAATTACAAGTTGATTAAGATGGAGCTTCTCATTTAAAGGCATACAGCAAGTGTAATTCTTAGAAAAATTATATTCAGCAGTTTTCCATCACTCTAATCCCATTTCAAGTGAGTTAAATCTAATTTACCCAATGAGTAATTCTTGATCTTCAATGAATTAATGCATAGGTCACTTGTCCTATATTCTCTGTCCCATTTCAAAGGGACACATCACCTTGAGGTGCTGCAACAGAGTTAATGTTTTTTTTCTTTTCACAGTCCTCTTTTTATATCAATGTGTTTGTCAGCCTTTGTGGATGTGTCTCTCATAATGCCACAAATTATCCATGTTTTGAGATTTACCATGCTTCAAGATCATTGGCACCAGGCAGATTATCTGAAGGAGGGACTTGCAAGCATTTGGGAGAGTCCATACAACCTTGTTCAAATAACTGGTGTAGAGTTCAGCTTCAATTGCATGAAGGAAAATTTGCTTTTTAAACTGAACATAGCCAAATCTTCCTTGAAGTCTTCAGCCCAATACAGGAATCTGGAAGATAATATCAGGAAATAGCATTAGCTATATAGATCCAATATATATTTTTGACAAATGGTCAAAACTGGGAGCGTCCTATCAAATTCTGTACCTGTCAACAGTGGTGTCCCCCAAGGCAGTGTTCTAGGACCAACTCTCTTCATACTCTGCATAAATGACCTCTGTGATCATATTAAGAGCAACTGCGTTCTCTTCGCTGATGATGTAAAGCTATTCAACACCACCGACAATACTGCTACCCTTCAAAAAGACCTCGACTATGTATCAGAATGGTCAAACAAATGGCAACTTCAAATCTCAACAAATAAATGCTCTGTCTTACATATTGGCAAAAAACATCAAAAAATAAAATACAAGCTGAATAATCAAGACCTTGTTGACGATCCAAACTCTGTCAAAGACCTTGGAGTACTCATATCTAATGACCTAAGTGCTAAAGCCCACTGTAACTACATAGCCAAAAAGGCATTAAGAGTTGTTAACCTAATCCTACAGAGCTTTTTCTCTGGTAATATCACACTACTAACTAGGGCATATGAAACATTTGCTAGACCAATACTTGAATACAGCTCATCAGTCTGGAACCCGCATTACGTATCTGATATTAATACAGTTGAGAAAGTCCAGAAATATTTCACAAGAAGAGTTCTCCACCCCTTTACTAATTGCAGAATACCTTATGCCACCAGTCTTGAAATTCTAGATCAAGAAAACCTAGAACTACACCGCCTTCGGTCTGACATAAGTATAGTATATAAAATCATATATTGCAATGTTCTACCTGTCAATGAATACTTCAGCTTCAACCACAACAACACAAGAGCACACAATAGATACAAACTCAAGGTTAACTGCACCAAACTTGATTGCAGGAAATACGACCTCAGCGACAGAGTGATCAATGTCTGGAATACTCTACCTGACTCTGTGGTTTCTTCCCCAAACCCCAAAAACTTTAACCTTAGACTTTCTACTATTGACCTCACCCCTTTCCTAAGAGGTCTGTAGGGGATGTGCATAAGTGCACCTACATGCCTACCATCCCTGTCCTATTGTTTCTTTTTATTTTTCTTATATGTATCTATTTCATGTATTCATAACTATGTCTATACTTATACCTGTAATCTTATAATTGCTTGACAAAATAAATAAAATAAATAAATAATAAATAAATATGTATTTCCTACTATGCATCCTACTTGAATGTGTGAAGCACAATTTCTAGAAAGAACTATAGACTCCTTTTTTACAGAAAATATAGCTGTGCAAAGTGTGTCCCACTTGGAATCTTTTATGCACTGAAAACCCCATTAAAGCTTTTTTTTTTTTTTTTGCTGGAAGGAAGCTTATGACTAAAATGTCATCTTTCTAAGTGCATCATTTTAAATATGACTACAGATATTACCTTGTCTCATTTCTTTAAGCTCACTTAAAGGCAGTTAAGAAGAGAGCTAACATGGCTTTTAAGATTTATTTTACAACCAGAATTGGAGAGGAAAAAAATAGCTGAACAAAAGCACACCACAGGATTTCCATCTAATTGGAGAGCATTATTTAGCACTCATATTGGCAATAACGATAGCATCTATGATGCAACTTGTTCTTTCCTAGCATCAGAAGGTCTGGTCCTTTCTTTATGTTGTGCGAATACAATTTATGGCCAAACCTTCCAAGCTCTTAAAATTGTGCATTTGTAATTATTTCCAGTCTACTGATACACAAAAGTACCTATCAGAATAGCATAAAGATCGTCATAAAAATCTCTATTTACTTTCTGGAACTTGTAATTTTTTAAATTGTAAATACTTTCCTATTTTGTTGAACCATGCTACCCAATAAATATTTTTAAGGAACAAAAAATGTAAAGATAGTGAACTGCTAAAAATCCTAAGAAGAGGAGGCATATCAATTAATGGGATAAACCAGTGATTTTAAGCCTGTGATCCATGGACCCCTGGGGGGGGGGGGGATACATGAAGGCTTGAAGAAATGTTATCATTTAAATCTTGAGTCTTGGGTGTTGTTAAGTCCTGAGCATGGGCGCAAGGAACGGAGACGAGACATCGAACTGTGACTTCAACTCTTTATTCGTGACTTCAGAACAGAGCAAAATATTTGGGCAGCAGCAGCTCTTTTATAGAGCTGGCTGCTGTCAAAACAACCAATGATTTGAGTTTACTGCTCTAACAAGCATCCAATCAGAGAGACCCGCTGTCAGCCAATCAGATTGGCCAGAAACGACCAATCACGACTCGCTGTTCGCGGGCCAATGAGAAGTGCAGGATTATGAGCCTGCTGTTAAAGTAAAGCTATTAGGGTTGTTACTGAAGCGTTGGCTTAGTCCATAACACCCCTCCCCCCTAGGTTCGGTCTGAGGGGTGGGGTGACGTATTCTCGTAAGTAGGCAGGTCGCTTCACCTGTCTGCTTGATCTGCACTGTTCCACCGGTTTCTGTCCCAGCTCTGGTTCCGGTGGGTTGCTTGCTGAGCTGGGTGGCGAAAACGGTCCCACTGTTTCATTGAATGGCTCTGGGCTGTCCTCTCTGCTCTTGCCAATGCTGTCATCTGGGTTCCTTGGATCTGTTTCCATCGCGGTGCTCTCACACGGCGAGGCAACTTCCCAGCTCGGTTCTCCTTCTGGCGGTGAGTTGGTTGTGTAGACTGCTGGGTTCTCCTTCTCATGGTTGGTTGTGTAGACTGCTGGGTTCTGATTGTTAAGTCATCTGTTATTTCTTTTTCAGCCCCCTCGATGTTCCTCCCCCCCCCAGTTTGAGATTCAGGGGATGAGATGGGAGTGGGTGCTAGTCTGGATCGAAGCTGGTCTATGTGGCGCTTCCACATTTTGCCATCTGCAGTTTGTAGACGATAGGATCGGGGTCCCGTAAGTTGTGTTATGATAGCGGGGACCCACAATGGGTCACCAGAGAAGCTTTTCACAAAAACGGGGTTGCCTACCTGGAATGATCGACATTTGCTGCTGGATCCCAGGGGTTGTTCAGGTGTGTAAGCAGGGTGGAGGTGATCGAGATGAGAGCGAAGTTTTCGGCCCATCAGGAATTCAGCTGGGGTTCTGTTTGTGGTGCTGCTTGGAGTAATATGTTGGAGGAGAAGCATCTGGGTTATTTTGTCGTCAATGTCATCCTGGTCCATTTTGTGTAAGGTCTTCTTTACAAATTGGACCATTTGCTCAGCCCTACCGTTGGGCGCAGGGTGAGCTGGTGATGTTAAGGCATGGCAGATGCCCCGGTCTGGTAGGTACTGCTCGAATGGCAGGGCCATGAATTGAAGGCCATTATCGGAGACCAGGACATCTGGCAATCCGTGGGTAGCGAATAGCCTCCATGGTGGTGCTTTTCATTTTGTGGACCTCGAGCCAGTTAGAATAGGCATCCACAGTTAGAAGGAAAGTGTGTCCTCTTGTGGGTCCTGCAAAATCGATGTGGATACGGGACCAGGGACCTCGAGGCGTTTCCCACTGAGTTGGGGGTGTTTTTGGAGGAGCAGAGCGAGTCTCCTGGCACTTGCTGCACGTCACCACCCAGGTTTCAATCTGCTTGTCTAAACCTGGCCACCATGTGTCACTCCTGGCCAATGCCTTCATCTGCACGATGCCTGGATGTCCACCTTGCAACATTTTTAAAACTTTATGTTGCAATTTCTCTGGGATGATGACTCTGTCTCCCCACAAGATGCAGCCTTTTTGAAAAAAAAGTTCTGTTTGTCAATTCCTGAACGGCCTGAAATTGTCATTGGGTTTGCTGTCTGGCCAACCCCGTTCCACCCAGCTAAGGACTCGTGCCAAAGAAGGGTCCTTTTTCGTTTCTGAGGTGATGTCTCGAGCGGTCAGCGGCAGTGATTTAAGAGTTTCGATTTGCAATACGGCTAGGGTTGGAGCTGGGTCATCTATGATGTCTGGTAATGGAGAGCGGCTCAAAGCGCCAGTGTGGGGAATGGCTTTCCCCGGGCGGTGTTGCAATTGGTAATCGTATACGGCTAAAAACTCCAACCAACGTGTCATTCTTGGTGATAAGATGTGGGGAGTTGGTTTGTTTCCCGCTAAAATGCCAAGTAGCAGCTTGTGGTCTGTAATTATGGCAAAGGGTCTCCCATACATATATTAATGGAAACGTTTAATTGCGGATGCAAGTTGGCTATAGTTCCTTTCGGTTTTGGTCAAAGTTCTCAAAAAGAACACAATAGGTGCCTCATTACCGTTTGAAAGGACATGGCTTAAAATGGCTCCCACTCCGAATGGTGAGGTGTCACAGGTAACCGTTAAGGGTAGAGTCTCGTTGTATTGTATCAATATTTCAGCATCAGAAGTTAAGAGGTCTTTGACTTGTTGAAATGCTCGTTCTTCACGCTGTCCCCAGACCCAGGAAGCCTTTTTGTCGAGAAGTCTATGTAGGGGCTTGTCTACGGTCGCCTTCTGGGGCAAGAAGATGTTATAAAAGTTAATGAGTCCCAGGAAGGCTTGGAGGCCTGTCTTATTTCTAGGTCTTGGGGCGTTTTTGATTGCGGTTAGTTTTTTTTTGGTGGGGTGGATTCCCTGTCTGTCGAGAAGGTATCCCAGGAACTCCACTCTCTCTGTACAAAGTTGACACTTGTCCCTTTTTACCTTCAGGCCAGTGTCTTTAAATTTGTGATGAATCCTTCTGAGTCATTGTCCTAATAACTCTTTAGTAGGGGCAGCTATTAAGACGTCGTCAAAATAAGGCACAACGCCTTTTATGCCTTGTAATAGTCTCTCCATTAAACTTTGGAAAATGCCCAGCGCCACGCTTACTCTGAATTGGAGCCTATTGCACTTGAAGGCACCTCTATGTGTAACTATTGTCTGGGCTTCTGCAGTCGTCGCATCTACGGGTAGCTTTTGGTACGCCTGAGCTAAGTCCAATTTCGCAAATATTTTTCTGCCACCCAGGGAGTGAAGAAGGTGTTGTACCACTGGTACTGGGTAAGCGCTCTGCTGAAGCACGTGATTTAGGGTGGCCCGGTAATCCCCACAAATTCTTAACGAGCCATTTGGCTTTATGGGTGTTACTATTAGAGTTTCCCATTGGGCATGGTCAATCGGTTCCAACACACCCTGGGCTATTAATTTGTCTAGTTGCTCGTCGATCTTTGGCTTGAGGTCAAAAGGGACCCGATGAGGCTTAAGGCGAATGGGAGTCACATCGGGATTGAGATTAAATGATATAGGGGTCCCCTGTACTTGCCTAACGTTCCTGTGAACATCTCCTGGAATTCCTGGATGAGGGACTCTTCCCAGTCATCGCTTCCAGTTTGGTGTATGCCAGCTAGTTCAATTCTGAGTGGGGCAAACCACTGTAACCCTAACAAACTGGGCTGGTCATGAACGACGACAGTCAGGGGAAGCATTGCGGTATGGTCCTTGAAGGATACTTGGAAGTGGCTGGAACCGACAACCAGAATTCTGTTCCCCTGGTAGTCTTTTAGGATGATTCTTTGAGTGCCGAAGTCCTGGCGACAGATGGCAGGGATCAGCTGTTTGAGGGTTTTCCAGGAGACCATCGATAGGGATGACCCCAAATTAACTTCCATCACGCATGGTCGATTCTCAATAGTGACCTTTACGTGGATCTTTCTTGCATCTAGTGATGAAGCGTGGCCGATAGTGATAGTTTGGTGTGCTTCTTCTCATCTCATTGAAGTGGCAGGTGCTTGATTTCTGTAGTAGTAGTTGTTCCATTGGTGGTTCAGGTGGTCCTGATTTCCAGGTGGTTTGCCTGTCTCCCGGCGGAGGTTATTCTCTCTGCGGCTTGGACTGGACTCTCGCTTGCTTCTGCAGACCCTTGCTATGTGGCCTGTTTTCCCACAGGAATGGCAGAGTGCGTCGAGGAATTTGCAGTCTGATCGTGGGTGGCTTGCCCCGCAACCAGCACATCGTTCTGAGCGGAACCAGTTGACCTCCTCTTCCTCACTGTCTGAGGATGACTCAAGGTCTTCATGATGGGCGGTAATAGTGTGCCTCTCAGAGGAAGGCGGACTATCGCTAGTGAGTTGGCGGTGCGGTGCATTCGCTCAGCGCATTCGAGCAGCTGACTTCCTAGTTGCTTCTGCGGCAGTTGCGTTGGCGATGACATCTGCAAGGCTGATGTCTCCTTTTGCCATGATCTTGCTCTGCATTGTGTGGTCATCTAATCCCAGAACTATTTCGTCTCTCATGGCTTCCTCGAGGTTTGCAAAACCACAGAGTCCTCCCAGATTCTGGAGGTCGGCTACGAAGTCCCCAATGCTCTCATTCTTCCGTTGGTCCCTCTGGTAAAACTCGTCTCTTCATATCAATGTCGGTACTGCGGGTGCGTAATGGGCCCAGAGGATCGGCGCGAGGTTATCCCAATCCGTGGTCTTCACTTCCGCCGGTTTGGCAAGTGCTTTAGCCATTTTAAAAACGGCGGGGCCGCAGTGGGTCAGGAACACTGCTCGTTTCTTGCCAGGCATAGCATCTTTCAGATTGTTGATCTCCAGGAACATCTGGAAACGGTCTATATACGAGTCCCAGTCTTCGTTTGCTGGGTCAAATGGAGCGGGTGATATGGCGCCGCTGGTCATTCTGCCATTTGTTGCGTGCACTCTCAGCCATGTGCTCTGTCTTATTCGATGAGTATTTAGTCAGCTCTATCATCTCCGCATCCCACCTCATCGCCAGTGTTAAGTCCTGAGCATGGGCGCAAGGAATAGAGACAAGACATCGAACTGTGACTTCAACTCTTTATTCGTGACTTCAGAACAGAGCAAAATACTTGGGCAGTAGCAGCTCTTTTATAGAGCTGGCTGCTGTCAAAACAACCAATGATTTGAGTTTACTGCTCTAACAAGCGTCCAATCAGAGAGATCCACTGTCAGCCAATCAGATTGGCCAGAAACGACCAATCACGACTCGCTGTTCACGGGCCAATGAGAAGTGCAGGATTACGAGCCTGCTGTTAAAGTAAAGCTATTAGGGTTGTTACTGAAGCGTTGGCTTAGTCCATAACAGGTGTCCACAGTCATGGTTTGTGGCCACAAAAGGTATTTAAAGGGTATCTGTGATGAAAAAAAGATTGAGAAATTGAGAGAGCTGGGAACGGTTTTGGGGATCAAATCATATCAGATATTCTTTCCAGCCTGGAGTTTATTACAGGTCTGATAGTAATTTGGAAGTTCATCAGGCTTATCATATCCCCTTCCAACTTTTATGATAGTCCAAGCTAGGAATAATTAATTGTTTTCTCTATATTCTTAATTAGGAATGGGAAAACTGAGGACTGTGTCTCCCATTCCTCCTTTTTAATAAGCCTTACCAAAATTTACTGGCATTTATTTATTTATTTATTTTTTTGAAACAAATTTTTATTAATTTTAAAGATAAAACAACACATCATTAACCATTAAATACATAAACACATAAAACCTCTTAACATTGTAAATCCTTACAAGTCAAACAAAACATTATTTTTATACAGCATAATTCCAATTTATCCCATCTCCATATGGACACACAAACATCTTTCAGCAAGTTTCTCATTTTTTCTCTTTACTCCTATTCAATTTCATTTCTCTTCCATATTTATCCATTTTATAGTCATCATATTCTTTTCTTTCTGGCTTGTATAAATTATTCTCGTCTAGCATTCCTCCAAGGTTTTATTGATTCTTTCCTTTTTTTTTTTTTTATAAAAAACAAATTTTGTTAGTTTTACCATAAGCACAATACACAAACATACAAACACAAAACATAAACAAAACTAAAAGATCTTTTCTGAAGGTTGTCTGTTCCCGGGTTAAAACTCTTTACACAGACACAAATTCAAACATCATATTCAACCCATATCTCCTTCCAAATCTTATTATCATTTTCTTTTTTTTATATATATATATAAACCATTTTTATCAGTTTTATAAAAACAATGCACAAAAAATCAAGGCATAGCATCTTATAAATTCTTTTCTAAGAAAAAATAATAATAATAGACCAATAAAGCATAACATTTCCCGATTATAATATCAATATTTCATATAATATTAACTTCATATCTTGTCCCTACTTCTCTTTTCCATCCAAATTATTTATTAATTAAAATTTTATTGCCTTTTATCAATACACAAAATCCAAAAAAAAAAGCATATATATCCTTCCATATCTTATTACCATTTTCAACAACATTCTTTGTCTGTTCTATTTCCAATTATCCATTCATCTTTTTTTTCTTTTACTATACTTCTCCTGTACACCAATTGGAGTAACATCTATAACTCATTACCCTAACTTAGAAATACTACATATAGCAATCTTTCTTGGGATTCTGTTTAAAAAAAATTCTAAAATTACATAATAAATTTTATATTCTAAATATACATATAAAAACACACTCTTATATACCCTCCAGAATCCCTCTTTTAATCTAAATTAAATTCACCCATTATCTCTAAATAAACTTTTTTTCCTTAGGTCTTGCTTCCCCACATTAAGGCTTCTCCTCCCCCCCTTTCTCTCTTGCTTATTCTTCTCCTTGCCCTTTCTACCCCTTTGTTTTTTCTCTTCGCTTTTCTTGCTCCTTTTCCTTTGCTTTCTAACCTTGCCTCCATCTTTTCGCTCATTTTTCTCTCTTTTGGTTGTTTTTATAATTCTTAAAATCCCCTTTTTCTTATCCTTTTTGTCCTCCTCTCCAGAAGGGACCCATTGTTCATCAAAGATGGCTTCTTCTTCCTCTTCTTCCTTGTCCCAGTCCTTCTGCTGCGTAATCAACTTTTCAAAGGAACATAACGCCATTTCTAAGAATTGAAACAAAGCGCCCAAAGTATCTTCTTTTTTATATTTTTGATATTCAATCTCTAGTTCATCCACAGACGATGCCATTATGAAAAGGGAAACTTTTTCCAAAACAACCACAAGAATTTTTAATCAAAGACAATCAAAAGCAATTAAAAAAAGAAAAAAAGTTCCAAAAGTTAATACTTTTCTTCCTTCTTCTCTTTCTCTTTCTGAACTTCCGGTTTGCGTGGCTTCGGGGCAGCAGGAATTCGCGACAGCTCGCGATTCCTGCTGTGCTAGCCGTCGAGGTACCCCCGATCCAGATGGGTCAGGGGGATATGGCTGCCCTGTAGGGACAGCTGAAGATAGAGGGGAGTCGGAAAGGGAGGTGGGGGCATCGCAGACCCCCCCTTTCTCCGGGAAAACCCCTTTTTCCCAAGGCGGTGGAGCGGCGGTCAGCAATGGCCGCCACGAAGAAGCCAGCAACCGGGTAAGAACTGTGCTGGAGGAAGTGTGAAGAGTGAAAGTTCTGTCTGAGCCAGGTCAAGTAACACCTTTTAAATTGCCTGGAATTGAGCTGTTTGTTGCTGGAGGATACATTGTATCCCTAAGAAGAGCGAAAAGCGGCGGAGAAGCTGTTAAAGGGAATTTTTTTTTTTTTTTTTTTTTTTTTACTCTCCCACCCCACGGAAAAAGCAGAAATATTTGGATATATTAGACATTGAAAGTGGATTGTTTTGAAAGCTAAGATAAGAGACAAAGGGATTTTTGGACATTGAAAAATGTGAGAAATTGGAAAATCTCTGCTGGAGGTATGGATTTTTGATTATTAAAATTCTCATTGCAAGTGGGAAGGGAGAAAAAAAAAATTGGAGCAGAAGCTGAAAAAGGAGGAGATTGATTAGAACGTCTTTGTGGATCCCAAAAAAAGATATATGGTAATTGGACCTCTTTGATTAAAAATTAATTCAGAAAGTGGCATTTATATTTTTAAGATCCCAGTTAATTGTGCTTTTGTCAGGCTTTATCCATTTTATTTATTTGAAAGGATGCCTTTGAGTCAATCTTGATTCCTAGCGATTGTCTGGACAAGTCCCTGAAGTTTTCTCAGCAAGGGTCCAGAAGTTGTTTGCCCTTGCCTTCTTCCTAGGGCTGAAAGAGGGTGACTGGCCCAGCATCACCAGCTGGCTTTTGTCTAAATAGGATTAGAATTCATACTCTCACAGTTTCTTATCTGATGTCTTGATCATTATGCCAAACTGGCTTTCTTTATTTCTCTATAGCTCGTCCTTGTTCAATGATTGCTCATTCAGTGATCATTGGAATGAATGTGAATGAGGAATATATATAACCAATCCTTGTATTTTTATCTGTTGCAGCATTCATGCAAACACATGATATGATAGAATGGAATGGAATGGAATGGAATGGAACGGAACAGAATAGAATTCTTTATTGGTCAAGTGTGATTGGACACACAAGGAATTTGTCTTTGGTGCATATGCTCTCAGTGTACATAAGAGAAAATAAAATACATTCATTAAGAATCATAACATACAACACTTAGTGATAGTCATAGGTTACTAATAAGCAATCAAAACACACTAGGAAAACAAATAAAACAATATAAATTTCAACACAGTTATAGTCATAAGTAGGAAGAGATAGGTAATAGGAAGAATGAGAAGAATAATAGTAATACAGTCTTACCAAGTAGTTTGACAGTGTTGTGGAAATTAGTTGTTTAGCAGAGTGATGGCATTTGGGGAAAAAACTGTCCTTGTGTCTAGTTGTTCTTGTGTGCAGTGCCCTATAGCATTGTTCTGAGGGTAGAAGTTGAAACAATTTATGACCACGATGTGAGAGGTCAATAGATATTTTCACAGCCCTCTTTTTGACTCATGCTATATACAGGTCCTCAATGGAAGGCAAGTTTGTAGCAATTGTTTTTTTCTGCAGTTCTAATTATCTGTTGAAGTCTGTGTCTGCCTTGTTTGGTTACAGAGTCAAACCAGACAGTTATAGAGGTGCAGATGACAGACTCAATAATTCCTCTGCAGAATTGAATCAGCAGCTCTTTGGGCAATTTGAGCTTTCTGAGTTGGCACAGGAAAAACATTCTTTGTTGTGCTTTTTTGATGATGTTTTTGATATTAGGTGTCCATTTTAAGTCTTGAGGTATGATAGAATCTAGAAACTTGAAGGTCTCTACTATTGATACTGAGTTATCTAGTATTGTATGAGTTGGTAGTATAGAAGGGTTTCTCCTAAAATCTACTACCATTTCTATACTCTTGAGTGTATTTAGTTCAAAATTGTTCTAGTTGCACCACAAGGCTAGTTGTTCAACCTCCTGTCTGTATGCAGATTCATCATTGTCTTGAATGAGACCAATCACTGTTGTATCATCAGCAAACTTCAGTACTTTAACAGAGGGATATTTTGAGATGCAGTCATTGGTATGTAGCAAGAAGATAAGTGGAGAGAACACACAGCCCTGGGGGCTTCTATGCTAATTGTACAGGTATCTGATGTGATTTTGCCTAGCTGGAGCGGCGGTCAGCAATGGCCGCCACGAAGAAGCCAGCAACCGGGTAAGAACTGTGCTGGAGGAAGTGTGAAGAGTGAAAGTTCTGTCTGAGCCGGGTCAAGTAACACCTTTTAAATTGCCTGGAATTGAGCTGTTTGTTGCTGGAGGATACATTGTATCCCTAAGAAGAGCGAAAAGCGGCGGAGAAGCTGTTAAAGGGATTTTTTTTTTTTTTTTTTTTACTCTCCCACTCCACGGAAAAAGCAGAAATATTTGGATATATTAGACATTGAAAGTGGATTGTTTTGAAAGCTAAGATAAGAGACAAAGGGATTTTTGGACATTGAAAAATGTGAGAAATTGGAAAATCTCTGCTGGAGGTATGGATTTTTGATTATTAAAATTCTCATTGCAAGTGGGAAGGGAGAAAAAAAAAATTGGAGCAGAAGCTGAAAAAGGAGGAGATTGATTAGAACGTCTTTGTGGATCCCAAAAGAAGATATATGGTAATTGGACCTCTTTGATTAAAAATTAATTCAGAAAGAGAAAGAGAAGAAGGAAGAAAAGTATTAACTTTTGGAACTTTTTTTCTTTTTTTTAATTGCTTTTGATTGTCTTTGATTAAAAATTCTTGTGGTTGTTTTGGAAAAAGTTTCCCTTTTCATAATGGCATCGTCTGTGGATGAACTAGAGATTGAATATCAAAAATATAAAAAAGAAGATACTTTGGGCGCTTTGTTTCAATTCTTAGAAATGGCGTTATGTTCCTTTGAAAAGTTGATTACGCAGCAGAAGGACTGGGACAAGGAAGAAGAGGAAGAAGAAGCCATCTTTGATGAACAATGGGTCCCTTCTGGAGAGGAGGAGAAAAAGGATAAGAAAAAGGGGATTTTAAGAATTATAAAAACAACCAAAAGAGAGAAAAATGAGCGAAAAGATGGAGGCAAGGTTAGAAAGCAAAGGAAAAGGAGCAAGAAAAGTGAAGAGAAAAAGCAAAGGGGTAGAAAGGGCAAGGAGAAGAATAAGCAAGAGAGAAAGGGGGGGAGGAGAAGCCTTAATGGGGGGAAGCAAGACCTAAGGAAAAAAAGTTTATTTAGAGACAATGGGTGAATTTAATTAAGATTAAAAGAGGGATTCTGGAGGGTATATAAGAGTGTGTTTTTATATGTATATTTAGAATATAAAATTTATTATGTAATTTTAGAATTTTTTTTAAACAGAATCCCAAGAAAGATTGCTATATGTAGTATTTCTAAGTTAGGGTAATGAGTTATAGATGTTACTCCAATTGGTGTACAGGAGAAGTATAGTAAAAGAAAAAAAAGATGAATGGATAATTGGAAATAGAACAGACAAAGAATGTTGTTGAAAATGGTAATAAGATATGGAAGGATATATATGCTTTTTTTTTTTTTTGGATTTTGTATATTGATAAAAGGCAATAAAATTTTAATTAATAAATAATTTGGATGGAAAAGAGAAGTAGGGACAAGATATGAAGTTAATATTATATGAAATATTGATATTATAATCTGGAAATGTTATGCCTTATTGGTCTATTATTATTATTTTTTCTTAGAAAAGAATTTATAAGCTGCTATGCCTTGATTCTTTGTGCATTGTTTTTATAAAACTGATAAAAATGGTTTTTATATATATATATAAAAAAGAAAATGATAATAAGATTTGGAAGGAGATATGGGTTGAATATGATGTTTGAATTTGTGTCTGTGTAAAGAGTTTTAACCCGGGAACAGACAACCTTCAGAAAAGATCTTTTAGTTTTGTTTATGTTTTGTGTTTGTATGTTTGTGTATTGTGCTTATGGTAAAACTAACAAAATTTGTTTTTTATAAAAAAAAGAAAAAGGAAAGAATCAATAAAACCTTGGAGGAATGTTAGATGAGAATAATTTATACAAGCCAGAAAGAAAAGAATATGATGACTATAAAATGGATAAATATGGAAGAGAAATGAAATTGAATAGGAGTAAAGAGAAAAAATGAGAAATTTGCTGAAAGATGTTTGTGTGTCCATATGGAGATGGGATAAATTGGAATTATGCTGTATAAAAATAATGTTTTGTTTGACTTGTAAGGATTTACAATGTTAAGAGGTTTTATGTGTTTATGTATTTAATAGTTAATGATGTGTTGTTTTATCTTTAAAATCAATAAAAATTTGTTTCAAAAAAAAAAAAAGAATCATAACATACAACACTTAATGATAGTCATAGGTTACTAATAAGCAATCAAAACACACTAGGAAAACAAATAAAACAATATAAATTTCAACACAGTTATAGTCATAAGTAGGAAGAGATAGGTAATAGGAAGAATGAGAAGAATAATAGTAATACAGTCTTACCAAGTAGTTTGACAGTGTTGTGGAAATTAGTTGTTTAGCAGAGTGATGGCATTTGGGGAAAAAACTGTCCTTGTGTCTAGTTGTTCTTGTGTGCAGTGCCCTATAGCATTGTTCTGAGGGTAGAAGTTGAAACAATTTATGACCACGATGTGAGAGGTCAATAGATATTTTCACAGCCCTCTTTTTGACTCATGCTATATACAGGTCCTCAATGGAAGGCAAGTTTGTAGCAATTGTTTTTTTCTGCAGTTCTAATTATCTGTTGAAGTCTGTGTCTGCCTTGTTTGGTTACAGAGTCAAACCAGACAGTTATAGAGGTGCAGATGACAGACTCAATAATTCCTCTGCAGAATTGAATCAGCAGCTCTTTGGGCAATTTGAGCTTTCTGAGTTGGCACAGGAAAAACATTCTTTGTTGTGCTTTTTTGATGATGTTTTTGATATTAGGTGTCCATTTTAAGTCTTGAGGTATGATAGAACCTAGAAACTTGAAGGTCTCTACTATTGATACTGTGTTATCTAGTATTGTATGAGTTGGTAGTATAGAAGGGTTTCTCCTAAAATCTACTACCATTTCTATACTCTTGAGTGTATTTAGTTCAAAATTGTTCTAGTTGCACCACAAGGCTAGTTGTTCAACCTCCTGTCTGTATGCAGATTCATCATTGTCTTGAATGAGACCAATCACTGTTGTATCATCAGCAAACTTCAGTACTTTAACAGAGGGATATTTTGAGATGCAGTCATTGGTATGTAGCAAGAAGATAAGTGGAGAGAACACACAGCCCTGGGGGCTTCTATGCTAATTGTACAGGTATCTGATGTGATTTTGCCTAGCTTCACCTGCTGCTTCCTGTCTCTTAGGAAGCTTATGATCTATTTACAAGTGTGGTCAGGTACAGCTAGCTGGTTTAGTTTAGTTAGAAGAATGTCTGGAATGATGATATTGAATGCTGAACTGAAGTCTACAAAGAGAACCCTTGCGTAGGTCTTTGGAGATTCAAGATGTTGTAGGATGTACTGCAGAGTCATATTAATAGCATCATCTGATCACCACTCCTACTCTGGATTCTCTGACATTTTCTACCAGTCCTGATGGTTGATCAGTATTAAACTTGCCATGATGGTCAAGGATTCATCTCATACAAGTTCCTCCTTCTTATTGTGGTTAATATTTTTCTCACTATTATTCCATACAAATGCTATTTAAAAGCTCGTTCCCTAAGATTTTTGTGGAATCACAAAACAATAGTATCTGATAAGTCAGTTATAGTTTTATCTCTTCCCAACATCAGTTATTTCTATCAAAACACATATTCTATATTAGAGTAGGCATGATAAAGCTGCATTCTTACTAAGGATTTTCATGAGCATTTATCTGCGGGGTCCACCAAAACAGATGTTACTGCAGATGGGAGCACTGAATAGTCCATTAGCATCCATTTTTCTGGAATAAAAGAAGAAGAGACATATTAGAAAAAGTGTAGTATGTGTACTACTGAATGCTGAAAAAAATATGTTAAGCTATATGCATTTTTTTTAAAAAGAAATCCCATTAAGGGTAGCTACATTTTCAAAAACAACTTATATGAGTAAAACTTACATTTTAAAGACTGTACTGGGGAAATGGTCATAATAGTTTACACCAGGGCTAAACAGATTACATGTGTATTAAGAAAACTGACTGACCAGCGTGATGGCTCAGTGATTAAAGATGCTGAGCTAAAAGCTGATAGCCCAGGTTGAAGACCCAAACTCTGTGTGATGGGGTGAGCTTCCATTATTAGTCCTAGCTCCTTCCCACTTAGCAATTTGATAGTTTGCAAATACGAGTAGATAAATAGGTACTACACCTTGATATATAGTCCTGCTGGCCATATGACCTCAGAAATATCTTTGGACAATGGCTCCCTTCGCTAACTACCCCCTACACTTAGACATAACTGGACAGGGAAAACATTTAAAGAAAACTGGCATATAAAATAAATAGAATGAACATGCTCCAGGATCAGGTCCAATTATGCTTGAGCACTGAAAGTTTTCAACACAGAAAGGTACATTTTAGGCAGAAAGGGAAGTTTCTGCTTAGACCACCTTGTTTTTAAGAATTTCTATTATGGGATTGACAGTGAAAGTGAGTTCTGCTTTTTGCATTGTAGGCAGCTATCATGTAGACTTCCTTACAGCAAACAAAATAGCAGTCTTAATGAAAATGTGCCCCGATGAGAATAATCTTTTAACATAAGCTTTGTAATGCAAATAGCTAGCTTGGTTCCAGTAATTATGAATCGGAAGCTGAGTCTTCTAAGTAAAGACATAATTTATATTCAGTATACTTGATTTCATCTACAGAAAGCATAAAGAAAGTCAGCACCTAACAGGCAGAAGAACAGAAAAGTTGTTTGCCAGAGTCTCCCATTTCATTAAGAATCTGCTAGGGGAAAAAAAAAAACACCAGACGTTTTTAAAAGTCTTTGGGTAACCTAAGGAATG
Source organism: Hydrophis major (assembly GCA_033807585.1). Lineage (NCBI taxonomy): Eukaryota > Metazoa > Chordata > Lepidosauria > Squamata > Elapidae > Hydrophis > Hydrophis major. Next base: position 38,004,829 of record CM066328.1, on the reverse strand, counting down.
ATTTTTCATGTTTATAGCTTGTCATATTGTGAGCTGACTTTCTATCACAATTTTTCTTTCCCGCCCACCAATACCATCAGTGCCACAGCAGTGGATTATTTACAGCTTTATCATGTGATCAAAGGAATAAATGATAGAGATGAGATATGTTTTCAGATGAGACAGAAAGTGAGGAATAGGCACAATGAAGTTCAGTCATGTAGATGGATTTTTTGTTTTAGAAAAAAAATGAGCAGCTTTCTTGATAGATGAATGCACCTTTGGTTATTAGTAAAGCTGCGTGAAACTGAATTTTTTGATTTCTAAAAACTTGGTTTTATACACACACACACACACACAGACACAGACACCCCTCTTAGATTCTCAGGACTTGAAACACAAAGAAGGAGCAGCATTGCCAAATCCTTGCTATCTATGAAAATAAAGACAATACATGGGTATAAAATACTCAAAAACCAAATAATATCAATTAGGCTTCATGAACAACCCTTTAATATGACAGTTATTCAAGTTTATATTCTAACTATTGACACTGTTATGTTTGGAGCATGGGTGCGAATGATGGAGACGAGCCGGTAGAAACAATGAACTTCAAACTCTTTATTTACATATTGTGACAGCTCAGCTCAAGGGCTGCTATATCCTTACTTATATAGGCAACTCATTAACTATTCAACCAATAGCAAACCTGGAGTGCTAGCTCCGTTAACCAATGGGAATGGCCTGTTAATGGCCAATCGGATGCTCCTGAACGTGCCAATCCGATCCTGCCATTAACAGCCAATCAGAAGTGCAGGGCCAGAACCCTGTACTAGACTTCAAGCTCAATGATAACTTTATTGGTATTAGGCATTCACAACACCCCTTTCCCCCGGCTTCTGCCCATGGGGCGCAGTTACATAGTCCTTAAGGTAGGACGGTTGTTTTACTAGTCTTTTCGATTTTCGCAAAGTGCCTGGCGGTTGGCTGCACTCTTGCTGAGGTAGATCGTTGTTTAGCGGTAGGGGTGCCTCTGGTTCCGAGTTCGCGTTCGCGTTATCATCAATATCACTGGCTTTTTTATCTAAAAGACAATGTAATGGTTCAGCGACAGTCACCTTGTGCGGCAAGAATACATTATAGAAATTGATGAGGCCTAAGAACGCCTGGAGGTCGGTCTTGTTCTGGGGCCTGGGAGTGTTCTTTATTCCTCTTAATTTACTATCAGTAGGGTGAATACCCTGACTGTCAATTAGGTACCCTAAAAATTCAACACGATCGGTACATAGTTTGCATTTATTTTTTTTGACTTTCAGGCCTGCTTCCTGAAATTTTCGTAATATCAATCTTAAACGCTCCTGCAAGATTTTTTGAATGGGGGCAGCAATAAGCACATCGTTGAAATAGGGGACAACGCCCTTGATCGCCTGCAACAGTCTCTCCATTAGGCTCTGGAAGATCCCTGGGGCTACACTGACTCCGAATTGAAGCCGCGTACACTTAAAGGCACCTCGGTGTGTTACGATAGTCTGTGCCTGTGCCGTTTTTTCATCAACCGGCAATTGCTGATAAGCCTGAGCTAAGTCTAGTTTAGCGAAGACTTTTCCGGCCCCCAGGGAATGGAGGAGGTGCTGTACCACCGGCACCGGATATGGGTTCTGTTGCAGGGCGTGGTTTAGGGTGGCTCGGTAGTCCCCACAAATTCTAATGGAGCCGTCTGGCTTAATGGGTGTCACAATCTGCGTTTCCCAAGGGGAGTGATCCGTTGGCTTTAAAACTCCCTGGGCAATCAACTTATCAAGCTGCTTGTCAATTTTTGGTTTTTGAGCGAACGGAACTCAACGAGGCTTAAGGAGGATGGGAGCTATGTTTGGATTAAGACTAAAGGATATCGGGGTCCCCTTGTACTCGCCTAGCTTTTCCTCAAAGACGTCCTTGAATTCGTGGGCGAGGTCTTCCTCCCAGTCACTGCCGCCGATTCGATTAATGCCTGCCACTTCGATGCCGAGTGGTGCGAACCATTGTAGGCCCAACAGGCTAGGCCGGTCCTTATCGATCACCGTCAGGGGTAAGTACGCCATGCGGTTCTTGAATGTAACCTGGACTCGACTGGATCCTGCGACTGGAATTCGGTTCCCCTGGTAGTCCTTTAACACAAGCCGTTGGAATTGAAGGTCTTGGCGCCGGATAGTGGGGATGAGTTGCTTGAGGGTCTTCCATGAGACCATTGAAAGAGACGATCCCGAGTCTACTTCCATCTGGCAGGGCCGATTTTCAATGTTCACGTTGACCCAAATTTTCTGAGCGTCTAATGAAGAGGCATGGCCAATAGTGAGTGTTTGGTGGGCTTCTTTCCATCTCACTAGACGATTCATGGGTTGGTTTCTGTAGGAGTGGTTTACTGGTTCTCGCCTTACAGGGCGATTCCCTGTCGATTGACGGAGATTGGTTTCTTTCGAGATCTGGCTGGGTCCGAGGAGGCTCCTGCAGACCCGTCCGATGTGGCCTCATTTCCCGCACTCGTGGCAGAATGCATCGTGGAATTTGCAATGGTTGGCTCCGCAGCTCACGCACGATTGCTGGGACTTCAGTCGTCGTTCCCAATCGGACCGCAGGTGATGGACCTCTTCTTCGTCGCTGTCTGACGACGAAGAGAGGTCCTCGTGGTGGGCCGTGGAACATCGCCGTTCTGCATTTGGTGAAATTTCTCCGGCTGGTTGGTGGGTTGTAGTGCGATTTCGGCGTAGTTGAGCAGCCAACATTTTGGTCGCCTCCGCTGCTGTAGCTTCAGCTATGGCGTCTTTAAGGGTGATGTCGCCCTTTGCCATTATTTTGCTCTGTATGTTTAGAGTGTCTAGCCCGAGGACTACTCTGTCTCTCAAAGCCTCTTCCAGGTCAGTGAAATCGCAAAGGCCTCCCAGGTTCCAGAGATCTGCAACGAAATCGGCAATGCTTTCTCCTTTCCACTGGTTCCATTGATAGAACTCGTGTTGTCTCACGAGCGTTGGAACGGTGGGTGCGTAGTGGGCCCTTAGCAGCAGTTCGAGGATGTCCCCGTCCATGGCATTCACTTCAGCCAGTTTCACTAATACCTTAGCCATTTTGAATACCGTTGGCCCGCAGTGCGTCAGGAATACCGCCCGTTTCTTCCCGGCCGTGGCATCCTTCAGATTATTTGTTTCTAAAAACATTTGGAAACGATCCATGTAAGACTCCCAGTCCTCTTGAGCTGGATCGAATGGAGCGGGTGGTATTATGCCGCCGGACATGGTTCCGCCATTGTGCGCTTCAGTCACGTGCTTAGTTGACTCTAATGTCATCCAATCCCACCCTCGTCGCCAGTGTTATGTTTGGAGCACGGGTGCGAATGATGGAGACGAGCCGGTAGAAACAGTGAACTTCAAACTCTTTATTTACATATTGTGACAGCTCAGCTCAAGGGCTGCTATATCCTTACTTATATAGGCAACTCATTAACTATTCAACCAATAGCAAACCTGGAGTGCTAGCTCCATTAACCAATGGGAATAGCCTGTTAATGGCCAATCGGATGCTCCTGAACGGGCCAATCCAATCCTGCCATTAACAGCCAATCAGAAGTGCAGGGCCAGAACCCTGTACTAGACTTCAAGCTCAATGATAACTTTATTGGTATTATGCATTCATAACAGACACAGAAAAGGAAATGTCTGATGACTTTTTTTTAGTTAATTTCAGTTTGAAATCAACAGTATATGCAAGAAGATACACTGCTTCTATTTGGACACTGGAATGCCAAGTTTGAAACAGTAAAGAAGAAAATGTAGTTTGACTGTATGGAAAACAAAAGGAAACAAAAATGATTTAGAAATTTCTGCAATCCCAACAATTTATTTATTACACAGTCTTCATACAACCAAAATATACATGGACCTGTATACGTGGACATTTCTTGATGGAATAGACAGAAATCAAATTGGCTATAATATTGGTATAAGGAGAAATATAGCAGAAAGATGTGCCCAAACCAGGCTGCGGAATGAATCACAGATTGCTCATAAACATACTCTAATTTGTCAGCCTTTGAATGTAAACCAGTTCAGGAAACAGACACAGCAAGGATTTCAGGAATTCAGCTGGTCTAGGATGTAATAAACCTAAAGAAGAAGTACAGGAATTAATGTCACTCCTTTGAGGCAGGCCAGGTCAAGGAAGAGATAACGTAATACTGGAAATACTGATACTGAGTATAATATAGAATTCTCCCTCTCTCCCTCCCCCATCTCTCAACACATACAGGCATGCACCTAAGTGTATGTATATATTATAATAACAGGTACAGTAAGCAATCTTAGAGCTGATAATGAAGATATTGAAATGCTAGTTTCTGACTTTTAGGATCAAACATCTACAGTAAAGGAACCAGCAGTCAAAAACAATCCCACAGATTAGCATTAGGTAGTGCAGCAATGAAAGTCTTGGAAAGATATTTTAATGTTTTGATGAGTCTATATCTCCAAAGAGTAGAATCATAACCTGTAAGCCATCAGAGTCAACTTACAGGGGAGATGGGCAGCATAAAAAAATTGAATAAATCATACACAGAATGTTTTGAATAATGATGTTAGAAAACACTTCTGAAGGTATCCTGGATAGCAAAGGAAATAAACAAATCATAACAGTATAAATCAAAACAGAGTTCTCATTCAAAGTTTAAATGATCGGGTGCAAATTATCACATTTTGTACACGCTATGTAAAACCTGGCTCATTTGATAAATCCATAATCCAATAATAATGTTTTGGGATTATGCCAATTGTATAGGACATTATTATCTTAATAAAGTCATTATACTTATTGTTAATCTTCTTGATGCTTTTACAATTTCGCAACTGAAAAAAAAGTATGAACATAAGATCCTTTTAAATTTTTTTTAATACTCTATTCTTTCTTGAATTAAAAAAACATTATATACAGATAGGTTAAGATGGAATAAGATGGTGATTTGCAAGAATTAAAGATAAAAATGTTATTTGATTAGCTCGTTTGCAAACAATAAGTGTCAACAGCTTCCTAGACCTTGTCAGAATCTCTTTTAAGAATGCAAATGTACCCTTTTATCTTCTGTTGCCCTTTTATTAAAACAACTGAAAAGACATTGCTAATAAACAAGACAATTAAATGGAAATGATGTCATCTCCTGGCATTCATTCACACTAATGAGCCTTGCCAGTCTTCTAGTATAAACAGTAATGGCTGGAAAGCAATAATATTCAAAATTGCATTAGCAGACAATGACCCAAGAAGACGTTTATGATGGCCTTTCTTATTGGGTTATTGTACATGACATTTTAAACAAATGACCCAAGTCTTATTTTTATTGTGAAACAGTGATTATTATTACTATCTAGTAATGAAATAACTATGAAGCCTAAGGTTTATATAAAGAAAGCACAGATCACTGTGTAACGATGACATTATGCACCAATCTATGAAGTGCTTTGGTAAAGGTTACTTAGGTTTTGTCCCCTGAGTATCACTATTCCAAATACAGAGTATTTTTTCTCCAAAGAAAAGAAGTGGCAGAACAGAAAAGAATACTTCAAAAAAGCAGAAGTTAATTCTGCCAATTCTCCAGATAATCCAGGATTTGAAGAAAGGAAAAATCTCAGATTTCCTGCACACTTTTGAGTGTATCATAATTTTTTGACCGATAATTATGAAAATAATCTCTAATTTAACCTATTACATACCATCGTGGCAAGGGGAGTGTGTGCACTCGCCTCGAGGCCGCTTCTACCAGCCGATCGAAGTGGCTGGTGACTGCATTTGGGGAGCTTCCATCGCCCGAAAGAGACTGCCTAAAGGTGAGGGGACACGGGCAGCCACGCCATGCCCTGAAGCAGCTGGGGACACTGCCTTCAGGGAGCTTTCGTCGGCTGATAGAAGTGGCCTCGCGGCGAGGTACGTGCCTATGGGCCGCTCTAGGTGGGGGAGGAAATTAAATCACCCCTGAAAAGAAGGCCTACCTGTTTTTTCAGGGGTCAAAAAAAAAATAAGGCCCGGCCTTATTTTGTGAGAAACACAGTACCAAAAATGGGAATGTATCATGCTCTACTAACACTGAGCATTTTGAAATCTATTGCTTAAGTAAACCAGGCTGAATTTCAAGTATATCCTCCTTTCAGCAGATCCAAATGGAGGGATTATTTTATGGGGATTGGGGAGCAATGGATTATGAAGATTCCCAGACAGAACCACATTCAAACAAAATCATGCTTCTGTTATATTCATATTTTTAAAAAATCACACATTTTTATGGAAAATTGCTGAAAATGTTTGTATTATATTCAGCAAAACTTCAAAATGTACATATATTTATGTTTATGTTTGTGTTTGTGTTTGTGTCTGTGTGTGTGTGTACATACACAGACACATTTATAAATGTCTATATTAGTAGGTATATTAAAGGAAGGTTATATTATGTCTTATGTCTGATTTTCTTTTCTTTTTAAATTAAAGAATGATGCACAAAGCTGGTGATATAAACTGGTGTCTGATTTTGTGCCTAAGGCAGAACTAGAACTCACAGTCTCCTGGTTTTCAGCTTGACACCTTAAGTACTATACCAAACTGGTTCTCATTGAAATATTGCTTTTGAAATATTTCAAATTACTTGAAATGGGGGGGGGGGGGATTGTCAAAAATGCCATGTAAAAGTATGGTGCCTATTAAGAGAGAGCATAAATATTACAGAGCCATCCAATTCTTAAGGGAACTTGCATTTCAGTTTCTCATTCAGTCATGTTCTTGAAGTTAATGTTTTTGTCCTTGTTCTCATTCTCTCCATGACTATTACAGTATTTCTAAAACAGGAACAAAAACTGAGCAATGTCAATAAGGGTTATTTGACATCCACAGAATCTTTTCCTCCCTAAGGGACTTTCAGAGTTTGGAGTTAAGAGTTAACAGTGCTTTCCTACTATCCCCTGAGCTACTTCATCATTTTACAGCAGGTACGTTTTCTTCTCAGTGGGTGAACTATATGATAAACCGTAGGCAAACTTTTGAAAATCTGCAAATACTGACACTTTACTGCATATATAACCATAACAATGGAAAGTACTAATTTTCTAGCTCATATAATATGTGTAAGTATGCCTTAGCAACACTCATGGGGAATGTAATTTAGAAGTGTCTCAATCTTCCTTACCTCAAGTAGAGAATTTCCTGCCACATGCTTAATAAAAAGCCAGCTGTCTAAGGAGAGCAGGTGCTTATCTTTGGCAAGTGCTACACTGTCCTCTTTCCAGAAAGTTGTTTTAGGAAATGTTTGTAATGTTCTTTAAACCTCCCATGGCAGATTTGCTCAGCAGAGAGGATGGTAGCTTTAGAAATCCCACAGGTAAGTGAAAATATCTAGTAAAATAATCTATGGTTTTCTAAGGCCACTGCAGAGATTATGGTATGCTCACCTACATGTAAAGAAGGTCAGTTTGCAGAATTTTCTCCAAATAGTACCAATTCTTATTTTCTGATAGCTATTATCCTCTAACTCCAAATGGTTTAGGCTTGTGCATTATTCTTTTTATTATTATTTAATAGACTGATTGCACTGCTGCATACCAAAATGTCACAAGAGCTCCTAATGAAAACTGGTATGGTAAGACAACTTAAAATAGTAAGCAAACCTGAAAGGTCTTCATCAGTGAAAAAGTCTGCTCAATTCCTGTGACTTCACATACATGATCATGTAGCCTTTTGACCTAGTAATGCAGAGCAGTTTGCCTTCTCAGACAACTACAGCTCTAACTGACAATTCTGATACCCGAGCCCAGGTAGTAATGTTGAGCTTCTAAGCCAACCAAAATCTTACTTTGTGGTAAGATGGGTGGCCAAGAATTTGATAGAATAGATAGATAGATAGATAGATAGATAGATAGATAGATAGATAGATAGATAGATAGATAGATAGATAGATAGATAGGAGAGAGAGAGAGTGGGGGGAAGAGAGAGAGAGAAACTCATACAATTTGTCAGCCCTGGAGCCATTTTCCTTGGCATCTTTAGGGCTTGCCACAGTAGTAGCTAGGCAAGCTGTGGGAATGGGAGTGGGGAGGTAGAGATAACAGGGGCTTTTTAACCAAAATAAAATTCTTTCCTCTGCGAACCAGGGACATTCCCACCAGGAGTAAAGAGACTGGACATGAGTCTAGATAAAATTTGGACTGTGTCCTGATTGGGCCATGTGATGGTCTGAAGGGGCAGGAGGAGGAAAAATGAACTTTTTACTAGGGACTTTAGGTTTCCTCAGATGCCTGCCCCAGAGTTTTGATTCTGCTGAAGATCTTACTTGCAACTCTGACACAATCTCAGTAAACAGAAAGGATCATATCAATATTATGAGACAAATAAAATGACAGACTACAATATGTTTGTTATTGCTATTTGTGACAATCACATTGCTATTTGTGATAATCATATTGAAATCAACTGTACTATGCTGTCATTGCTAACAATGAGTCTAACATCAAGAAATGATTGGCACATTTCTCCTGCTCCTGGAGAAATTTGGCTTAATTATTTTGTCTCCTTTATTCACAAAAAAGTGGTCATATAGCACAATTACTCAGTCCAGTTAAAGAACTAGTAATTATTTTTACATGATGTTCCAAGCTTCTTTAGTTTAGGCTAGTTTTTTGTGGCCTGTTCAAGTAGTTTATGTGGCATTCGGAAAAGACTGAGCTGAAGTCTTCACTCCGGTCCGTGTTTCCAGCAAGAACATGGACTGTTCCTATTGGCTGATGCTGTTTGACAGCCAGCTATAAAAGGGAGCTGTCAAACGGCACCAGCTGTTGTCCGCCAGCTGGCTGCCTTGTTAGTGCGGCAGCCACGGCAACCCTTTATTGTTACAATAAAGTAAAAGCTGAAGTTCGCTCCGTGTTCGCCTAAGGTTATTCCGCCGCTCTACAACACTGGCGACAAGGGCGGGATACATATAAGAGGCAACGGGCAAAGAATCACTAAGCGAAGTCACTACAAAAAGAGCCGAAGTCACTACCGAGCTGAATGTCACTTTAAGAGCTTACTATCACTATTCGCAAGTGCGAATTTCAACTTTCCTTGGAAGATCCGGCATTGCTGAGTCGAGATGACTTTGAACCCTGCATTCCCACCTTTCAGACCAACAGTAGAAACATGAGAATCCTACAGAAACCGATTTGACTGTTTCCTAGACGTCATAGAAATCGCTGACATTTCCGACCATAGGAAAAAGTCCTACTTTTTAAGTTTTTGCAGAGCTACAGTGTTTGACACTGCTACAGCATTATTGGCTCCACGTTCAATTAAGACTGTTCCATGGGAAGAATTGCAGGAAATTCTTTCCAACCACTATTCCCCTAAGCCATCCCAAATTGCCAGTGTCATGCTTTTAGGAGACAGATTCAGGCTGAGGGAGAGACTATTAGTGGGTACATGGCTGCCCTATGAACAGCTGCCTTGCATCTGGAAGACATGTTATTAGACCAACTAGTTTGTGGGGTCAGGGATTTCAGGCTACAAAGGTGTCTATTGGCTAAAGGGGATTTAACCCTTAAATTAGCAATTGAAGAGTCTCAAGCTGCTGAACTATCAGCACTTTCAGCAGCAGAAATTCAGGGAAATCCAATTAGCCAGAGCAGCTCAGCCATCCATTACGATGAAGCCTCCACAGAAGAAGGCTATGAAGAGTCTAATGATGTAAATCGCCTCTGGCAGCAAAAAAACCAGTCAAAGGGAGAACAGGCCAAACCCCAATCTACCTCCACGGCCTCAGCCCATTTGTCTAAGCTGCGGGGGAAACCACCTCAGGGCATCCTGCAAGTTCAGGAATGCCATTTGTCTAAAATGCCAGAGGAAGGGTCATTTAGCCAGGATATGTCAAGCAGGAAAGACTTTTGCCCAAAAGCCTCAGGCAACCCAACATTTCCAAAAATATGTTGAAGACTGTTTTACCTGCTATCAGGCAAAGCTTACTAACAAAGGCTCTAACAAAATCAGTGTTTTTGTTTCTATAGAAGGGAAACCTTGTAGGATGGAGGTTGACACAGGATCAGCACTGTCCATTATCTCATGGAGCACCTTGAAACAACTACTTCCCAGAATGGTTAAGAAGAAGCTTCACGGCTGCCAATTAACCCTACGTGACTACCAAGGCAGAACCATCCCAGTCATCAGAAAAGGCAAGTTTTTTGTTCAATTTCAAAATTTTAAAAGTCACTTGCCTTTAGTGGGAGTGGATAGTGCCCTCCCTAGCCTGTTGGGGTTAGACTGGTTCCCTGCCCTTGGCCTCCATATAGGCGGAATCCACTCTATTACAAATGCTGAAATGGACACCTTGTTTAATGACTATGCTGATGTGTTCAGTGAGGGGCTGGCTGTTATTCAGGAACCCCAATATCTTTCAACTTGGACCCTCAGACAGTACCAATCCATTTAAAGCCTCAAAGGGTACCTTTTGCAATCCGCCCCAAATTAGACATGGAGCTTGACAAATTAATTAAACAGAGTGTATTAGAGCCCGTGGACTTCACAAAATGGGAAACCCCAATAGTGACACCCCTGAAGAAAGATGGTAGCGTAAGAATCTGTGTAGATTACAAGACGTCATTGAATAAATATTTACAAATCAGCGTTTATCCAGTCCGTTATCCAGCACCTACTACATTCTTTTGAGCCAGGAACCATTTTCGTGAAATTAGACATGTCACAGTCCTATCAACAGTTCCCTGTTGATGACACAGCCACTGAACTACAAACTATTGTAATGCACAGGGGCGCTTTTAAATGTAGGTGCCTCCTATTTGGTGTAAGTTTGGCCCCAGGAATTTTCCAATCTTTAATGGAAAGACTTCTTCAAGGATAACCAGGTGTGATTCCGTATTTTGATGACATTTTAATATCTGCCCCTGACAAGTCTCAATTACTGCAAAGAGTCAGAGGAGTCCTCAATCATTTCAGGAAGCATGGACTTAAGCTAAAAAGAGAGAAGTGCACTATTGCCACCCCACAGGTAGAATTTTGGGGATACAGAATTGACGCCTCTGGTATTCACCCAATCGAATCCAAAGTAAGGGCTATTCACGAGGCACCCACACCAACTAACAAAACTGAGCTCCAGGCCTTTTTAGGACTTCTTAACTTTTACGCTTCATTTTTGCCACATAAAGCTTCTGCTGCAGAGCCTCTGCACAGACTCTTGGATAAACATTCCCCCTGGCACTGGGGACCTAAGGAAGACCATGCTTTCCATGCAGTCAAATCATTGCTCACATCTGATGGTGTTCTGATCCAATTTAATGAACATTTACCTTTAGTTTTAGTAGCAGATGCTTCTCCTTTTAGCATAGGTGCCATTTTAAGTCATAGACTGCCTAATGGTTCTGAGGCACCCATTGCCTTTTTCTCCAGAACTTTTTCCCCAGAGGAGCGCAACTATAGCCAAATTGACAAGGAGGATTTGGCTGCAGTTGCTTCTGTCAAAAAATTCCATGAGTTTCTATATGGACACTATTTCAAGTTGGTTATGGATCACAAGCCTCTGTTAGGCCTTCTGTCAGGTGACAGACAAACTCCTCAGATTTTGTCTACAAGGATGACCAGGTGGACTTTATTTCTGGCTGCCTATTCTTATACACTGGTTCATCGAGCTGGCAAGAGTCTCTGCCACACTGATGCTCTTAGTCACTGCCCTCTGCCTGTTCCTGTGGAAGATCCTGCACAAACTAATGCTGTGTTCCTGATCAACGATCTCAAATTTCCCATCACCACCCTTGATATCGCTGCCCACTCTGCCAGGGACAAGGTAATCGCCCAAGTCCTTGACTGGGTGGGAAGGGGGTGGCTTGCAATTCCTTATGCCACCGAATTCGTGCCTTTCAAAACTCGCCAGCAAGAACTGTCTTCTTTGCAAGGCTGTTTACTTTGGGGAACTAGGGTAGTTATCCCTTCCAAGTTGCAAGCCTCAGTTTTAAAGGTTCTACATGAAGGGCATCCCGGCATTGTCAGAATGAAAGCCCTAGCTCGCAGTTATGTATGGTGGCCAGGCATGGATGCTCAGATTACAAGTTGGGTGAATGCTTGCAAGCCATGCCAAGTTACCAGACCTGCTCCACCCACATCCACTCCAGGAAGGTGGGAAGACTCTGGGACCCCTTGCTCCCGGGTGCATATTGATCTGGTTAGCCCCTATCACAGACGTACATTCCTGGTGATGGTTGATTCTTTTTCTAAATGGGTAGAGCTGACCTTGATGACCACCACAACTTCAGAAGCCATCACTAAGGCTCTATCAAGTATATTCACTATCCATGGCCTCCCTGACACTATCATGCCTGATAACGGCCCCCAGTTTACTTCCTGTGAGTTTGAGGTCTTCCTAGCTAACCTGGGAATCAGGCACGCACTTACAGCTCCTTTCCATCCTGCCAGTAATGGCCTGGCTGAAAGAGCAATCAGATCTGCTAAGAAGTTCCTGGAAAGGCTTGGGCCCATAGATTGGCACTCTAGGCTTGCGGAGTATCTTCTAACCTAGCACACAACTCCCTGTGTCACCACTAATAGGTCCCCAGCTGAACTTCTCATGGGTAGATGTCTGAGGATTACTTTAGACAGACTCCATCCATATTATGCCCCAGTCACTCCCCGAGGATCAAATAGCGAGGCAAGGGAATTTTCTGAAAATGACCAGGTCTATACCCGGAATTATGCGGGGAACCCTTTGTGGGTGCCTGGGAAGATTGTGGTGGTAACTGGTCCTAAGTCTTACAGGGTCTAACTGCAAGATGGGCGCATCTAGCGCTACCATATCGATCAACTTAGAAGGTGTTGGAGTTCGTCTGCAGATGGCCCCCAAGACCATCATTCTGCAACAGAGAAACCGCCGGCGCCCAAAGAAACTTCCAGTGAATCTGACAGGAATGCAAGCCTACCTGAGCAGCCATATGTCCTTCACCCAGAGATGCCTGAAGCCGAGACGCCAGTTTCATCGGCATCAGAAGTTGCCCAACAAGCAGAAAAGTTCCTTCCAGCAGCAGCTTCATCAGAACCTAGAAGATCTGGCCGCCTGAGCAAGCGCCCAAGTTTTCTGAAGGACTATGTTTAAAGGGGGCATCCAATTAATGCCACTGTGAATACATTTACCTGTTTAATAACCAACAGTATAAAAATCTAACAAAATGGGTGCTCTGGAAGACCCAGTGTATAGTACTCACTAGGGTGAAAATATAATTAATTGTAAGAAAATTCCATAACAGTCAAATCCAATAGAAAGATTTGTAGAATTCCCTTTGTTGCAGTGAGGTCTATAAATTCTAAAGAAAATCCCTTCTTTTGAAATTGTTGAACTGATGATATCCGTAGGACTAAGCAAAGCTTACTTAGCAAATGATTTTTAAAAATGAAGCTAAGTAATGACTTTCAAAGAACTGAAAATGTATAATGAACCATAATAAAGCAGTTTTTATCACAGATGTTCATTATACATCTGGGGATACTTAGCATTTCATGTATTTGGGAAGGTTGTTTGAAAGGGCAGTTGAGCCATGTTTCTGCAATACTACATTCACAAATAAGTCATGGTCCTAAACTCCTGGGTGGGTATCTGCCAAAAGAAGATTATTGTTTTACCAATTAATCCAGTTTAGTATATGGAGCAGAGCTGATGGGAGATTTTTCTTCACTCTATGTTTTTGAATCTTTTTAATTAAGGTGGAGAGGCCTATCTCAGAGGCTCACTGTAGCTGAATACAGAGATAATATTGGAGAAAGAATGTGTACATGGTTAGGTAAACACCAGCTCCACCCAGAGAAATAGGGAAGGATGAGAAAAAAATTCAACATTACACTGCATTGATTCTCTTTTGTGTAAGAGTGAATAGATCAGTAGATTAGTAAACGCTGATAGGTTTTCAAAATCTTGTTATTATATTCCTCAACAACAGAGTTGAAGTCTTTCTTGTGTGTTTGTTCCCTCAACTGACCATCCTGAACAGTGGTGGGATTAAATTTTTTTTACTACCAGTTCTGTGGGTGTGGCTTGATGGGCATGGCTTGGTGGGTGTGGCAGGGAAAAGATACTGTAAAATCTCCATTCCCACCCCACTCCAGGGGAAGGATACTGAAAAATCCTCATTCCACCCCCATTCCTGGGGGAAGATTACTGCAAAATCTGAACTACTCAGAATTTCTGCTACCGGTTCTCCAGAACTGGTCAGAACCTGCTGAATACCCCCTCTGATCCTGAAATTTCTGACTTTTACAAAGTTGCCTTCTTGCGGCAGATGGAGGTAACGGGATTGTAATTCAATATATGACACCCATGCAGGCAAAGGGATGACTAAATGATGATCCCCATGCTTATGCCTTCAGAAGATAGTACAAAATTGACTTTTCTGAGGGGCCTTTGGTCATCAGTTGTAGAAGGAGACAGGTGCCTCAAATAAAGAAATAAAATAAATAAATAAAAAGTGTTTCTGGTTATTTGATATAACTTGTTATAATTTTGTTATTGCTATTTTTTACTTGTACTGCTATTTTTAATATTAGTAAACTGCTTAGATAGCCAAGAAATCAAATAAGGAGATAATTGAGCAAATCGACCCTGAATTCTTACTTCAGACACAATGACCAGGCTGAATAAGTCTATAATGATAGAACAGAAGAGAATAGGAAAAGTGGAACAAAACAGACCAATAGAATCAGAAGGAAGGTGGATTGACTCAGTTACACTGACATGGGGGCATGATTGGGAGACCTGAAGGACAAGTTGAGAAAGAGTTTATAGAATAAAATCAATCAAAATAACCATCTTAAAGTCCATTAGATTAGAGGCAAAAAATTAATTGCATGCATATATGTATAAATAACTTGAAAATTTATTTGATATTTATTATAATTATGATATGATATGGTATTTATGATAATGATTTATAAAGTAGATTAGAAATTTGAGGAGCAATTGTTGTGAAATAGTCCCTCCATTTTTTTTTCCTCATGTTTTTTTCTGATTTTTCTGCACAATTATTTGGAAATAAGACTTGCTTAATTCTCATTAACCATTCATATGAGCATATTGTAAATATTTAATACCTCTTACAAATGGTGTAATGTATTTGAAATATTTGGACCCAAAACTTCAATTTTTGTGTGAAAATTCATACATATATATCCATCACATGATCACTTTCTGAGGTAAGCAACTTTATTAATCAAATAGAAGAGGAATATGAAATAGTAAACCAACTACATTAAAGGGCTGAGACAAGAAAGGGAAATATATCTAAATTAACTTTACACTAATACCTTTTATTATACCTCCCCATTTTATTTTTGTAAGCCTTTCTTCTATCATATTCACATACCATTCAATGTATAGTCTTTTGTACTTTAAAATTCCCCCTTTCTTTTGTTTTCACAATCTCAATTCTGTCTCAGAAAAAATCATGATATTTTTAACCTTTCCCCTTGAGACATTCGTTCTTCATTTATTTGTTATATGGTTTAATCCACATTATTTGCATTGTACAACATCCACCTAAATATACTGATAATAGAACATAGAATAACAGAGTTGGAAGGGATCTTGGAGCTCTGTTCAAGCAGGACACCATATACCATTTCGGACAAATGGCTGTCTAATCTCTTCTTAAAATCTCTAGTAATGGAGCACTCACAATTTCTGGAGGTAAATTGTTCCACTAATTACTTGCTTTCACTGTTAGGAAATTTCTCCTTAGTTCCAGGTTGGATCTTTTCTTGATAAGTTTCCATACATTACTTCTCATCCTGTTTTGGAGTAAAAATCAGTCACATCTTCTTTGTGACAGCCTCTTAGATACTGGAAGTCTGCTATCATGACACTCCTTCTCTTCATTAGACTACACATTCCTAATTCCTGTAACAGTCTTCATATGTTTTAGCCCCAGTCTGCTAATCATCTTGTTGCTCTTCTCTGGGCTCTCTTTAGAGTCACAACATCTTTTTTTGTATCATGGTGACATCTTTTTTCACATCTTTTTTTGTATCATGCTGTGATGATCCAGGACAAGACACGAAGGCAACACAGCCAGCTGATAGTTCAAAACTTCTCTTTATAGCTCCAACTTTCCCCTAAATGCCCCCACATTTATGGCAAGTTCTGGAGCAAAGTGCTCACTTACACACACAGCAGCCTCTGGCTGCGAGGAATCCAGCAACATGCTGTTAGCACAACAGCTTTAAAGCAGGAAGTCCAGTGAGGCAAAGGAACAAGGCAATGAATCTACAAAGCAAGGAAGAAAGCAATGAGTCCACAAAGCAAGAAATAAGACAATGAGTCCATGAAGCAAGGAATAAGGCAATGAGTCCATGAAGCAAGGTACAAGGCAAGAACTCCAGATGTCAGCAACGGTACACAAAACTCCACAAATTCAGCATTTGTTCCCAACAAACATCCTTACCCACAGCATCTCCTTAAGTCTCAGTCCTCAGGTGTGCCTTATGAAGAGGGGTCAGGCGCTCTCCTCCCGAGTTGTAGGGTCAGCCTGGGCTGTTCCCGCCTCTTCTCCACTCTCTGAGGGGGCAGTTCTTGCCCATTGCCTGAGCTCCATCTCTCTTCATCTCCACTGCCTGCTCCCTCTCGGTCATCCTGTCCCAGTTCCTCCCTACTCGCAAGCTGTTCCAAACTCAAGGGGCCCAAGGCTGCCTGCTCCTGCTCCTGCTCCTCCCCATGTACTTCCAAAGCCAACAAGGCCATCCCCTTGACTTCTGTTGGCCCCAGCTCTGGCTCATCCTCCTCCATGGATTCGGGCTCCGATGGGGGCATGACAGATACAGTAATCCAAGTATGGTCTTACCAAACCTCATATAAAACACCCAATTCAATCTGTATTAATTCATTATCCATTCACTGCTGACCCTTTCTCTTCCATGCACAGTTCTTATGCAGCCCATTTCAACTGCATTCAACTTACTTTTAAATTTCTTCTGATATCCACAATAAAATAATGTGGCCAGAAGCATGCTGTTACTCTCCACTGTTTTAGATTCCATTAATAAATTTACATTTCTTGAATCAACCCATGAGCAATTCATTTACCTTTCTACTGCTATTTGTACATCTTATAATTTACCCATCCATTTCTCCACCTTTAGTAAATATTCTACCAAGATACTCAAAAAATAATCTACTTGTTCTAATTTTTCATCATTTATGTATAACTCCATTTTCTTTATCAAACACAACCAACATGGTCTTTAGTACATTAATATTTAAACCATCAATCTCACTGCATCATACAATACTATGTGTTGCAAATCATTTATTTTTTCCATCAAACTTTATTTATCACATTCATTCATTTTTCAGTGAGGTGCTGAAGAAGAAAAATCTGGCCTGCACATTCTCTGACTAGTATAAAATTGCTCTACAACCCTCAACTTTTGCTTATGTCAGCTGTCATACCCCTTAATCAAAAAGCTGTGAAATGTGTTTCATGTACAGGGAGTCTTCAACTTATAACAGTTCATTTAATGACCATTCAAAGTTACAAAGGTACTGAAAGTTACAATAGTCATAAGTGACTATTTTTCACAGTTAGGATATTGCATCACCCTCCAAACTTCAATCAAACTTAGTTCAGACAAACATCTAGGACATGGCACCATGGGAGTCTGACAACAGCCAATAGAACACATGTTCTTCTGCAGGAACAGGAAGCTCAGGTGCAAAGCCCCAAGAGAAGGTATAAATACCAACTTTCAACTCCAGCTGCCCAGAACCACCCATGTGCTTCTGCTTCACCATTAAACCATCTTTCCAATCAGCCTCCAGCCTCCATTTTGTCTCCAGCTTGGAACTGAACCAGATGGATATTTCTACTGAACTGCAACCTTTAAAACCCTGTAACTGGAAGTCCTGCCACTTATGAATTTAGTGTACAAGATATGGTTTTTCAAAACCCTAGATATGGTCCTAGACTGCCATGCCCCTGGTGGAGACTGACTGAAGGAAAGGCAGAAAAGCTGACAGGGAGTGGAAGTGTGGCTCTGGAGGTTATGGAGGAGGTTGGGGAAGGGCAGAGGCTGGCTGAGCAGTCAGAGGAGGACCCAGGCCCACCCCCTATCCATCCTAGGGCACGCAGGGAGGAGAGGATAAGGGAGAGATGTGGTCTACTCAGGAGGAGAGGGCTTTGATTCTCTTCATGGGCTGCAGCTGGAACAACTGAATAAGAGGACGGACTTGCATAAGGGCGAATGCTGGAAACAAAATGTGAAAATATCTCTAGTTTATGATTCCCCTCTGAGTTTGGCGTCCTTCCCAGTGTGTGTTATCTTTGGATGTCCTCCAGCCCTATCTTGCCTGGTTTTTGTTGCTTTTTCCCTTCTTGTAACTGTTTGTGTGGGAGTTTTTTGGTTTCCGTCAAGAATATATGGAGCTTGGAAGCAAAGTGAAGGAATAAAAGGGGCTTCACCTGTTTTCTGTGACTGTGTTTGTTTTGTATCCCACTCTGGGTCATCACATAGACCTTTTCAAAAGTTTCTGTGTAGAGTTGTAATTGCAGGAATGTTCCAATCTCGGATGGCAAACCTCAGATAAAGAATGTTTCCAAGCAAATACAACTCAGGCAAACAAAGTCACTAATCTAAAGGAGGATTAGAGAGAGGAAATAAACATATGTTAGACTTTAACTAGAGATAATTAATTGTATTAAATTCTGTGCTAAACAGTAACGAAAGTTAAGCAGTAACCAAAGTTAACCAATGATGGAGGATAATTAAAAATGTGTATAAATGCAAGACTAGACTCCAATAAAGTTGATCATGATTCAGTTGTTCATGATCAAACAACTCGACTGCCTCGTCGTTACATTTATGGTAATAAGTTTTTAAAAATATTAGTTATGAGTAATAAGACAGACATGAAAATAGAATATGCAGGTAGTCCTCGAACTTATAACCACTCACTAAATGACCATTCAAAGTTACAACGGCACTGAAAAAAGTGACATATGACCATTTTTCACACTTGCAACCGTTGCAGCATCCCCATGATCACGTGATCAAAATTCAAATGCTTGGCAACTGACATGTATTTATGACAGTTTCAGTGTCCTGGGGTCATGTGATCCCCTTTTGCAACCTTCTGACAAGTGAAGCCAATGGGGAAGCCAGGCTCATTTAACAATCAGGTGATTAACTTATCAACTGCAGTGATTCAATTAACAATGGTGGCAAGAAAAGTCATAAAATAGGGCAAAACTCACTTAACAAATGTCTCACCTAACAACAGAAATTTGGGGCTCAACTGTGGCATAGGTTGACAACCTCTGTACAATTAACAAACCAATTTCCCTTTTATCTTTGCATTCTGTCTTGCTACTCTTCTCTTTGTATAAAGAAAGAGCAATGTTGTTCAGATACTGAAACAGCCTTTACACATGCATTAGCTAAGTTGCATAAGCAAAACACACCCATTTTTTCCAGTTATAGTTTCTAATGCTGGCTGAAGAATCCTGGGAGTTGAATTCCACACATCTTAAAAGTTGCCAAGGTCGAGAAATACTAGTGTAGGCCAACATTCTCACAGTATTTATGGCTTCCTTTTTTTCTTAAAGCACGAAGAGAATTTCATTAATATAATCATAAAATATGAGGACTGGGGATGGGAGGTAAGGATTAGAAATTAGCTATTTTAGTTCGTGTTCAGTGGAGAAATCTACTGCTGTAATTTAGAATCAAAAAATGATGATCACCCAGTTTTTGTTTAAAATTGTCCAGCAAAAAAGTCCATTACTTGTGAGGCAAGTTAAACTGCCCATAAGATTAGGACATTTTTCCTGGTGTCCACCCCATATCAGCTTCCTTGTAATTTAAACTCTTAACAATTCTGTCCCCTGCTTCTACATGATAACCCTTTAGTAGCTCGAAGACAGCTATTAAGTTCCTCTTGAATCCTACCTTCGCTAGGCTAAACATAACCAATATCTTCACCATCCCTCATAGATTTTTCTTTCCCAGCATCTTATCTTGGTTGTCTCCACTGGACATGATACAATTTGTCAATGTCCTTCCTAAAGTGCAGTGCTCAGACCTGGACATGGTATTATCTGTCGAAAGCTGAATGGAGAGAATGGATGATTTTTCTTGATCTAGCATTATACTTCTGCTGATGCAGCCTATGACTGTGTGTCCTTTTTTTTTAATGCTACATTGTGTTAGCTCTTGTGAAACAAGCAGACCTTTTTATAAAACACCAAACATTCATTCTGGGATCTCTGAATGGCTTAATCATTTTTTATTTCTCTCAGTTCATTTCCACCCCTTCATTCATGTCACCTAATGGGACATCATATTCCCCCCCGGACTGTATTTATTCAGAGTATTTTCCCCCAGAACTCATTTCTGGTTCTTCTATTATCTCCCTTCACTGAAATGTAACATGCAGCCTTCCCTGATCTATGAACATTTACCTTTATACATAAATAAAGAAATAAATAAATCACACCAATGTATACTTTCTGATATACAGTATTTTTGGGCCCATTCATTCACAATTAAGTTTTCCTCTTCACTTCCCTGAATATATTTATCAAATCACTTCCATAAAATCAGACTATTCCCATTTGTATCAATTACACCTGTCCTCTTTTTTCTTACTTGGGCAAATTTACAGTTTCAATATATTATTTCTTTCATTTTATTTTTAATTTGTAACTTTATCACATACTCTTCTTGCATTTTAGCTTACATAGTCCATGTTCCTCCACTGATAGACCCACAGATATTCCATGACCATTCTGTCTTAATATGGCTTGTATATAGTGCTATTTTGTAATATAGAGAAGCTATAGATTAGTCACACCAATGCCACAATAAGCATAGTCTGATAACAGAAGGGACAATATATTTATCTATCAAAAGAAAGTAGTAGTAAAAGAACTAAAATAACTGCTAACTCTTATAGAGATATATACAATATATCTGGATAATCTGGGTTTTTTCCTCCTTTTAAAAATGTCTAGAATAAAAAGGCATATTTAAGTGGTCTTATGGTTAACCCAAGGATAATCTCTCCACATTATATGCTGCATAAAAGAAAATCATCCCAAAAGCTTAGTATGCCCCTCTCAGAGCTATTTAGCTTCTCATATGACCTTGTTTCTGAAACCTAACTCATAAAAGCAACTTAATAAACCTCCTGGACCTGAAATGAACATTTTGATGACACTATGAATACAGTATATGCTAAAGATCTCCTATTCCATTTTTCTATAACCATAAACAGATACACTTTAATGGTCGAATGCCTTTACCTTAAAAGATTGCAATTTAGCTCCCCAGAGCTATAATAATAAAAACTGCTGACATTCTGTTTTTATTTCTTAGAGTAAAAAACTGTCTTACAAAGGAATTTCCCTTCCCTACAATAACTATGACAAAATAAAATGAAGTCTGGCCTCTTAGTTAAATGTCTTCATTAAAAAGCTTCCCTTCCCCTCCCTATTTTAGGATGGAGGAGACAACAATTAAGTGTTGAGCTACATGAGTTACATAACTTGTGAAGAGAAAGTATATATATATATAAGGTCTACTTTTAGGTAGAAATAAAACAAAGAGTTGGAACCAGAACTGGCTTGATAATAGTACTATTTCTTTAGTGTACTTGTGTGTTTGGCCTACCCTGCAAGTTCCTTGAGGAATTACAATGTGCAAAGTATGTATAGAAGACATTTGTCAAGTACGCATTATAATGAAAAATTTACAAAATGTTGCATTTTTGAACCAAATCACATTTATCTGAATATTGTTTTTGGTGCTCCCTTCCCTTTCCAAGTAGGCTGAAGTTGCCATGATTGATGTTTGCAATAGAATGAAATACCATACTCAATCCCTAAGGAATTAGAATATGGAAATAAAATCAGATCAATTACTTTATTGATGATTTAATCTTTGGTTGAAGATAGGAATTTAAGATGCTTCCAATTTACACTCAAGTTCAAAATTCCAAGATGCTGCAATAAGTTAATACATCTTAAATCTCATTATTAGAAAAAATGTTCTATATAACACTTGTTTTACAGATTAGCTCCATAAATCCAATACTTGCATCCTTGCAAAACTATCTTGCAGTCCTTTTTAAATTGACTCAGAGTCTGTTAAAAAAAAAAGAATGAAGTAGACCCAGAGGTGAAATGCTGCTGGTTCGGCCCAATTCACCTGAACCAGTAGTAAAAAATGCTACAGGTTCGGACGAACCGGTATTTCTGATGATCAGCTGGGTAATGATCAGCTGTGCCATGCAATTTAGATTAGCTACAAAGCAGGAAATTGTCAGATTTCTTGCTTTCTAGCTAATCTAAATCACGTGGCACAGCTGATCCCACCTCACTGTTATACTTACCTCAGAAGGCTTCAAAATGCTTCTTTTTTCAGTGCCCAGGAGGCTTCCCTGAGGCCCAGTAGGCCAAAAATGGGGTACAGGGGAGTGCTGTGAAAGAAAAAAAGAAAAATGATGTTTGACCCCACCCAGTCACATGACCACATAGCCACACCCACCCAGTCACATGAGCACCTGGCCATGCCCACCTGGCCACACCCACACAGCCATGCTCACAGAACTGGTACTAAAAAAAAAAATGAATCCCACCACTGAGTAGAACATATGCAAAAAGCCAGGTGAATAAAGTCCAGTTGATAGGGGTGACAAGGTGACTGTCTATATCACCACGTTCTGCACTTCCTGAAGCTTCCAGATACTCTTCAAAGATGATTCCATGTAGGAGTACATTATAGTAGCTCATCTGGGAGGTGACCAGAGCTCAAGTGACTAAGAGCAGAGCTTCCTAATCCAAGAATGGGTACAATTGGTACACAACACAAAGCTGTGCAAAGGCCTTCTTAGTCACATTTGCCACTTGTGCTTTGATCAGGAGTTGCAATTCCAGGAAGATCTCCAAGTTGTATGCCAAGTCTGTTTGGGCCAGTGCAATCCCCATTCAGTACCAAAGATGACATAATCCCAGAATGGTCTTTTAGAGCTGCCAGTAGGTCCCCAAGCCTAGAGCTAGGATTCCATTGAAACCTATGGTTTCCCCATGCAGATCCCTATATATTCCAGGCACTCTCTCTTTGCTACTTTGACACCCTGAAGTAGGCTTTAATAGCAGTTTTTACCTGTGTTCAATTAAATTCATCCTTTGTTGCACTGCAATGATGTTCTAGATGACTCTTTTCCTAATCCATCTTCCCCAGCTCAGCTCTTCTGCATATCACAAGAAGTGCTGGGATTTATTATGGATGGAGTAGGACATGTTTGGATTCATTTAGGCAGAGAAGGCATGTGAATGTTGTGATTTGCAGCTTTCCTGGCTTCTATTACTTCAATTGACACTCAAGAAGAGATTTCTAAAGAAAATACTTTTGTTGGAGTGTTTGGTGGTGATGGTAATACTGTATATTACTAAGTGATATTATTAATGCCTCTGATAATTTGTTGGAGAATTTTCCTTTCCCTGGAGAAATTTGGATTTCACAAATCTAATTATACTGCTCCACTTTGTAAGGCAAATTCTGAAAGTTTTTTTATGCTCACATTTATTTTTAACTATACTAATTATCTTTAGACAACAAGTTTATTTTAGTAGTTAAAGGCACTAGGCTAGAAACTGGAAGACTGTGAGTTTTAATTCCATTTTCATTTTCTCTCAGCCCTAGGAAGAAGGCAATTGCAAACCACTTCCAAATAACATTGCTAGAAAAACTGCATCGATTTTTCCAGGCAGATGCCAGAATTCAAGACTGATTCCAATTCATGCCTGCACTCGCATGCACTTACACAAAGGGAAAGCAACTTTGTAGAGATTACACATTGGGTTTTGATGATGTCCTATCTCTAACTGCTCAGGAAATCATCCTGTTGAGTTTGTGCAATTGCAATTATAAGGGATTGTGCAGATACCTAAAAGAAATCTAGAAGCCACCATTATTTTAAATAAGGGGGTCCCTCATAATACTATCTGATGTCCTTTCAAGCTGTTTGTAAATCTACCAACTGAGACATGTTGTCTTAGTGTCCTGAAGGCAAAACTGACACAGTTGCACTTATATTTGCTATGCTTACTTTCTTATTTATAAAATAAGGGTTTATTGATAAAACAAAATCTTCTAGGAGATACTGTCTTCCTTCTGATGGTGCTCATGGTTGGTTCTTGTTCTGCCAGATCTTTATTTCAAAGTTTTGTATAAAGCTATTCCTCCAGATTTGTCAGAGAAGTCATGTTTCAAGTGTTATTAGCAACCTAATGCAGGACTTGTTCCTCAAGCTGGATTGTTTAGAAAATAGCGTAGCAAATCAACAGATATACAGTAATATAAAAGAACGCAAAATGGATTCAGCAAATTGCCCACAAAGGAAGAAATGGGTTGTTTCACTTATTTTGATTCACCTTCCCACTTTTTGTTAAGAAGCAATCTTAAAGAAAAACACAAGTCTTTATTCATTCAAACAATGACAACAAAATTCAAGTAGATTCATGCTGGTATTCTACAGAGTGCCAAATAACCAAAGTATCATTAATGTGCTTTCAATCATTGTAATAATATGTGATTTTAATTAGATTTAGCAATTACTGTTCATCAATGAATGCTTTCCCAAGCTAGGGCTATTATCATTGCCTTGAGCAACCCACTCAGAAGATTTCAAACAGTTTTACGTTCACCATAATGATATAAATAGTACTGTTAATTTATGAAATTAAATAATTTCTTATAATATCTTTCAAGTACGGGTATTTGGGGGAAGAACTACATTCAACCAACTCATTGAAAAGCAGGTTTGTACAAGGTTTCAATTAAAGACTTGGTGGATTCTTGTTTGTACTCCTTCAGACTGGCCAGCATTCATGCAACTATTTTTTGTAAGCCAATGAAGATAAAGCACTGAGATAGTATAATATACAGATGGACACTTGGGAGGGAATGTAGGTAATTGATATTAAATTTACATTTTGTTACAATTTAAAATAAAACTTTTATAAAATGTTGATATAGGAGATGACCAGGCTAAATTAAGTGTGGGGTTAAATGCATCATCAGTCTGGAATTTCTAGGCCTCCATAAGAGATCTAAGTCTACCCACCCACCCCTCGAAGTCCATTGACTCTTATCTGGTGCCAATTTGCCTGGACCATTAGTAGATCAGATTCTTGTGCAGAGAGAGCATGAAATAAATGTATAATATCTTTGAACTCTATTCTGGTTCCTAATTTCTTGCACCTGGCATTAGTATATGACAGCAGAGAAATTATATAAAATTCACACAGAGATTCCAAAGCAATGTTGGAAAACTGAAAACACAAGGGCACATATGATATACTTGTGAAAGATTTAATAAATTTTGGGTACAAATTCATCTGTAAATGCAAAAGAATTTTTAGATAAATATAATGAAATAATCAAAATTCCTTTTAATGGGACTTATGAACAGTGAATAATAAAAGGCTCCTGGCAAAGTTATTTTGTATACAGTAATTGCAGCAATTATATATATTATATATATTATGATGAAAGAATCATGAAATTTTCACAGTGGAGGAATGGATAATGAACATATCAGAATTTGCTAGGAAGGCAGAGATGACCTACCCAGTCAGGGAAGAAAAAGATTTGAAAGACTGAAAACTTTATATTGACTTTTTGCTGAAAGAAGAAAAAAAATCACAAGATTTATAGGTCTGAAATTTTTATAAAATGGGATTAAGTGTGGAGCTGAAGGGATTTATATCCAAGGAGAAAGAGGAATTATAAGGTTGTGTTTATAAGGTTGTAATTATAAGATTATACTGTTGAGGCCATACCTGGAGTATAGTGTACAGTTCTGGTTACCATGGCACAAAATGTTGTTGAGATCCTAGAAAGTGTGCAAAGATGAGCAGCAAAGATCATAAAGTATCAGGAGATTATCATGAATGGTTGATGATATATCTAGCCTATGGAAGAGAAAGATTGGGAGCTCATGATAACTGTCTTCCAGAACTTGAGGGGCTGACACAAGAAAGAGGGCATTATATTTATTTTCCATAGCTCCAGAGGGCAGCACAAGAAACAATGGGTGGAAACTTGTCAGAGAGATTCAACGTGGAAGTAAGGAGAAATTTTCTGACACTGAGAACAATTAATCAGTGGAATGCCTTGCCTTCCAGAGTTCTGAATGCTCCTTCACTAGAGTTTTTCAAAAATAGATTGGACAACCTTTTGACCAGGATGGTATACAGTGGTGGATTAAGGCTCATTGGTATTCTAAGCACTGACAAATCTTGGTGGCCCCCTCTTTTGTACGTACTGTACAAATGAAGCCATATTCTCAAATTTGTGGTGCCCCCTTTGGGCCTGGTGCCCTAAGCACGTGCTTAGTCTGCGTAATGGCTATATACCACTGATGGTATAGGTTGTGCTTCCTTTAGCAGATGAGTGGACTGGAAGATCTCTGAGGTCCCTTCCAGGCCTATGGTTCTATGTTCTCTGTAATTATCTGTTGAACAGACACTCAGAAATCATTATATTTCATAACTTAGCTTATTTTCTTTCTTTTTTCTTTTCATGTATCCCTTTATTTCTTTTTTCTTTTACTTTATGTCAATAGGTAAAGTACTGAACTCTTACTGTGAATCTTGCCCTGTCAGAGTGCAGATGAGTGTCTATAGAGATTCTCAATAATCCAAGTCAAGATTGTCCCAAAGGTGCTTTTTCCATCAGATAACTGGACTTGTTTTGTTTTGTTTTTTCTTAATATTTCATTTCTCATCCAAGAGACTTTTCACTTGATTTTGTACATTCCTGTAGAACAATTGTTATCTAACCACTGGGTCTAAGAAGTATAAATGGTATTACTGTGTGAATAGCTATGCATCATAAAAACACAGAAAATAATGGAGGTTGGGGACCACTTAATTCTACCCCTGTCCAGTCAAGATCCACTAGTTTAACATCCCTGACAGATGGCCATCCAGATTTCATTTAAACTTCTGTAGCAAGCGAGTCCATAATTTCCTGAGGTCATTTCTTCCATTGCTTAATAGCTTTGTTAGGATATTTTTCCTGATGTCAAACCTAAATCTATGGAATCTGTTTGGGATTAAAGGACATAATGTAATTAAAGACGTGATACTAAAGAAAGTATCCTAAAAAAAGAAAAAAAAAACCAAAGAGAAAGAGAGAAAGAACATTAGTGGCCTAATTTATTTTTCATTAGTCTCTGTTGCATTTTCCTTCACTCCATTGCCTGCCTTCAGTGCTATAAAGATGCTGTTTCTTTAACTTTTATTTAGATTCATTTGTAGTCTGTTTTTGGTTTCAGATTCTTCTCATAAAGCAGCATGGCACAGTTGAGGTTTGTAAAAGGCATTGGAGGAAGGAAACCCTTGGTAAGTTTGGTTGTTATATGAAACAAAACAAAACAAAATAAAATAAAGTCCTCCCCAGGGGTATTTAAACATTGATAACTTCTTGCATTTGAAGCAGACAAAATAGTAAATGTCATTACACAGCTTAACTCAGCAGAGAAACTGTCACAGTTGTTGCATCTGCAATGTTAAATGCCAAAAAAGCTGAGAGGATAATGTAAGGCCTGTTAAAAATGGACTATCAAAACAGCCTTCTGCAATCTGTTCCTCTCCTGGTGCATAAGATTCCCATTCTATGAACCTCAGTCTTCTTAGTTCTGTCCTGAGCTGTATTTATGTATCAGCCTCTGATCCCTTCATGGGTGGTCATATAAATCCAAAATATGCAGGAAGCTGTATATTCATGTTAGAAGAATGTTATGCTTTCAGATCAAACAAGTTGACTGCATAATCAATTTACCTTGCATCAAGTTTCTCCAGGTTTATTTGTCATGCTACAACATTTTTTTGTTTCACTGGAGTTTGCTCTCAAAGGTTCCTTAATATTTAGAGTTTCTCTAGGCTTTTCTTGAAATGGGCCACATGAACAGAAATGAAGATAGACATCTAGAATACTTAACACTATGAACATTGTCTTGTGTTTTTGAGAAGGCAAGCAGTTTTCTCCCCATGTCTTCCTTCAGGGCACTTTTCAACAAAGAGGGAAATAGAAAACAATAAATTTTCCTAGGTTTCAGCGTAACATCAATGAAACCTGAAAATAAAACTCTTAAATGATACCGCCTGTGTGCCTTAGATGAGAATGACCTTTATTACCTCAATTTTTAAAAATGGTATTTTTAAGCATAAAAATACTATATCTCTATAATTCCAATTGCAATTAATTGTCAAGATTTAGTATCAGAGATGTGTTTTTATATATCAACATATTCAGAAATTGTTTGCCTTATCTAGACAAACAAAGGAGTCAGCCAACTTTATTTTGACATTGTCCATCCTGAAAAATCACTTGCACTACTGTCTAGGCATGCAGT
The DNA here is from genome assembly GCA_033807585.1 of Hydrophis major. Lineage (NCBI taxonomy): Eukaryota > Metazoa > Chordata > Lepidosauria > Squamata > Elapidae > Hydrophis > Hydrophis major. Next base: position 37,976,418 of record CM066328.1, on the reverse strand, counting down.
GTGAAATCTGCCAAGGGAGAAACTTCACATAGAGAGCTGTGCACGTAAAGGTCTCCTCAGAAGATGGAGTCTCTTCCAATGTTCTTACCGGAAAAACCTTAAATTGTATATTCATATGATTTGCTTCATCCCTTTCATTTCCCTTTCTATTGAATTTGGCATTTTTTTCTACTTTTATATTTGATTAAGCAGACCATTGTTTTTCCATTCCTCTTTTTATGAATTATGAGAAGCAGGTCTGGCAGTGCTGAAGGTAATATTGGTGAGAGGTATTTTAAAAAATCATCCCAAGAAAATGGTAATTGGTAATAGCTCTAGAACCAAACTAGCCACCAAAATTACAGAAATTTGAAACCAGATTTCTAGAAACCTGAGGGAATGGTGGCAACAGTACTTAAATTGTATGTAGATTATATTATTCTTACAAAAAAATGACAGTTTCACCATGTTTTTTATGCTGCCTGTTATGTTCTGTGCATGGGCGCAAAGAACGGAGATGAGGCAGTGAACAGTGAACTTCAACCCTTTATTAATCATTTTGAACAGAGCAAAAACCTAGGGCAGCAGCAGCCATTTTATAGGGCAGGCTGCTGATCTAGTAACCAATGAGAAACGTGGAGTGTTAACCCCTTGAACCAATGAGAGTGGCTCATTAACAGCCAATCAGATTCTCCTGAACGGACCAATCCGATATCGCTATTATCGGCCAATCAGAAGTGCAGGGTGGCATTTTCCGCTAGACCCACAGGGTTTCTCTGGCTCGTAAGATGGGTGAAGCTGGTCGAGGTGGGAACGGAGTTTGCGTCCCATCAATAGTTCAGCTGGAGTCTTGTTGGTGACGCTGTGCGGAGTGATGTGTTGGAGAAGGAGTATTCTGTTTATTTTATCTTCAATGTCACTAGTCCATTTTGTAGAGGTTTTTTTTTAACAAATTGTACCATGCGCTCGGCTCTTCCGTTAGCCACAGGGTACGCTGGCGAAGTTAGCGCATGGCGAATGCCCCGGTCCGCTAAGTATTGTTCAAAGGGTAGAGCAGTAAACTGGGGTCCGTTGTCGGAGACCAGAACATCTGGCAGTCCATGCATCACGAATAGCCTGTTCAATTTCCGGATGACGGACTTGGTTGTAGTACTCTTCATTTTGTGGATCTCGAGCCAGTTGGAATAGGCATCCACTGTTAGGAGGAACGTATGTCCCTTAGTAGGTCCCGCAAAGTCAATGTGGATGTGGGACCACAGTCCCCGGGGTGTTTCCCATTCTGTTGGAGTTGCTTTAGGTGGGGCACTGCTAACTTCTTGGCATTTTAAACAAGACTTTACCCAGGCTTCGATCTGTTTGTCAATGCCCGGCCACCACGCGTAGCTTCGTGTGAGCTCTTTCATACACACGATGCCCGGGTGACCCTCATGCAGTGTTTTTAATACTGCTCGTTGTAACCGCTCTGGGACGACAACTCTATCCCCCCATAGGATGCAGCCTTTTTGCAAAAAAAAGTTCTGTTTGCCGGTTCTTGAAGGGGGTGAAGTCATCAGGGGTTTGTTCTACTGGCCATCCCTGTTCGACCCAGCTAAGAACTTGCACTAAGACAGGATCGCGTTTTGTTTCGATCGCAATGTCTCTAGCTGTTAGCGGCGGTGAATGTAGCGTTTCAATCTGGAGTGTCTTAAGGGTTGGAGCTGAGTTGTCAACGGTTTCCGGAAGTGGTGCACGGCTCAGTGCGTCAGTGTGGGGAATGGCTTTCCCTGGGCGGTGTAGCAGTCTATAGTTGTATGCAGCCAAAAGCTCCGACCAGTGAGTCATTCTAGGTGATAATATATAGGGGGTTGGCTTGTCTCCCGCTATAATCCCCAACAAAGGTTTGTGGTCGGTAACAATAGTAAAAACTTGTCCGTATACATATTCATGAAACCGTTTCACAGCAGATACAACAGCAAGAGCCTCTTTATCGATTTGATTATAGTTACGTTCAGCCTTTGATAGGGTCCTTGAAAAATAGGCAATAGGGGCCTCACTACCGTTTGGTAACACATGGCTCAAAATGGCTCCTACTCCAGACAGTGATGCGTCACATGTAATTGTTAAAGGCAAAGTCTCATTATACTGCATTAAAACAGCATCTGAGGTTAATAAGTTTTTCACTTGTCGGAACGCATGCTCCTCTCAGTGCCCCCAGACCCAGGTTGCTCTTTTGTCGAGAAGTCTATGTAAGGGCTCAGCTACGGTCACTTTGTGGGGCAGGAAGATGTTGTAAAAATTAATGAGCCCCAGAAAAGCTTGGAGATAAGTCTTATTTCTGGGTCTTGGGGCGTTCTTGATTGCTTTTAGTTTGCTATTGGTGGGGTGAATGCCTTGTTTATCGGTTAGGTACCCCAGGAACTCTACTTTATCTGTACAAAGTTGACATTTATTTTTTTTAACCTTAAGGCCGGAGTCTTTAAATTTCTGGAGAACCAATTTGAGACACTCTTCTAGTATTTCTCTATTCAGGGCAGCAATTAAAACATCATCAAAGTATGGTACGACTCCTTTGATCCCCTGCAAGAGTCTCTCCATCAAACTTTGAAAAATCCCTGGGGTTACGCTAACTCCGAATTGGAGTCGGTTGCACTTAAATGCGCCTCGGTGCGTAACGATCGTTTGTGACTCTGCTGTTTTTTTATCTACGGGCAGTTGTTGGTACACCTGTGCTAAATCCAATTTAGTGAAGACTTTTCCACCCCCCCAGGGAATGGAGAAGGTGTACCACCAGCACTGGGTAAGCGTTCTGTTGAAGGGCGTGATTCAGGGTGGCTCGGTAGTCCCCACAAATCCTTAACGATCCATCCGGTTTGATGGGTGTTACGATTGCGGTTTCCCAATGAGTATGGTCAGTTGGTTCTAAAACACTCTGGGCTATTAATTTATCAAGCTGCTTGTCAATCTTTGGTTTAAGGGCAAAAGGTACCTGACGAGGCTTAAGGAGGATGGGGGCTACTTCATGGTTAAGGTTAAATGATATCGGGGTCCCCTTGTACTTGCCTAGTTTGTCTGCAAAGACGTCCTGGAATTCCTGGACGAGGACTTCCTCCCAGTTGTCGCTTCTGGTTTGGTAAATGCCGGCTACCTCAATCCTGAGTGGGGCGAACCATTGAAGGCCTAACAAGCTAGGCCAATCACAGTCAATGACGGTCAATGGTAAAGATGCAGTAGGATTTTTGAATGAGACCTGGACTAGGCTGGATCCAATGACCGGAATTCGGTTCCCTTGATAATCCTTGAGTATGATTCTTTGGGTTCTGAGGTCTTGCCGCCGGACGGCAGGGATTAATTGTTTAAGGGTCTTCCAGGAAACCATCGAGAGGGACGATCCTGAATTGACTTCCATTACGCAGGGCTGATTTTTGATGGCGACCTTCACTCGGATCTTCTTTGTATCTAGTGATGAGGCGTGACTAATTGTAATGGTTTGGTGTGCCTCTTCTCATTTCATTGAATTGGCCAGTGGTTTATTTCTGTAGGAGTGGTTGTTCCATTGGTGGTTCAAATGTTCCCGCCTCACAGGACAATTCCCTGTGGTTTGGCAGTAGTTGGTTTCCCTCTGATGTGGGCTGGATCCTTGCTTGCTTCTACAGACCTTTCTGATGTGGCCTCTTTTCCCACAAAAGTTGCAGAGTGCGTTGAGGAATTTGCAGTCTGATCGTGGGTGGTTTGCCCCACAACCTGTGCATTGGTGCTGTAATCTTTGATTCCGCTGGTGGCGTTGGTCACGTTCAGACCGGAGCTGGTTTACCTCCTCCTCATCACTTTCTGATGACGATTCGAGTTCCTCATGGTGGGTTGCCGTTGCATGTCTCTCTAGGCAAGGTGAGGTTTTGCTGACGAGTTGGCGGAGCGGTGCGTTGGTGCAGCGCATTCGGGCAGCCGACTTCCTGGTTGCTTCTGCTGCAGTAGCGTCAGCAATGGCATCTGCAAGGCTGATGTCGCCTTTCGCCATCAGCTTACTTTGCACATGTGGTGCATCTAATCCCAGAATTATTTAGTCTCTCAGAGCTTCTTTGAGGTCGGCGAACCCAGGTTCCGGAGATCCGTGATGAAATCTGCAACGCTCTCTCTCCTTTCTGCTGGTCTCTCTGGTAAAATTCATGTCTTTGGACAAGCATTGATACGGTAGGTGCATAGTGGGCCCGTAGGAGGGGCTCGAGGACGTCCCAGTCCATGGATTTTACCTCAGCCGGTTTTGCCAGTGCCTTGGCCATCTTAAAAATGGCAGGTCCGCAGTGGGTCAGGAATACCGCTCGCTTTTTTCCCGTAGTGGCATCCTTCAAGTTGTTGGTCTCCAGAAACATCTGGAACCGGTCCATGTACTAGTCCCAGTCTTCTTGTGCCGGGTCAAATGGAGCGGGTGGTATGGCGCTGCCGGACATGCTTTCCGCTGTCGATGTGCCTTCAGCCATGTGCTCTGTTTGGTGCTCTGTAGTGTTCAGTCAGCTCTGACGTCTCTGCATCCCACCCTTGTCGCCAGTATTAAGTTCTGCGCATGGGCGCAAGGAACGGAGATGAGGCAGTGAACAGTGAACTGCAACTCTTTATTAATCATTCTGAGCAGAGCAAAAACCTAGGGTAGCAGCAGCCCTTTTATAGGGCAGGCTTCTGATCTAGTAACCAATGAGAAACATGGAGTGTTAACCCCTTGAATCAATGAGAGTGGCTCGTTAACAGCCAATCAGATTCTCCTGAACGGATCAATCTGATATCGCTATTATTGGCCAATCAGAAGTGCAGAATTAGAACCCTGCTTTTTCTAAAGGTTTGATAAAACTTTATTTAAGTGTTTTATTAATTCATAACAGTGCCTATTCTAACACTTGCCACTGCCTGTCCTCCCAATAGATTAGGTATGGAAATTTATAATTGCTGTTAGTCTCTTAGGTTTATCTGATACTAAAGCAAGTTCTGCTTCCTAATAGGACTGCAATCAGTTCTGAAGGAACAAATGGGCTCTGTTGCTGGGAGGACTTTGTCTGGCTCTGGCAAGCACATCATTTGCAGTTATTTCTGGAGTGGAAGACGATATTGACAGTCACTTATGTCCTTCATTTTTTGAAGCAGGACCCTGCAATATACTTCACTTGGGAAGGCTACTAGGAAACTTGAACTACTACAAAATGTTTGGAGTGAGGGAACCTTAGCAGTTTAATTCTGATACTGCATTTTCCACATTTGTTTCTAGATAAAATTTAAACTGTTGGTGATTGCTTACAAAGCTTTAAGTGTCATATGTCCAGTTTACTCTGTGGGAATAATTCCGCAACATCTGCAGGAGGGGTCAAAATCTAAAAAGTGGTGGGCACAGTGTTGTGATTAAAAACTAGCCCATTTTGTAAATGGGTTGATGGGGCTTTGATCATGACCCTATACCTTTGATCATGACCCTATAGGATTCTTTCAGCACCCAAATGCCGCTTTCTACCCGGAAAAGCTCACCGGAAGCACTTTTTCATCAAAACAAGATGGCGGCACCGAGCAAACCGGTGGCCCGGTAGAAATTTTTCCACAGACCGGGACCGGTCCCGGGACCAGTGGTTGGGGACCCCTGATTTAAAGCATTTGAAATATAACATAATACAAATCTTAGTAAGAAAATGAGTAAATCAAGAGTATTGACATCTAAGAACCAAGAAATGTCAGGTTCTGCTGACCTTCAATTTGCCATATTTTGCCTTAGACCAGTTTTATCTGTGCTCTTTATTTCACCAAGGTCCATGTAGGGGACACCTAGTTGCAAAGTGTCCTTGTCATTTCTATCCCTTACTTAACTTTGTTATGAAAGGCAACAAAATATAATCAGGTTATTGATTTTAAAAAAAGATGAAGACATTGTCTTCATCTCATTATAATGCAAGAACCATTCCTTTCCTCTCCACTCAATTAAATGATTTTTTTTCTTGCGATGGAAATATAAATTTTTTGGTGTGTTTTCATGCATAGCAATTTAAATAAAAGTGTAAGAAACACTTCAGAAACGTGATTTGGCAGCTTTCTGTAACACATTCAGTGCCAAATCTGACAGCAAAGTTATTGCTGAAAGCAATTTGAATTTTATTTTACATTTTTTTTTCTTCTCAAATTTCTCAGCTGCCTCTCCTGTTTCTTCAATTCCCATCTGCTGCCAATTCCTTCCTTCATGCCCTAACTTCCACTCTTCACAGATTAAAACTTTGAGAATCACCAGGAGGGATTTTTTCCCCTCAAGAGATCATATACATGCTGGTATTCTGGCATCTCAAATTGAAACTACTATGTGGGTGGTTTGGGGAGAGATTTCCCAATTCAGATTACAGCAAGATGTATTTTACGTTTGTAATTTAACTTCAGAAGCTGAAGGAAGAGTGGGAAGCTGATATTTTTGCCTGTGGTGAAATAAACCCATTTCTCCCCTCTGCCTCATTGATAGCCTGAGATTATATCTTTCCCTCTCTTAATTAAGCATGTAACTGATTTTATGGCTTGATCTTTTCTTTTTCCTTTTTTCTGATTGCTTTTTCCAAACTTGATTTAAACATCTTGGCAATTTATTCTTGACACCAAAGTAGGCTGGTTTTTGCTTTGTAACAAATGCTTTTAAACTAGATCAGGGTCTAGAAATATCAAAGGCAAATCAGCCAGAAGGACAAAACTCATACCTAGCCCAATGAGTCTCAATTCTCCCCTAACTGACCATTTAGAAGCAAAAAAAATGAATGGAAGGAGTGAAGTTTCTACATGTCCACAGGAGTCAGAAGAGTTCTGGTCTCTCCTCTTTTGCAAGGATTTTTCCCTATATGGAGTGATTTCAAGATGAAGGTCTAAGAAGGGCAGTTCATCAATCAATAAATGTCTTCATAATAGCATGTTATAGGTTCTTCTGATATTTGCACCTGGTTTTCAGGAGTCCTCTTGGCATAATTTAAGTTTATATCCTCATGAAGTTTTTAAAAAACTGGGCAAAAAAACTAATGCTCCCTCCCTTTAATCAAAAAACAAAAAATGATATAGCTTTACTTCCTTCATCCTGTGATATCTGTGACCATTAGTAACTTCATATATTGGAGCAGGGGGTCCATTAGCCAATCTCAGAAGTATCTAAAAGAGGAAGCTTGTTCAAATTGTGAATAACAAAAAACAGTACAATGGAGGACTGCAAGGTAGGATATCCTATTCTATTTCATTTTCTATTATCTCTTTCTATTGTTACAACACCACTGAAAAAGTGGCTTACAACCAGTTCTCATGTACAACCATCACGGCATCTCAGAGTCACATGGCAACCAGCATTTATTTACAACATTTGTAGCATCCTGGGGTAATCTGATTGCCATATGTGACTTTCCCAACTAAGCAAAGTCAATGGGGGAAACTGGATACACTTAATGACCACACCAGTCACTGAATAATGGTGTGATTTGGTGAACATCCATGTGATTCATTTCACAATCATGGCAAAAAAAAGTTCACAAAATTGGGCAGGACTTACTTAATGGCCACATCACTTACCAACAGTCACTGTGATTCCAAGTGTAGCCATATGTTGAGGTCTAGCTGTAATCCTATAGTTCATCTTTTTGGGGTGGGGTGGTGGTGGTGGAGGATCTATTAGTATGGCATATGAATGGGCCATAATGTATAATATTTAGAATAACATTGTTAGTCTAAATATCACTTCTCTGTGTAGGCTATATGGAAATGCAAAGGAGGATTTCTGTCTTCAAATTTGGTAGACCTGATAGTTAGAACCAATAGTTCATGTGTTTGTACTTGTCTTCTCTATTTCTAAATCAGTAAGTTGTACAACAAATGTCATTAATCTCCACTGGGATCTCACCCAAATTTAATATTTAATTAATTGTATCCAGATTGTGAAACTCAGTCCTTCTCCAGAATCCATCGGTGCTCAGGGAATGAGCAACGTGGCAGCCAGAAACAAAGAGATCTAAAAGCTACGTTTTGCCAATCTATATTCTAATTCTCCAATAGGCAAGAATATTTGAACGGTGGAGAGATGCTCAAGGATAGAAAGTAATGTTAACATATAGGAACAACCAGAGCCAAACACCATAGTTTCCCATAATATTTATCTTTGAGCATTTTTTTATTTTATTTTATTTACTTAACATTGCTGGGTCTATATCTTGCCAGTATTCATGGGTGAAATTAAATTTGAGGTGGGCAATTCAATTCAGGAAAAAAATGGACTGGAGAAAACTGTTCTACCATGTTTAAGCAATTTGGATCAATGACTGCACAGGCTTCTAGACTGCTAAAGGGTTGGTACAGAATAGAAGATAATTAATATGAGCTCTGGCTGGTATAAACTAACCCAAGCTTACCAGAGGCAACAACAGCACAGTGACTCTAATCAATGAACAAAATGGCCTGAAACACAGACCTTGATGAGCAAAGAAACAGCTGCAGGTAAGGAAGGCAGAGGTCAGGATTCTTAAGCTGTTTGGAAACAAATCTGGCTGCATATCTTCAATGCAGGAGGTGGTAATCACCTGGCTAGCAAGCAGCCTGAAGCAGACAGAAAAATTGGATAATAAACAGAGCATGATAATGTATCAGATTGCTAAGCAGTGTCTGCAATCTCCTGGTTGGAAGATATTGTCTGACATAGTTTTATGAGCTCAGAAAACGATGCCTCACTCTATGAGTAAGTAAACAGAAAAGGTCAGCACTTTCTAATATAGCTTCTGGCAACCTTGAATTATATCTGGCCTCTGAGTTTGAGCTGCAGTTTCAAGCCATACATTACTGAGTGCATTAAAGAAATTTTAATCACTAAGTACTGGTCACTAAAAGTTGCTCTCAAACAATGTCCTTAAAAGCCTGGGGATATTTCAGAAGTTCAACTCTCTCTCTCTCTCTCTCTCTCTCTCTCTCTCTCTCTCTCTCTCTCTATCTATCTATCTATCTATCTATCTATCTATCTATCTATCTATCTATCTATCTATCTATCTATTAACACAGCATACCTTTCCTTTTCACAACATGCTAGTACAGGAGTGGGTTTAGCATATAACAATTAAGCATTGCAGGAGACTTGCTCAGGACTTTCCCTGAGCAGAAAGTACATCCTAAATCTTAACTAGTCGATATTCCATACAATTCATTTCACTTCTCCAGTAGGAATTTATTGATGGGGCCAGATTAATATTCCCATGTTTGGACCACTTGTTTTCAAAGGTTCCAGGGGAATGAATATGAAAACTTATATTTAATAAAAGCTAAAAATAAGTTACTTGTTTAAATATTTAATTGTGATTCCATTGGAAAAGACCATGATGTTGGGAAAGATTGGCAGAGGTTAAAATGGTTAGATAGTATATTTGACACAATGATCAGACTCTGGGAGAGTGTTAGGGATACACACCCTAGCAGAATGTGCAACGGCAGTCTAGCAGGCAGGCAAATGATGTAAGATAAACGTTGTTGTAGTTTACACTCAGTAAAACAGATACACTGTGCCAGTTAAATAGTTTTTTATTCCAACAAGAGTTATAGCATAGTCAAAACAGTCCATATGTCATACACTAGTTCAGGCCATCCAGGGATTAATCAGTTGCAAAGTCCAGTGTTGAAAATAGAGGTCAGTAAACTTACAAATAATCAGTCCAGCAATATATCTCTTTTGCAGTCAGAGATATGAAGAAAATCAAATCCCCTTTCTTCTCTCAGCAACAGCAGGGAAAACACGCAGTAATCACCATCAATCCAACATTGTCAGCTACTACAGTAAAAACCAGCTAACAGTGAGCTCCCTTGCTCCCTTTATGGTGATTTTACAACCGCACCCAAAATACATGTTTTGCAGTTAAAGTGATACACACACTTAAACTCACTAACATAGTTTATACATTATTTTTACCCAAACTAAGTTAGGTAACCAATGTTATCCCTAACAGAGACAATGAAGGAAGGAGGGATCTGGCATGCTGTGGTCCATGGGATTGCAAACCATGGACATGATTTAGAGAATGAACAACAGTGATAACTCCCTTTTTATGATCCTGTAAACCCTTAATTTGGAGTAGACTCAGGATGATTGGATGGTGCTGAGTGTTTACTGGCCAGATGTCCTTTCTGATATGCAGAGTTTGCATCAGATATTGTTTTCTTTGCACTCTAGAAAGAAACATCAGCCACAACCTAGAATTGAACTCTCAACTTTCTGAGTGGAGGCAAGGGTCTTCACTATAGGACACCACACAACTCAATGAACAACAACATAGTATCATATTTTAGACTGAAGTATAATTAAAATCTAACTGACGTAAGAACAAAAGTCAGAATGCATTCAAAATGCCACATCTGACACACAGGGTATATTAATAAAAATAATAGATTTTGTCCCATCCTTCGGTTTTGACAATCTGAAATTTGTCTTCCAATCTCACCTTCTATTTTACCTATCTAGAAGTGGTGTTAGTACATAATTGCATGGTTAACAGAAAGGCTTTAAGACCATCACTCTATATGTAGAAACACCAATGTGTTTCACACTGGAAGCTCTGATGTATACACATTTTATTTACTTTATTTTATTTATTTATTTTTATTTATCAATTGCTTACAAGATAATAGGTATAAGTAAAAACATAGTTATGAATACATAGATACATATAAGAAAAATTTAAAAAAGAAACAATAGGACAGGGATGGTAGGCACATTGGTGCACTTATGCACACCCCCTACAGACCTCTTAGGAAAGGGGTGAGGTCAATAGTAGACAGTCTAAGGTTAAAGTTTTTGGAGTTTGGGGGAAAAAAAACCACAGATCAGGTAGAGTATTCCAGACATTGACCACTCTGTTGCTGAAGTCGTATTTCCTGCAATCAAGTTTGGTGCGATTAATCTTGAGTTTGTATCTATTGTTTGCTCTTGTGTTGTTATGGTTGAAGCTGAAGTATTCATTGACAGGTAGGACATTGCAATGTATGATTTTATATACTATACTGAGATCGGATCAAAGGCGGCATAGTTCTAATTTTCTAGGTCTAGAATTTTGAGTCTGGTGGCATAAGGTATTCTGCAACGAGTAGAGGAGTGGAGAACTCTTCTTGTGAAATATTTCTGGACTTTCTCAACTGTGTTAATATCAGATACGTAATGTGGGTTCCAGACTGATGAGCTGTATTTGAGTGTTAGTATAGCAAATGTTTTGTATGCTCTAGTTATTAGTGTAATATTACCAGAGAAAAAGCTACGTAAGATTAGGTTAACAACTCTTAATGCCTTTTTGGCTATGTAGTTACAGTGGGCTCTAGCACTTAGGTCATTTGAAATGAGTACTCCAAGATCCTTGACAGAGTTTGGATCATCAACAAGGTCTTGACTATTCAGCCTGTATTTTATTTTTTGATTTTTTTTGTCAATATGTAGGACAGAGCATTTATTTCTTGAAATTTGAAGTTGCCATTTGTTTGACCATTCTGATACATAGTCGAGGTCTTTTTGAAGGGTAGCAATATTGTCTGTGGTGTCGAATAGCTTTACATCATCAGCAAAGAGAATGCAGTTGCTCTTGATATGATCACAGAGGTCATTTATGTAGAGTATGAAAAGAATTGGTCCTAGGACACTGCCTTAGGGGACACCACTGTTGACAGGTACAGAATTTGATAGGACGCTCCCAATTTTGACCATTTGTTGTCTGTTTGACAGGAAAGCTTCTATCCAATTATGCAGGTGTCCAGAGAAACGGTAAGATTTTAGTTTTAGGAGTAGTTTGTCATGTACCACTGAATCAAAGGCTTTACAGAAGTCTATGTAGATTCCATCTATTGCTTTGCCCTGATCGAGTTGTGTAGTCCATATATTTTTGCAGTGTGAGAGTTGCAGATTACATGATAGTTTTTTCCTGAAACCAAATTGTTTATTAGAGAGTAGGTTGTTTGTTTCTAAGTGGAGGATGATGGATTGGTTAATAACTGATGCCATGATTTTACAGGTGATGCAGCATAAAGAGATTGGTCTGTAATTTTCAAGGCTGGGGTCTCCCTTTTTGAAGATGGGAATGACCATGGCTTGTGACCATAGTTTTGGCAAGGAACTGGTCCTGAAAGATTTTTCAAAGATTATGTTTAGAGGTTCGGCTATGGCAGTGGGTAGCTTTTTTAAGAAGTAGGCACATATTCCATCCGGTCCGAAAGACAGAGATGGTTTTAGATTGCGTAGTGCTTTTTCAACAATGTCTTCTGTAAAATCAATATATATTAGATCATTGTAGTTGTCTGTGGTTCGACTAGGAAATACTGGGCATGATCCATTGCTGTTTACAAATACTGAACCAAAGAATGTGTTAATAGTGTCATTGTTGCAGTCTTTACCATTAGGTCCTTTTCAGGGGTGGGATGGACCTTGAGTCTTTTAGTTGTTTATAAAATTGTAGAAAGTGCGGGTGGAATTGGTGCGTAGAAGTTTTTCTTTTTGTTTAATGTGATAATTGGTGCATTCAGTTTTTATCTGGTGGCATAAATTTTTGTATTGGCTAGTTGGCAACATGACCAGATTTGTTTTTCCACCAAAGTGATCTCTTTTTGGATTGAAGCTTCCTTATTGTTTTGGGTAATTTGTTTTTTCTGGTTTGGGGGGTTGTTATTGGTACATATAGTTTGATGACTCTTTTGACTTCAAGTAAAAATATATTGTAATGGTCTTCTACAGTATTGCATCCAGAGAATAGATATTGCCAATCAAGGGATGAGAGATCATTGTTTATAAGATCATAGCTGCCTTTTTTGAAGTTATAATTGGGGATTCCATTGTTGTGATGATTTTTGTGTGGACGTATGTTGAGGCAAAAGTCAATCATGTTGTGGTCACTCTTGGAAAAGGGTTCTTTAATTTGTATTCCGTAAATTGAAGGCAAACTATTGCAGAAGATGAGATCGAGGCAGTTGTTAAGTCTAGTGTTGTTGGTTACTAGTTGTCTAGTCCCAGATTTGTTACTGCATTGTAGAAGGTTGCATGTGTAGGTTCAGTTATACATTCGTTTAGGGTCCAGTTAATATGAGGTAGATTGGAGTCACCAAGAAAGATAAAAGCGTGTGGGCAGGATGTTGCCGATGTTAATAGTGAATTTAGCTTGTTTGCATGTTCGATGTGATAATCAGGGGCTCTGTAACATAGTAAGAACTGAAATGTGGTATTTAAGGACAGTTCATAGATGATGGTCTCAGGAATAGCAAGCTTCTGGGTAATTTGGATGTTTTTTAGATGTAGGGACTTTTTATAGAAGATAGCAACACCACCTCCTCTACGGATTTCATGATCTGATCGATAAACATGATAGTCGCTTACTGTGGTAATGGAGTCAGGGAGAGATGCATTGAGCCATATTTCACAGACAAATATGATGTTGAATTTAGGCATATTTAGTAAAAGGATAAATTCAGGTATTTCATTTACAAGGCTTCTTGCATTGAGTAGATTGCATTTAAGGCCAGTTGTGGTTGGAATAAAGGTAGTTAGGGGTGTGCGTGCCTAGTTTTGAGTGATGTTGGATTGGATGGAGTGGGGTTGGATGTGGAGTTGTAGGTTGTGTGACTTTCTTTTAATGCAATCAGCTCTGTAGTCAATATATAGGTCCTTTTCTCTATTGTCTAGACAGTTTTTGAGTTCTGCACGGAGTTCACCGGAGAGGATTCTTTGCAGTATGGATAAGTCTGGTCTTGAGCAAAGTTTTTTGTGGTTGGAGTTGGTTTTTGCAATGGCATTTATTGTATGAATGAATATGCATTTGCTGGACTCATTTTTGCATACAACTCTACAAAATCTTGGGGCCACAGAGCCGTCATTGTATTTGTAGCCATGGCCACCTCTGGTTATTTCAATGCTATCTTCAGGAGAGATGGTTTTTCTTTTGTATTTGAGTTGCTTATGATATCACGAACTTTTTGATGTCATCTGATTCGTTGGTGTCTTTGAGACCAAATAAGATGGCATTTGGACATTTCTGTTCACGTTCTGTGGTGTCTCTGATGAATAAGGAGATATTATTTGTGGAACTATTTGAAGGGATAGTAATTGTTTGTGGCTGTGGTTTGGTGGTTATTTTTGGATGTAGTTGTGATTGTAGTTGAGGTAGTGATTGTGGTTGTTCTGGGATTTGATTTTGAGCTGATAAGTACTCACTTATCTGTGCTGTATTTTTTTTTTCAAGAGAAATTAGGTTTGCTTGTATAATTGTTTCAAAACGTGTTGCTAAGCATTCTTCTATTGAGCGAATGAGTGATTCTATGTTTTCAACTCTGTCAGATAGGGTACTTAGTTTGTTTAGTTTAGGATAACATGAAGGACATAGATGTATCTGAATTTTTAACCATATCAGCTAGGCTTTTGTTTGCATTTAAGCAGGCAGGGTGGGCTAGATTATTGCATAGGTGGCATTTGATGTAAATTTCACTTTCATTGATGGTTTCAAGACATTTGAAACATGTGCAGGAGTCTGGGAGGTCATTGGTTTTTCTTTTCTTTTGTTTTGGTTTTTCTTTTCTTTTGTTTTAGAGTTTTTGGCTGGCATGGTCAATGGCAAGAGTACAGTAATCAATTACAATAGCTAGTTAATGTGATAAGTTGACAATTACTTAATGAATGTTGGTAATTAATAAATGTTAATTGATATGTTAGATAATAAATCAAAAGTAAAGTTGCTTATTACTAAAAATCAATCAACCAATCAATTGGTTGTTCAAATCACTCTAATCAAGTTTTGCTAAGCAACAAACAGCCTAATTTATTACAGTAATTACTAAATACACTGGTCAATTAAATTCACTAAATCTCTGATTTTATTGTTCAGATATTCAGTAATTATACTATATGCATTAAATATTCAATCATACTAAGCAAAAAACAATAAAAAAATCATCATTTGATAAAAATTAATTATTTTAAAGAAATTGATTTTTTTGAGATATTTTTGTTCCATGCAGTCATACCAGCATTCCCAGCTTCTATAATATTCTGATGTTTCTTTTTCCTTAAGTGCTTAGGTTAACTTATCCATCTCTGCACAGACTGTTATCTTCTGAATAACCATTTCCTCTGTTGGAATATCTGCTTGTTTCCAACACTGTGCAAAGGTTATTCTGGCTGCAGTAAGAATATGCAGTAAGAATATGCAGTATTATATATTTGACATTTTTAGAAATTTGTCTATTAAATATCCCCAATAGGAAGAATTCTGGTTTTAATTCAATTTGCTCTGCTGTTATTTCCTCTAACCATTTTTTTATTCTATGCCAGTATCTTTGGGCTTCAGTGCAGGACCACCACATATGAAAGAATGTTCCCTGTTTCTTTTTACATTTCCAGCAATTCGGATTCATGTTAGGAGACATTTTCGCTATTTTCGAGGGCAAGAGATGCCATCTATAAAACATTTTATAGGCATTTTCTTTATATGCTGCTGATTTTATAATTTTATTATTCTTTGTCCAGACCTTTTCCCATTCTAATAATGTAATGCTACATCCTATGTTTCTGCTCCAAGCTATCATGTTCCCTTTGACTACTTCTTCTTCTAATTCCATCTCTAATAAGTAATTATAAAATTTAGTTATTTTTTTTTTATCTGGATCTAATAGGATTTTATCTAATTGTTGTGCCTTAGTATAAATTCCAAAAATTTTCTTGTCCTGGCTATATCTATTTTGAATTTGTAAATAAGTCCACCAGTCTACTTGTAGCCCTTGTTCTTGGAGATCTTGCCATGATTTTACAAAATGTTTTATAGATTGTATATTCCCCCAACAAAATTGACTAAAATGTACTCAAATTTATCCCCAATTTTTGGAAATACACTAAAGAAAATGGATCGTATTATCACATATGGTGGACTTGTAGGAAAGCCAAAATTTTGGCATACAATCCATAGTTGGTTAGAAGAAATATGTGAAAATAAAATTGAATATAAACCAGAATTTTTTTTATTGGGAATCAACGTAGAGAGATACAACAAAAATATACATGAAATTACAACTGCAAGATTAGTTTACACCCAAAAATGGAAATGTAAAGAAATTCCAGATGAAAAATATGAATATGCACAGATATGGACAAATTGATGCAAGAATTAAAAAATAAAGATGAATGTGAATTCTATAAAGTATGGGAAAAGTTTTATCATTGGTTGGAAAAAAGAAAGGATGCAAAAGGTAAATGAAAATAAGATAAGGATGTTTAAAATGATAGATCAGGATTATTAAAAATGACTAATGTTAATGTATGTATTACATATTATGTATATAGTACATAATATAGTATATTATGTAAATATGTACTATTCATAATATTAATTAGTTATGTAACACAACTTAGTGTGTCAGGATGATGACACCATGTTCACTGTTTTTAAATGTTTTTTATATATAAAAAGACCATCACTGATCTTATTAAGGAAGAATGTGCATTCAGAGATAGATTGGAGATAGATTAGATTAAACCAACAGTAGATCATCAGGGAGAAAAAAAGTAGATTTTGGTAGTTGCTGGAAATAAAAAAAAATGACATGATGGTGCATAATCAATCAATCAATCAATCAGGTTGGGAATGGGAAAAAGTGACTGACATATTCATCTTTTAATCACAGTCTATTATGAGTACACCCATCACAACATTTTCAAAAGTGATGTTGACTTCCTGACAAACATTACATTATATTCGCAAACAAAAATTACATATTGTAACTGTTAAGCCTGGTTTCCCCAACCAGGGTTAGGGAGACAAGCTAAACAGAATGTGCAGCTTAGTCAGATAGGCACACAGATAAATGAGTGAGCTAAGCTTGTATATTTATTAACATACAGTAAAAATGACAGATACGCTTGTGCTATCAAATATATAGTTTATTCCATTATGAGTTCATAGCATAGTCAAAATAACAGTCCAATAGTCATGTATCATTTAGTCAGTCCATTCAGGGATATTCAGTTAGCAAAGTCCGTGTTGAATAACCTATGTCAATACACTTACAAGTCTGTCTTTTGTTTTCTCTCCCGTTGGAGGAATGCAGTCTTGTGTCCTTGCAGTAATCAGGAACTTCAAAGCCAGAGAGATAGCAAGCTGCCGTCTTGCTTCTTTTAAAGTGCTTTCACAACTACTCCCTTAATTACTGTTCCACAGTTAAAGTTGCAGACACTTTAACTTACAAACTATGATTACATATTATTATTTACCTAAACCAGTTAGGGTAAAACAATGTTATCCCTAACAGTAACATTCATCCAATTAGTACAAGGACTTCCAATTGAGGCAGAAATTTTCTTCAAGAAATACCCTTCTGGAGTTACAAAATCTTCTCTTTTATAAGGGATTTTCTTTCTCTTTATTTTTCTAGAAAAATGCAAATCCATGTTACCATCTGATTTTTAAGTATAAAGATATTGTGTGAACATTGACTAGCTAGGCCTTCATAACATTTTTTTGGATAAAGAGCTGGCTGTCATTGAGTGCATTGGTCAACATTGAAAAATTTACATCATATAAGAAATTGATATTTACCCAAAATAACTATCAGGGATATTAACCTATCATGAGGATCATTTTAAAAAATAAAACCAAAAAAATAAGAAATCATATACATAAAAAGGGAAATATAAACAAATGTGTTCACCTAGTAGCATTTCTGTCATGGACTTTTTGTGAGGCCACAGGATTTGCCATGGTGGCACAGTGGTAACAATGCAGTATTGAAAGCTAACTTACTGCTCAAGGCCAGCAGTCGATTCTGACCAGCTTAAGATTGATTCAGCCTTCCATCCTTCTGAGGTCGGTGAAATGAGGACCTAGATCTGTGATGGCGAACCTATGGCACGCGTGCCAGAGGTGGCATGCAGAGTTCTCTCTGTGGGCACGCAAACTGTTGCCCCAGCTCAGCTCTGCCACGCATACACATGTGCATGCCTCTCACCAGCCAGCTGGTCTTTGGGTCTCTGTCACACATGTGTGGAGGTGGGGTTCATGCAGAGGGCAGGGCGTATGTGTAGGGACATGCGTGCATGCAGGAGGACATGCACATATTGCATTTGGCACATGCACACGCGTGCTTTGGTCACTCAATGCTGAAAAGGTTAGCTATCACCATACTATATGTTTTAGCCCCATGGTGGCAAGCCTATGGCACGCATGCCAGAGATGGCATGCAGAGAGTCCTCTCTCTGGGCACGTGAGCCATCGCCCCAGTTCATCTGTGCCATGCACGCGCATGCGTGCTTCTTGCTGGACAATTGGTCTTTGGGTCTCTGTCGTGCATGTGTGGGGGTGGGCTGCATGCGGGGGGGCATATTGCATTCTTTTGGTGTGCATGCACATGTGCTTTGGGCACTCAGTGCTGAAAAGGTTAGCTATCACTGACCTAGATTATTGGGAACAATATGCTGACACTGTAAACCATTCAGAGAATTCTGTAAAAGCACTGTGGAGTGGTATGTAAGTTCTATTGCTATGTTTTGCATTGTATGTTTATGAAAGATACAATGCAAAACATCCTGAAAGATAAGATAAGCCAAGTCAGGCTTTGTCACCTTCTCCTGCCCATTTTTCTGGATACCAATGCATTGTTATTGGAGCTTCTTTTGCTGAATATGCAGCTTAAAAGTTGTGGTGTTTTTTTTCATTAGCACCTCTAGTTGACTACGTCATTTAATTTAGGTTCCTTTCCAACATAAATTTAACATGTTTCTTTCCTTAATGCATTGCATTAAGGTAGAAATACTACTGATGTGAATATGATATGAATATATGATATTATATGCAAGAGTTTGCCCTTTTCACTCTTTCTTAAAGCACATGGTTTCCACACAAAACTTTTGCCAGCGTAGGCTGTTTTTCTCCCTCAGACACATGGATATTTCTCTGAACAAAACATTACACTATAGCCATTAATCATTTCTATTTTCTTAAGAATGCCACAAAGTTTATGTGTAATCCATTGGAAATGAAAATTCTGGAAGCTAGTGTTTTGTTTGAAGCGTGCCATTTTTTTAAAAAAAAATTGCTTACATTTAAAGTCATATTTTTAGATGTAAAACTATATATTTTATAAAATATATAGTTATAATATAAAATATGTAATGTAATATGTAAACTCATCATTGTTGAGAGAAATATTGTACGAACGAACCAAGACACAGCTTTCCATATTGTGATTTTTTTTTTTTTACTTTTTCAACAACAAACATATAAACAACTTTCTTGGAAGTTTGAAACTTCTGAAATTAAAAATTCCTGTACTTTATACAACAGCTTAAGTTCCATTGGGGAATGTTTATCCAACACTAATAGTAACACTTACTTGTGTACAACAGCTAAACATGGAATATATAAAAACAATTGCATGTTATTGTATAGAAACATTTTATTTTCCCATTAATTTTCATGGAAAGGGCACCTCTCAATATGCTAACCAATAGCATTTCAAGCCTCCATCCATTAATATAAACTGAGAAGCCCATATGTGCTTCATGGCCCTTTTACTGAATCAGAAAATTGCGTTTTATAACAAGATAGATAGCCATAATCTCCATTCAAACGTTGAAAATAGAGACGGGGGCTCTACTGCCAAAGAAAAGATTTAAGATGGGCTAAGTATTGCAATTACCTGAAGGTTCCTTTGAATGCTACTTGTTTTTTTTTTAATGGTCTCCAGTTTCTTCTGATTACCAAATGTAATAGACTTTTATGCTACAATGCAACTGTTGAACATTTTAATTGGAATGCCATGTCAAATTTTTAAATTAAAAATCAAATACTCAAAGCACCAGTGCATTTTTGATTACAGAGATTAAAACCTAATTGAATTCTCTTGAACAAGCAAAAAAAAAAAATCATCTGAAAATTTAATTAGAGCAATGTTAAAAGCAGTTGATTTTCTTAAGGAAAAATCCCACAATCCTTAATTAGAAAAAACCAAAATGCAAAATAACAGCCTTTACATTTTTTAAAATCTCCCTTTCCTCCCCCTTTTGCAGCACACCCTCAAAATTACAGTCTGTCTCTCACATATTCTCAATTATGGAGACATCATATATGTGGTTGGAATGAAAGAATACTCAGATGTAACTTTCCAAATGATTTCATAATAAAGGAAAATCTGGGTTTTGCTTGACTGAAGCTTGTATTTCCTTTTGATCAATACTGAATTATTCATGGTGAATTTCTGGCAACATTCCAAGAATGTTCACATGTTAGAGGGTGAAAAAAATAACACATATGCATGAAAAAAAAGATCCTAAATAAACATGATTTTAAAAGTCAAAATCCATTTCAATCCACACTGAGGGAAAAAAAAATGAACATTAACAGAAGTGACCTTACTATTCCCAAGGATTATGAGGGGCAATGGACAAAAGATGAAGGCCAGCAATGGAGCAATGATTATGTTCAATTTCTCCACCATCCCTCCCTTTTTTCTATTTTTCTTCATGTATTAAAATACATAGATGCATAAATACATGAATATGAACTGTTGATTATCAGACAATAGTATCTAAAGGCAATCCAAAACCGATTCTTTAAGATGGCAAGGAATTCCAGTTTTAGAATTCATTGGCCTAATAGTACACATGGAAACTTTTATAACCAAGAAGCATGTAATAGACAATCAGAAGCATCAGAGAGAGGAGCAGTGGGGAAAAAATATGGATAAAAGCAGTTTTGCACTGACCTGATGCATTTCCACCTCTTTTGTTTGTTGTGGTATCACACTTATGCATGAAAGTAGAGTTATATTGCAAAAGTGCAATGACATTTTCTCATTTTGATGAAAGTGCTGGACAACGAATGGCTTGAATATATCCCAGAAACATATCTGCTACATCAAGACATGTATTTGTTCACAATAGAATTGTAATGTTATGTAAGTATACTGCACTTGCAGGCATTTCATTGTTTGCATTTGTTTCCTGCTGTGGCTTTGCAGTATGTGCAATGCTTAGAGTTTTGAAAATTGATGCTATCTGTACATTTTACAAAAAATAAATAAGAAACAAGGAACTAATTGGATTGGACAAATGAACACTCAAGGTAAGGTCTTGTTGAAAGAGTCATTTAGTCCAATCACAGCTAAACAACTGGCAAATGTTCACAATTGATCTCAGTTATCATACTGGCAGGCTTACCAATGGTCCGACAGCTTTGAAGATCTTTGTCAATCAGTTCTCCATAGATGAAATACAGGAGAAAATATGTCGCTCCTTTTTTACTCTACCTCCACAACATTGGTTTAATAACAACATTTCACCTCTGATTGCATTTGACTCTTGAATTATGACATAGTCTCTTGAGTTCTTGTCATATTCCAATTTTCTCATAACTATTTAATGCATTATGAAATATCATAAACTTTGTTATGAAAGAAGAGGTGATTATGAGCCAGCAAACAGGTGTCTAGAATATTTGGGTATACCACATGTCCAGTAGGTTGGTGAAAATAGGAAGAATTTTTTGAAATTTCTGGATGAGGTTCACGATAGACTAGGATGTCTCTAAAGAAGTAATGATGGCATTGCAGCAATTACTCTCTAGACAAGGAGACACTGTAAAATTGCCAACCTGCACTCTGCATGGCTGATTTTCATGAAGAGATCACAAGAACAAGAAGTTCTTGCATTTGACTTGTGAGTTGAATGACCAGAAATCAAAGAAGAGTTCATGCATTTGTACTCTGGGTACAACATACTGCAATAGCCCAACCAGGTAAGAACCTGTCCATGGCAACAGAATCGTGCAAAAATTCTTGTATAATATATAGTCCCATTCAAAGCAAAAACCAGATTAGGTTATAACCTGTCTCATGGATAGGTTCTGAAACAAAATCCATGGAAGTCATTCGGAGTCATTCTTATTTAAGGTAGTCTTGATGTGACTGTTGAATTACCTCAAGACCAAAAGACTTGGAGTCTCCAATAGCCCCATGTATGAGCTCAGTTAGGAATTAGTTCAGTTACAACCCCATGTATCAGCTCAGTTAGGCAGCACAGCCACCAATAGAATCCCATTTTTTCCTTAAATGTTCATAGCAAAGAACATATATTTTAAACTCACCAAGTCCTGGTGATGTAGAAAGGGAAAGGATACAGATCATATAGTAGCAAGTATGGACAATAGTGCACTTAACTATCAGGAGAATAGAGCTCAGGGATGCAAAGTAGCTGAGGTCATATCTAAACATGGCTGGTTTATGAGGAATCCAGTTGCTTCTTTTTATTTTTAACATTACCATTTTAATTAATTTTCTATCTCAAAAGTTGCTCCTTGGCTGAGAAAAAGAGGCATCTAAGAGATTGTACTTGGCAATGGATACAGCACAGGATACCCCTAAACCATTGCAAAACCCTTCTCAGATCTGCAATATTCCTGGTAACTTTATCACATTTTCACAAGATCACATAATATGCTCCAGATTGTCCCTTGGTCTATCATAAGAACATTTTATTAAATTATTGCCTTAGCACATTGATGAACAGAGCTATTACGAAAAAGCTATAATACAATTCATTTGTTTGGGCATAGGATGATATATGCATGCAAGTGTTTTTAAGCCCTGGTTAAATATGCTCTATAAACTCAGCCTTTTATAACATTTTCCTCTTCTCTTCCAAGCTGATTGATATTTTGTCCAGTTCTAATTAATCATAGATAGTAAAATGTACAATTTTGGATGCATGATGGTGTGTCACTGCTCATCTTGCTAAATAATTGTATTAAAAAAAGGGAGGATAAATCCCTCAAGATTGCTGTATTACACTCTGGTTAATTTGTTACAAAAGTGACACACGGGCCCAAGTAATTCAATTTTTATAGAAACAATGGTGCAGAATTGTAAGACTTCTTCTCAGCCTTCTAAATAACTATGAAGTGCACATGCCAGGTGGACTGTGGAAAGATAGTAGCTATACAGAGTGTAAGGATTTTTAGTAATATCTGGTTGGTGAGTCTTCAGGTTCTAATAAAAAAATAAAAGTAGTCTGCTGACCCCTGCTGTAATTCTTAAATGAGTCACATCTTTGAAATTCAGCTTGGTTTTTCCACATTAAGGTTTAATTGTGGACATTTCTGTACTCATTCCACACCCAAAAAGTATCTACATTTCCATAAACATTTTGCCATATTTATGTGAAATATTTATCCTGTACAGTTTTCTTTCTTTCTTTCTTTCTTTCTTTCTTTCTTTCTTTCTTTCTTTCTTTCTTTCTTTCTTTCTTTCTTTCTTTCCTTCCTTCCTTCCTTCCTTCCTTCCTTCCTTCCTTCCTTCCTTCCTTCCTTCCTTCCTTCTTTCCTTCCTTCTTTCCTTCCCTTTCTCTTCCTTCCTCTCCTGTCCTCTCCTCCTGTCGTCTCCTGCTCTCTTCTCTTGTCTTTCTTCCCTCCCTCCCTCCCTCCCTACCTACAAATATACATACAAATTATAAAAGAAGAAAAAAGTTTAGAAAGAAACGTATCTTGTATGCTTTTTACAAGATGTATATTTGAATGATACTAGTAAATTGAAGTAATGATACATTGCAGTCACCCATAGATGATCTAGATTACTAATTGCTGCAAACCACTGAATAGCTGGAGCTTTCTGATGTTGAACAATAAATATTTTGGTTATAAGTCCATTTTTTTGTTAAAAAAATAAACTTCTGTGTGATAGAGATAAACTTCAAAAGAATATAAACATCTGAAAATATTAAATCTAAAAGCTGAGTTAATGCATGTAATTTTTTAACCAAATGTAAAATAATATTTAAATAACAAATACTTTTTCTGTATCTCTGACAATTATCTTTTTGAAAAATATGCAATGTAAAATATTAAAATTTGTTTTTTTAAAAAAAAACATATTTTAACTGGTTGAGTAAATTATGAAAGCAAAAAAATAAAAAATAAAAGGAAAAGACTTCATATAAACTCAAACAATAAATCATTATTTTCCAGAAACTCAACCCTACCTTTAGTAAACCAGTTGATACAAGAAGCTTCAAAATTTACTACAGATATGGTAGATAAGTTACTTTATTACAGAAAAAGAATCTATCATCTATCTGTCTGTCTGTCTGTCTAGCTATGTAGCTATCATCTATATCTATCATCTATCTATCATTTATCTATGAAGATATTCTGCGTCTATATATATATATATAGGACATGCAGAAGATCTACCAACTACAGATTACTTTGTAGCAAATCAAACTTGTAAAAGATGCTTCATAGAATAGAAGGGAAGAATGGTAAGAAAAGAGCAATTTGTAAGTAGCATACAAATGATAAGGACAATATAGAGGGAAATCATATGTCAGAGTAAAAGTACATTATCTGAGACCCCATATCCTCATGCACCTCCCTCAAACTATTCACATACCCCAAGAATACTATAATTTTTAATGAGACAAAAGGGAAAATGTTAAACATGATTTATAATTATTTATAGTAATTTCAATATACAGGCTTTGAAAAAGTCAAGATTTAGTTCTTGTTTTGACACCACACAGAACCCTTTAAAATATTTTTCTTATTTATTTAAAATATTTTTACCAAATGGAAAATCCAGTTGCGAATGCATTAAATTGAAAGACAATACCTGAACTATCTCAGACTCTGAACAATAAATTTTAACTGAAATTTGGGAGTAGACAGCTCACACCTACTATATTTACTACATGAATAAACATAAATGGAAATATACCTGGAGTGCAATGGAAATATACCTGAGCCAATTCTGGAAGCTGTTAAATAACAGCTGGTGTTTTTCCCTTAAATCCACATCCTGCTTTCTTCAATTAATTAAAGGAAAAATCTTTGTTCTATCTCAAAGTTGACACCCTTGTGAAGGATTGCATTATTTTATGAATTGGGATGAAGACCACATTATTAGCAGACCTAAAGATGATAAACAATTCTTTTCAAGCACAAATCACTAGTGTCAGACAGGAGGGCAGGCCAAGCTAATTCAGGAACAACGCAAGATCACAACATATCTAATCAGTAACCATAACCAGAGAGCCAGTTTGGTGTAGAGGTTGAAATATCAGGTTACAAACCAGGAGACTGTGACTGTAGTCCCATCTTTGGTATGAAGCCAGCTGGATAACCTTGAACTTCTCGTTTTCTCTCAGCCTTAGGATTGGGAGGCAATGGCAAACCACTTCAGAAAACTCTTACCAAGAAAATTGTAAACGTTTGTCTTGGCAAGCTCTGAGAATCAGACAAGATTGAACAGAAGTGGGGAACCCCTAATATTCTGTACATGTATATCAGGCACATGGATTTAGATGGATTTCATAAGAACTCTATTGCTTAAAGCAGGAGGGATGTCAAACTCAATTTCATTTCATCAGGGCTGTGGTTGACTCAGGGGGCCGAGTGGGCATGGCTGACTGGGTGGGTGTGGGCAGTTTGACACAACTCCCCAAACTGCTGGCATGTTTCCTCTTTGCACTGGGTAGACTGGGCAGAAGCCATGCTGATCCAATTTTCCTCTTCACAATGGGTAGACTGGGCTGAAGTGATGCGGGTAGACCAGGATGGCCCTGTGGGCCAGATTCGACCACATTGTGGACCAATGTGGCCCATTGGCCTTGGGTTTGACACCCCTGTCTTAAAGAATGGTTCTGGATCATGTGCTGGCTTTAAGCTTTGAGAGAAAAATCACTTTTTCTCAGGTGAACTTATTGAAACTCTGAAATCAGTTCTAGAGACCTTTCTTCAAGGTGTTTGCTGTTTTGCTTCTTTTCCCTTTTGTTTTTCTTTGGGAAAAATGATGCTTGGATTGAAGCAGCATTTTGAGACTGAGCACAGTGAAATGGTTCTGGTTCTGGTTCTGGAATGAAAGCAGAGAGCCCCAGATTCTGATCCACCCATAGGCATGGAGGCCAAGGGTGACCTTGAGCCAGTTGCTCCTTCTAATCTTTATACAGTGTCAGCTCTGCAGAGGAAGGTACATGAATTCCCTTACTGTAGCATAATTCAGAGCAGTGTAAAAATACATGGACCCTGCAACCATGTGGCACAAACACTAAAAAGAAAAAAAGAAATGCAAACATTTGTATACATTGTTGCCTGTTTTTATTTCGCCAAAAATACCAATGGAATGCATTAATATGCTCTTCCACTGTTTAGAATTTTACAATGAGGTTTACAGTTAAGTGCATGCAAAAATGCCTGTTTTATAGAAATTGCCAGCCAAAAATGTGTATACAATTGTGTTCAGTTAAAAAAAAACCCACAAAATCTGAGAGATAATATCATTAAAATATGCATATGAAAGAAAGAATATGGAAAAATATATATTAAGTAAAATGCACACAAAAATGAATGCAAATTTTTATTTGCTTAAAAATGCAAACTTGAAATGAGAAACATATTTAAGATTTTTTTTAAAAAATGGCAGTTTGAAGAGCACTAAATTCAATAGGTCCACAATCTCAATTCTTATCCTTAAAAAGTAGCTCTGTTGATCATTCTTTTAGATGGATGAAAGAATCATGCGATTTGAAAGGCGAGCGAAAGGTAATGTTGAGGATTTCTAATGTATAACTGATGCAGTTAAATATACCTATCCTTATATCTATATTACACCTATATCTATACTGGCAACCTCTAGTTTATGTGTTTTGGCAAAGTCCTGGAAAAGATCAAGAACATATAAGGTTTGACCTGTACTTTATTTCCTAACAACTTAATACAGAACATTTGTATAGAAGATTTCCTAGATAAAATCCAGTGATTTGCTATGCATTCTAAGCATGTATATGTCCGTCTGTATTTTAATGCATATGCTAGACTTTTTCAAAGAGGAGATTGCCAGGGTGGAGGCACAATTGCCCTAGGCTCATGAATGGAGGGGCTCTTATCTCAAATGTAATTTAATACAATCAATATTTTTAAGGCAGCAAAATTGATTAGTTAGAATATAATAGCAAGAGTCATTTTAGTATTTCAGGTCAATTACTCTGCAATTGATTTCAGCAGAGAGAAAAAACAATGGAGAAAAAGAATTAAGATGCAGTAAAATGTATTTCTATGTAGAATAGGGGAGTGTTCCAATGAATGCTTAAAAAGAGCCTCTGGACTGGGTTAAAATGTTAGATCTTGGCAGAAATGTCTGAAAATGTGGAAATTGGGCTTGAATGCTGGGAGGTGGGAGACACGAAGGAAAGCTACATCCACTGCCTTCTAGGCTTTGTGCTGGATCAAAGAATGATAACTTCCCATTTTGCTTATACATTAAATGTACCACCTGATTATAGATATTTCCTATTTTCACATCATGGTCAAATATCACTTATTTCCATCTTTAATTAGGCACAAGTCCCACCATACACATGCTTAAAATTTTAATTTTCAACCAGTTCCAAGTGACATCAACAATTGTTAGGAGTATAGTGAAATATTGGTCTCATACAGCCTATATTGCAACACATTCAGTCCCCAACTTATCACTGCTTAATTAAAATTTGTTACTGTGCCACGAATCTCATTGTGCATAGTAACACCCTGCATATATTACTAGCAATTTGCCACTATGATAAATAAACATTATATTCACATGGTGGTTTTTTGCTATCAAGCATGAAGGAAGACCCATGATTAAAAAAACAAAATAAAAATATTTTAATTACAAAATTCATTAAAATCAACCTCAAATAATAATAATAATAAAAAAGCTTTGCATTCCTAATGCTAAACGATAAAAGTGATCAATGAACCACAGCTAAACAAAACTAAACACATTCATTGAAGTTGTCAAGAAGGATGGTGGAGGGGGAGAGCTGTTTAATTGATCAGACTAATATAACACATATTAGGAGAAAGAAGCTGCAGAAGACAGCTTAAGAGAGATGTTGTCAAAAATTCACTAAAGTACACAGCTCATATCATGAGTCTGTTCAGCTTAATTCTTTGTTGATTTTAACATGAGAGCAGTTGAAAAGACAAAGCTGTCTATGAAGGTAATAAATATATCACCTGAACTGCTTGTGCTCATATTCTAATGATCTTTCTTCTTTTGTTAAAATCCCCCTGAGGAAATATTTTAAACATTTCTGCTTGCCACATGGATGATCTTGTAATGATAATTTGATGAAGATTACTAACGCTAATA
This sequence comes from Hydrophis major, assembly GCA_033807585.1. Lineage (NCBI taxonomy): Eukaryota > Metazoa > Chordata > Lepidosauria > Squamata > Elapidae > Hydrophis > Hydrophis major. The sequence goes on along the minus strand of CM066328.1, from coordinate 37,948,314 downwards.
CCAATATGTTTTGATTCCTGTAGGAATATTTTCAATTTCAATGAAATACTTAGTTGTATCAAGCATCAAATATGTACTTTGTGAATTTTTGACAACATCTCTCTTAAAAATAAAATCACAAAAGCAGATCTCCCCTCCCTGCCTCTAAGCAGCAGAATGATCAAGAAAGTGTACAGATGTATGCATAGCCAAAGTCAGAAATCATTTTCTCTGAGGCTGTATTGGTGCTACCAATCCCTTCATGAGATGAAATACTTTGCAGCACTCCATGCTAAATGTTGCACACCCCTGTGTGCATAATGTTGTGTTTTGGATATTAAAGACAAAATTGCTTTTTGCAGGGGCTATTTCTATTAAATATATATTTTATTAAGAATTTTAATTACTATAGTAAAAACTGATACAAACTAAACTTAAAAGAAAATAGCATGAAGAGAAAGGATAGAAAGTACAGGACAAAAGAAAAAGAAGGAAGAAAAAGAATATAATAAAGGGGAAAAAACTATAAAAAAGTTACTTACAACCTTCATGACAAGAAGTGTAATCTAATTTAGAATAGAATAGAATAGAATTCTTTAATGGCCAAGTGTGATTGGACAAACAAGGAATTTGTCTTGGTGCAAATACTCTCAGTATACATAAAAGAAAAGATACATTCATCTATATAGTTATCTGTTGGAAATTAAATTAGAGGAAGAACAAGTTAAAGAAACAATGATTGCTTGGGGGAAGAATTTTGGATATAGGATTGATTTAGAGAAATGGCAAAAATTGTGGTCTCAAAATTATAAAATGACAATGTCAACAGCATATAAAGAAAATTTGTATAAGATGTTTTACAGGTGGCACTTTCCCCCAACAAGAATAGCAAGAATGTTCAAGAATAAATCTGAAAAGTGCTGGAAATGTCATCAGATACCTGGCTCATATTACCATATGTGTGGACTTGTGAAGAGGCCAGGAAATACTGGACTAGAATTCGCATATGGCTGGAAAAAATGACAAAGAAACACATAGATTTGAAACCAGAGATTTTTTTATTGGGAATCTTACCTGATATATATAATAAAAACTTAAAGTATTTGATTGTAAATGTATTAACAGCGGCTAGGATTGTATTTGCTAAACATTGGAAGAGTGAGAAAATACCATTAGAGGAAGAAATGAGTAGATTGACATTTGAAATTAGAGAACAAGAAGATAAACAATTTTATGAAGTTTGGGATCTCTTTTATCAATGGTTTGATAATACAATATAATAATAGAATATTTAGAAATCTAGGAAATAACGAATATATAATTTTTCTTGGTTTTGATAACATTTTTAGAATATTTTATTAAGATAGATTTGGTATGATTCTATGATCTGTTATAAAATAATTTAACTCAATTATAGTTATCTCGCTTAAGTATGAATTAGTAAAATTATAGTCAAATGATTGTTAAATAATGATATTAGGATACTTAACTGATGATTGATAATATGAGTTATTATGTAATATAATTATTTTGATGACTATGAAATGGATGCACAAAAAGGAGTGGTAAACCAACCGATACACTGTAAATTTATGAAGAATGATGATTTTTTTTATGTTATGTCTTATGTTTTATGTGTTTTTGTTTATCGTTAAAACCAATAAAACTTTTATCAAAAAAAAAAGAAAAGAAAAGATACATCAGGAGTCAATAATCATAAGGTACAATACTTAATGATAGTCATAGGGTACAATAGCAATTTAATAACTTTAATGATAACTTTAATGATAGTCATAGGGTACAATTAGCAATTTAATAACTTTTCAGAGTTTATGTCAGGTTCCCAAACACCAAGAAAGACATGCTGATGTTTTTCTAGTTTGTTTTATTGTGTCTGCCCATAGACTGAGGTCTTGCCAAACTAAAGCAAACTACTGACACTATTAAGCATATACTGTAATCTGTGAACTAAGAACTATTCTAGTCTCTTTCCCCTACACAGACTATTAAAACGTTGCTATTTTTTGCTTGACTGGAATGCCCTCCCTTCCTCCTGGGAATCTGAACTACTTTCTACCACATCTTATAAAGTTAAATAGGTATCTTTTTCTCCCATATGCAATCCTTTATGTGTCAGAAAATCCATAAAATATTAACTTTTCAATCCTGGTGTTAGCCAAAAATCCACAAAAAGTTGCCAGAAGATTGCAAAAATGTGTTATTTTAACCTTGATCAAATAAAACAATTTGATATTTCTTCCTTTTTACTTTTAATGATTTTAATCTTTAATTCCATCAAATATTATTATACAGATGGAAAAAATGAAACTTTGATTTTGGATTTTATCGATTAGATCGATTTGTTTTTCTAGAAATGGCTAGTTTATACTATTATGTAAAAGTAAAAAGTTGAGGTTTGATATTACTGTCTTATTTTACTGCACCAAAGAGAGTTGGAAATCAATACCTTTTCCTCCCTTCTTTTCTACACATTTCCCTTCCCTTTCTCCTCCATTATTGTTCCTATTATTTGCTTTTGTATTTTTGTATTTTATAGCAATAGCAATAGCACTTAGACTTGCATACTGCTTTATAGTGCTTTGCAGCCCTTTCTAAGTGGCTTTAAAGAGTCAGCATATTGCCTCCAACAATCTGGATCCTCATTTTACCCACCTCAGAAAGATGGAAGACTGAGTCAACCTTGAGCCTGGTTTGAACTCCCAAATTGCAGGCAGCCGATAGTCAGCAGAAGTAGCCTGCAGTACAACACTTTAACCACTGTGCCACTGAGGTTCTTATATTATAAACTAATAACCCCCCCCTTCAAATAAAATAACAATAAATATTGTCATAGGATTGGTTTCTCTTCAACTCTTCTTCTAGACCAGAAAGTTGGGACATGCAGTATGGAGTGAAACTAATGCATTAGTCCTAGCTAGGATTTTGCTAGATTACCTAGATGATCTTTGATTGTGAGATTAATGCTGTGGAGACCACATGATTCTCTTCAATAAAGGAAAGACACTATATTCTTCTGTGGAGTAGTTCAGCTTGCTTTAAAAATCCTCCCTGTTTTCTATTGAACCTATTTACCAAAGTCAAAAGTTTATTCAAAACTCAAAATATTGGAGATGGTAGAAAAGCATAGTTTCCAACATAATTCACCAAAGCTGGGAATGGACTGTGCAACATTTTTTCTACAACAATGCAAAGTGAAGCAGCATGGTGACTTTGCTCTTTGTTCTTAGAAGAAAAGTTGGTCATATTTTTCTCAAAAGTGTAGTTGTTTTCACTGAAACAAAAACAAACATTTCCCTAACTCTTATTTTGTTATTCCAGGTATACACAACATAAGCCACAGAGTTGCATACATTCCTTAGAAAAGCCTTGATTATAGTCTTCAAAGTCCATCCAGGAAGGACTGCCAAATAGTAATACTTAATTCGATAAAAGGAGAACATGAGAAATAGTCATATTCACTGTATTTAACCCATTCAATTTAATTTTAATTGCATTTAAATGAACAGTGGATTAAATCAAATTTAGCTTTTATGGTCTTGGCCCCATCTATATTTTGGAGTGCAGCCTCTGGCATGAGACTTAAAGGTCAAGTGTGGCCTCAGCCCAAAAAAGATTGCACATATTCCCTGACATGTTAAAAAAAATCAGGAAATAGTATGCTTTTGATATTTGATGTTTGGGCAATACTAGCTTAAATATCACCTATCTGTATCTCTGCCACATGATATTTTCTCAAATAGCTCCTAGATAGCTTTTCATCTCTCCTCTCCCTCTTTCCCTCTCCCTCTGTGTAAGTGTCAAGAAGGGAAAGAAAAATTAAGGAAACTTAAGAAACATAGGCCCAGTTGCTCTGAATCAGCATAAATTAATGATTATCTTTTTCTTGGTAACAAGAAGGAACAACTTCTAAGAAAAATTGTTGGGGTGACAAGTGGAAGGGGAAAGAGAAGGCAACAAAGTAGTTTTTCATCTAAGAAAGATTTAAACCAACTAACAGTCTTGAGCTAATTCCACTTGTAAGGCTGCTGTAGAAGATGACCAATTAAGCCCAAGGGAGAGGTCAAATGAATCATAAGTCACGAGTCCCTGCATGCAAGCACAGATCTAAGTCTAGTCCACATTAAAGGACTCTCTTATCTCCTGCTCATTTCCCTTAATGACCAGTTGGTTAGATTCTTGTAGAGAGCTTAATCTTTATACTCATTTGAATTGTCTGAATTCCTGATTTCCTCGGCACTTGATAGCTACATTAACAGAATCTTGTGGTGCCCAAGAGGTGGTTCTGGGTACTCTTGGTTGTCACCTGGCTTGGAAAGGATTAGAGACAAGATTAATGAAAGAGCTGGATACTGTATTGTTATTGGCGCTCTTTCTTTCTTTCTCTCTCTCCCTCCCTCCCTCCCTCCATTCCTTCCCCTCCCTCCCTGCCTGTTTGTGCATGTTTGTTTAATTTTGTGAAGCCACCCAGAGTAATTTGCAGTGAAGTGACCTAGAAATTTAACAACGAACAGATTTTCCACAGAGATTCTTGGACTTATTTTCACACAGTCATTTCAGAAACAACCATTCCATTTTGAGCATGGACCATATCACTTTCTTTTTTAAATTTGGAAGAAAGTTTGGGGAGCTATAAACCAGGGAAAGTGGTTGAGGTACTTGCAATATTCCTTGAAAATATATACTAAACACTCACGTTTGAATTTCTTGAAATTCCTAAATGAGAGACCAATGCTCTATATCTCCTAGTTTTGGTTCCCTTGATAAGTGCAAAAGAAACAGCATATACTATATATTAGAAACATGGGGGTGTATGTGGATGGAGGAGTGACTAAGTAACCCCATTGAATCATTTGGTTTAGTCTGAAGTGATGGAATCATCCTTTGGGGAACATTTGGAGGAAAGGAATTGAATTAATATGATCATTGGAGAGTGAAGTAATAGATTTTATCATCTTGTGTAAGGTAAACTGTATTAACATATGCAGATTGATGAATGGGAAGGGGACAAGCAATCAGTGTAACTCTGCTATTTGTCATATTTATGGAATTCAAGCTTCAATTTATATACAGAATTACCCACTGCTGCTGTTGCCCTGTTGCCCAAAGCTAGAAATGTCTAGAGATTATCTGAAACCCCAGGAACCTTGATGAAATAAGATAATATTGGGACAAGTTTTGCAAACAAGTAAAACCTGCTAGTTTCTCATGTGGATAAGGAGGATTGCTAAAAAGGTGCTTTGTGGTTGAGGTGGGGGTTTAAAACAGACCCTGCAATACTGCAAATTGGTAGAAAGCTTTTGCATTTGATTCTGTTGCTTTATAGAAATCTTCGCTACTGACTAAAGAAATCATATTCAATTTCAATCTTTGTGGTTTTTATTTCTTAGCACTGATATGTGCAGATGTACCAGCTATTTCCATTCATCCCTTTGAATGACAGTTCTGAAGCAGCTCTGGTTCAGTAGGCAGGTCCAACAACAAACCAACAATCTCTTAAGCAAGATCTCTTTTTTCCACTACAGAAGGACACCTTTTCACCAGGTAGGACCCACATTTATCCTTTAAGTGCCCTACTTGGGGCACTGCTCCCAAAAGTTTATTCAATTCAGACTAATTACTCTTTGTGTTCTGACCCAGCTCCCCAAACACAGCAAACCCTCTGTAGTTAAATCAATAATTCCTTTATTAGGAGCCCCAGCAGCCCCAGCAAAAAGTTTATTTCACTGCAGGCTAACAAATCTGTCTGGTAGGGAGATGAACAGTTGTCTGCCAGAGCTATTCATCTCTGCCCCTTGCCTTTTATCCCAGAGCTAGGGTGGGGCTTGCTAACAGCGGTGGTTCTTCCAACCCAAGGATTGGCCCACAGATTTCCACTGCTCTCTTTTCCTCTTTCTTGTGTGAATCTGCATGTTTTCCTCTTTCTTGTGTGAATCTGGACCTAGCTGTTCATCCTATTCCTCATCAGCCACCTCCAGATCTGGAGGCTGTTGACTCTCCATCTGAAGACTGATGGATGGGCCAGGCTCCGACTCTCCCTCTCTCCCTCTCTCTCTCTCTCTCTGATGGCTCCATTGTCAGAGTATATTCATGAACTGGAATAGAGCTTGGTAACAAGCAACTAATCAGCCAATGAGGACTGTTTTGGGAAACTGAAACTCAAAGTAGCCTAGGCTGGAAACAAACTAAAAGTAGCTTAGGTGTGGCTCTATGTTAAGCTCTGCAACTCTGAAGCTATGTTAAACTCTGAGTCTGTCTATTGAAGATGAAACTAACTTTGCTTGCTGAAGACTGGAGCTCTGCTCTGAACTTGCAACATATTTCTGTTTGAGTTTGCCCCACGTTGGAGAAATCTACAACTGGTTTGTAAAATCTACTTATGTTTATAAAGAAGTTAAAAGAAGCATTAGCCATCTCTGTTTATTTTTCTGGTGCTGAATTATTGCTGCAAAACTCTAAATATCCATTCCCTCTTCCCTCTCATAGCTCTCAGGTTGCCTTGATGCTGACCCTGACTCACACACCTCCTCCTCATCTGATTCGGCTTCTGGAGGGGCCGGCAGCTGACAGGCCACAACACTTCGTTATTATCACTTCTTCCAACATATTTATATTTTTTCTCTTCTCTGTCATTAAAAAATTATAGTTGGGAAGCATCTTGGGGAGAAACCTGTTGTGGCCCTTCAGTCAGAGCTGGGATATGCCAGCTCTACATACTCCAACAAATTTTATTATTTATTTTATTTATTTATTTGTCAAGATCTTACAATATAACAGAAACAAGATCAAACATAATTTTAAATACAAGAAATAGGAACTAATAATTGGGGACAATAGGACAGGGATGGTAGGCATGATTGTGCACTTATGCACGCCCCTTACAGACCTCTTAGGAATGGGATGAGGTCAATAGAGGTTAGTTTGAGGGTAAAGGAGTGGGGGTTTGAGCAGGTGACAACAGAATCATGTAGTGAGTTCCAGACATTGACCACTCTGTTTCTGAAATTGTACTTCCTGCAATCAAGTTTGGAGTGGTTTACATTTAGTTTACAGGTGAAACTCGAAAAATTAGAATATCATGCAAAATTTCATTTATTTCAGTAATGCAACTTAAAAGGTAAAACTAATATGTGAGATAGACTCATTACATGCAAAGCAAGATAGTTCAAGCCGGGATGTGTCATAATTGAGATGATTATGGCTTACAGCTTATGAAAACCCCAAATCCACAATCTCAGAAAATTAGAATATTACATGCAATCAATAAAACAAGGATTGTAAATAGAATATTAGACTTCTGAAAAGTATAAGCATGCATATGTACTCAATACTTGGTTTGGGCCCCTTTTGCAGTAATTACTGCCTCAATGCTGTGTGGCATGGAAGCTATCAGCCTGTGGCACTGCTGAGATGTTACGGAAGACCAGGATGCTTCAATAGTGGCCTTCAGCTTGTCTACATTGTTCGGTCTCATGTCTCTCATTTTTCTCTTGGCAATGCCCCATAGATTCTCTATGGGGTTCAGGTCAGTTGAGTTTGCTGACCAATCAAGCACAGTAATCCCATGGTCATTGAACCAGGTTTTGGTGCTTTTGGCAGTGTGGGCAGGTGCCAAGTCGTGCTGGAAAATGAAGTCAGCATCCCCATAAAGCTCATCTGTGGAAGGAAGCATGAAGTGCTCCAAAATCTCTTGGTAGACGACTGCATTGACCCTGGACTTAATGAAGCACAGTGGACCAACACCAGCAGATGACATGGCTCCCCAAATCAACACGGACTGTGGAAACATCACACTGGACTTCAAGCATCTTGCAGTGTGTGCCTCTCCATTCTTCCTCCAGACTCTGGACCCTTGGTTTCCAAATGAGATGCAAAAGTTGCTCTCATCAGAAAAGAGGACTTTGGACCACTGAGCAACAGACCACTTCTGTTTTTCATTAGCCCAGGTAAGATGCTTCTGACGTTATTTGTTGTTCAGGAGCAGCTTGACAAGAGGAATACAACATTTGAAGCCCATGTCCAGGATCCGTCTGTGTGGTGGCTCTTGATGCACTGACTCCAGCCTCAACCCACTCCTTGTGAAAGTCCCCAACACTTTTGAATGGCCTTTTCCTAACAATCCTCTCCAAGCTGCCATCATCCCTACTGCTTGTGCACCTTTTTCTTCCACAGTTTTTCCTTCCACATAACTTTCTATTAATGTGCTTTGATACAGCACTTTGGGAACATGCAAATTCTTTTGCAATTACCTTTTAAGGTTTTCCTTCAAAAGGGGGAATGGAGGGTGTCAATGATGGTTTTCTGCACAACTCTAAGGTCAGCAGTCTTTCCTATGATTGTGATTCCCACTGAACCAGACTGAGAAGCCATAGCAAGGCTCAGGAACCCTTTGCAGGTGTTATGGCTTAATTAGGCGATTAGAGTGGGACACTTTGAGCCTAGAATATTGAACCTTTTCACAATATTCTAATTTTCTGAGATTGTGGATTTGGGGTTTTAATGAGCTGTAAGCCATAATCATCTCAATTATGACAAATCATGACTTGAACTATCTTGCTTTGCATGTAATGAGTCTATCTCATATATTAGGTTCATCTTTTAAGGTACTGAAATAAATGAACTTTTGCATGATATTCTAATTTTTCGAATATTCATTTACTGGTAAGACATCATAACATATGATTTTATGTACTATGCTTAAGTCTAATCTTAGACGGCATAATTCAAGGTTATCTAAGCCTAGAATCTCAAGTCTGATGCTGTAGGGTATTCTGTTGCAAACAGAGGAATGTAGTACTCTTCTGGTAAAATATTTCTGTACTCGCTCAATTGTATTTATGTCTAAAGATATTGTTGAGGTAATTCCCCATTAGGAGAATGAGCGCATACAGGGAGATGTATTTGAGAGTAGTTTTTGAATAATACACACACAGCACACAGATACACTTTACAGTAAATGTACATTTTTACTTCCAGAAAGATTTAAGCAAAGTTCAAAATAGGCAGTCCAAAGTCAGGTAAATCAGTCAGTTTTTCAATCCAGGGATAATTCAATAACAAAGTCCTGTGTAAAAAAAAAAACAGTTCAGACTTACATCAAATCCAGTAATATCAGTCAATTAGAAGAAATGGAGCAACGGCAATACTTTCCAACAGAAGGAAATAGAGATATACTCACACTCTCTTCTGAGACTCAGTCTAAACAAGCCACGTTTCTGGTTCCATTTTATGGCCGTTTGAGAAACCACATCTAATTACAGTTTTGCATTTTCTTAAAGATACAGTTTTAAAATGTTTATCCTCTTTTATATATTTCTAACCCAAATACCTGTTAGGTGACTCATATTCCTAACATTTATTGAAAACCATTTTCAGTGTATGAAGTTTGCCCATTGCATACTCTCCTATGATATAGTATTTGAACTGTGAAAACTTAAAAGACAAAAATCCAAGCTTGGACAGGAGTAATCTATTTACACATTTTCTCTGAAGTAACCCTGTGCACTGCAAAATTTAGCATTTCAGAGGGCAGTAAGTCATAGATGTATAAATAATCCACAACATACTCCTTTTTTTCCAGAATGCCCCCATTTCACTGTGAAATCTGAGTTGTTTTTGACATATGACAGAAAAGTATAGTGTGAAATGGCATTCGGTTCTGCCAATCAAAGGAGAAAGAGATAGCAACTTAGCCAACTTAGTCAACAATGTTGGATTTTTGCTCTTTCCTCACTTCTTTGTGTAAACATCAGTGACAGCTATAGGCTGACTTGGTTCAATTGTTTTCTTTTTCTTCATCATCTAAAGACAAGGTCTACCCAAACTGTCAGCTGGTTGAGGAAAGGATTTTACTAAAGGCTGTAAGTGTCTTAGAAACCAAGGTCTCATCAGTGCCTGGGGAAAAAACACAATGAAGCTGGATAGAATGATATAAATAAACAAGAAGTCAACTGAGCATGAATAGAAAGGTTATTTAAAAATACAAAACACTGTTTTTAAAATAAAGGATTATTTATATCCTCAACCTGAATGTTTAAGGATTATTTCAGTTGTAATTCAGCTTCGAAAGGTTATCTCTGCATTTCTATCAACGGTATCTAAAAGATTCTTCAGACAGATAATTCTAGCGCAGTTTTGCAAGCTCTGCTTGGTCCATCACCAATGCTCTTACAGTACTGGAATGGGTGACTTCATCCTCTTTATTCCACCTATGGCACATATACTCTGGACCTGTATTTTCTAATTTGATTAAAACATATTATTTTCTGACCCCAGTGCTCTTAAGCCCTTTAGAGCAGAAACTCCCCAGTATTTTGTTCTATATTAGCAACTCCAGTTCCAATTGGTTACAGTGATTGGCATGTTCCCTCCGCTCTAACAGCTGGTTGCTCCCTGGGCAGCCATCTCATCTAGGGCTCCTGGGTTGTGATGTTCTCTGCTGGTTAGAAATAGCTGTTTTAAATATATTCTTGAGTGTGAGCCAATAATGGCTTGTTAAGTCAATGAACCATTCTCAACCTTGACACTCATGTTCCATTCAGTCTTTACATTTCCCAGTGGGTGTCACTTCTGCTTCTTTATAGGAAGGGTGAAGTATATTCCTCTATTACTGTCACTTTTCCCTTTCCTTATCTTCATTTGTTTTTTTAAAAAAGTATTTAACTTGCAAAGTAAAAATATGGTTACTTAATTTTTATGAAGCTAAATAAGGCAAGCATTTGCAGGCTGGTCTGTCATGCCCCCATTAAAGTCTGAATCTGCAGGGGAAGATGAGTTGGAACAAGAAATGACAGACATGGAGAGGGCAGCTCCATTGGCCTTGGAGGAAACTGAGGAAGGCAGAGTCAGTTCAGGCAAGGTTTTTCTGAAATAGTAAGGCTCGCAGGCAGGGAGGGACAGAGGCAGGAGGAGCATGAGAGACAGAGCTCATGTGAGGCGCTAGGACCACCCCCTCCTGATCCAAGGGCTCGGCGAGTGGAGAGGAGGCATGATCAGCACAAATGGAGCAGTCTACGTGTGGGGAGAGTGCCGCGCCCATCTTTACAAGGCACGGGGGGGGGGATGAGACTTGAGATGCTGTGGTGAGGGGCATTTGTGAGGCACAAACACTGAATTTCTGAAGTGTTCATGCCAACGTTTGAACTGGCCAAGAGTCCTTGCATTCATATGGGTGCTCTGGACTAATTACCTGGATCTTTTGTTCCTTGAATTCCTTGATTTGCCAAATACCTTTGGATATATTGCTGAACAGCCTTGGTGCAGAAAGTGCTGAGCTGGACTAATTGCAGCCAGAAGTTGCTTGAGGTTTGTGTGGGGTTTTGTTATCATTCTGCTTGAGACTTGCCAGAAACGTGGGAATGTTTGGGGAATTTTGAAGCAATAAAGGGGTGGTTTGAACTGCCAGCTGTTTGTGTGATTTATTGTACCATGCCCTGGGTCATCACACCGGTCTATATAAGACCCAATCAGATGGAAAGGGCAAGAAGCAGGGAAACAATCAAGAAGGTTGTATGGTGGCTGTAGTCAAGTCTAAACACTAATCTAACCTTGTTGCCAACCCATTGTAAACTGGGTTGGAATTTCTGAAGGTGGTTTAAGAAACAAGCTGCAGTTTAGGATTGCTTCTAATGTAGATCTAGTGTTTTCTGTTTTCCATATTCTCCTTTGCCTTCATGTCTGATAATTTGGTTGGCTGAGAGGTGTTCAAATTGGCTCCAGCTCCCCCAAAAATCTATTCATGATATATGAAGAAACCATAATGTCATTATCTCCCAAGCTGAGCTTCCTTGTTTGGTCTCAGGTTCTAATCAATTTGGTTAATTCTTGCTCTTCTATGATACTGCAGAATTGTAATTTTATTTCTGTGATCACAGACTGTGCCTTAATCCTAGAGGAAGTGATTGGATGATACTTAAGTAAATTTATTTAGAATTCAGAGAACTGCTCCAAAATATTCCTCCCCCTTTCCCAAGTAAAATAAGCTACCCAAATCAAGGTACAGTATAACTTAAGTCAGGCAAATTGTTTTGTTATGTATATTCTTATTATTGTCTCTCCTGCTGCCTGACAGTGAAATAAGTAAATACAATAATGATAAATAAAACAACTACTATATTGATGAGTCAATTGCTTCATATTATCACATAATAGAGTCAGTTCTATATGGTAGGTTTTGGAGAAGATAACCACACTTGGTTTGTCTTGGTCTAATTATTTTATTTCATTCCCATAGCCAAAGCATATGGTTTGTTCAGTAAAGGAACAGAAGTCATTTCAAGTTCCAGTAATTAGTGGGAAAGCTATCAGAGTAACACAAAGCAGCTTTGAGGCAGTGCTTCAATCTGTGCATTGTGGAAGCCAAGCATCTTTTCATGGCTTTGCACAATTCAAAGGTTTTTGCAGCACAGGTCATGGGAGGCAAATGATGAAAGCAATGTTATGCCATTTGGATTCAAGTTCTGCCCTTCTTGTAAGGGTGCACCTTTTGGACTGTGGGCACCCATGTATGAAAGCGACTAGATCTTAATGGCACAATGCTGCTTTTATCATTCTGATGAAAGCAACATCCTTCAGGTGCCTTGACACAACCCCCATATATGTTTGTTTATATACACACAAACACTCACATATATACTTACAATAGGGGAAAACATACACTGTCGGAGAAAAGGATTTTCTTCTAAAGTTAAAGATGGAAATAATGTCTTTTTCAATTTGTTGTCTTCCACCTATAGAGGATTATTAAGCATTATTAAGCAGCCTGCTGTATCAGTCCATTCTTAAACAAACTTTAGGGTATGAACTATTGGCTTTTACCAAATAATTGGCTGAAAACAGAGACAAAATGAGCAGTGAAGACTTTATTTTGCTCAAATGCAGTTATATCATAGCCAAATCCATTTCATGCCTTTTGTCTCCCTTCTACTTTTATGTGGGCAAATATGTGCTGCAACATAATAGGTGTAATTTATGGCTTATTTGTTAGGCCAACTGTACACCTATAGAGTCCTTCTAAATGGATAAAAGGGAAATACAGGTTGAATGCATTACAGCAGCTTAATTGTTTTTTACTGCTCATTAAATTTTGAGTTAATTACATAGCAAGCCACTTTATGTTTTTTACATTACATTTTATTCCTTGTGCACTTAACTTGAAGGAGAAAAGTCATTTTTATTGCTTTATTTATTCAAGTTTTATTTTTTTTATGTGCCTGTGATGACTAGATGCATGCAGATAAGAAGATAACAGAGCAATTTAAATTATTTGACCTTTGCTAGTAGGGCTGGCTCAGCATATTTTGCTCTCCCTAAGTAGCTATTTCATGCTTTGTAAGAAGTACAATCCAGGATCCTTTGAAATGTGACAGAACAACATTTGGGTGCTAGAGTTATCTCCGTTGTCTTATAGAACTAATCGGTAGTTTTCAGTATTCATTGGAAAAAACATTGTACTCTCAGATTCTGAAGATTGCTTTGGTAATTCATCTAAAACATTTCAAGTGACAATTCTGAGTATGTAGTATGTGGACAAAAAATCAGAGTTACTAATAGGCTATCATTAGAGGTAAATCCAACCTCAAATATCAGATTAGTATAGAATTCTATCTCCAGCTAGGTGTTTTTTAAAAGCCTGCTGGTAAATAAGATGTAATGGCAAACCATCTCTTGGCATAGTCCGAATGTGACTCTGGTGCTTCAATTTACCCTCCTAGATCTTATTATGCGCAATCAAGTTGGTGTTGACTTTTAACAACCAGATATATAGATTTTCTCCATGGCTATCTGTTCTTAAACAGGTCCTTAAAGTGTTCGAACGGCCCATCAATCATCTCTTTCCTTTCACTTTTCCAAGAATTAGAACCTTCTCCAGAGAATTAGGTCTTTGCATAATGTGTCTAAAGTATAATAATCTGAAACATTATCTGAATTATTTGTACCTGGTCAACAACATCTGTGTTGATTTGTTCAATGATGCATTGGCTTGTTTTCTTGACTGTCCATGATATTTCCAGAACTTCTCCAAAATTCAAAGGCATAAATGTTCTTTTTGTCCAATTTCTTCAAAGTCCAACTTTTGTTTCCATAAAGTGTCATAGGGTATATCATTGCTTGCACTATTCTGATTCTTGTAATTACAAGTACATAATGGCATCTGAATATTTCCATGATCCTCGTACCTACTCTACCAAGTGGTAGTCTGTAGCATATTGTTGCTTGCTTCTTTCTCTACTCTTGATATTTCATCCTAAAAGTTAAAAGAAGCTACCACTTAAATAAATTAGTCATTTCTAGGGCCGTTTTTGTACCTGCTGACATTATTTGCTCTTCATTAAATTTTATTCACATTTGTTTATGTATGTTGGATTAAATCAAACTTTGCTGGGGTTATAAACACATGCCCCCAGTGTTCTTTGTTCATCTCTCCCAGGAACATTCTTGTCATGATGAAGTAGCAGAAGCAGGATTTACAGAGCCATATCCCATATCTGTTGCTACATCTTTTAAAAATCAATAATGTGCATTGTTATGACAGTTTCTGAAAGATCCTTTTAGCTAGCTAAAATTCAGTTGTATTTTAGTGACAGAACATATGTTTATGGATTTCTTGGAATAGAAGTAGTCTAAGCTATAGATCTCCTGAAGCATGGAAAAATCGGACTAAGTATGTAAAACATTTGTTACACATATTTCGTTTTGAAGACAGAAAAATCTGGGTTTTGTATTGTATCTTGACTGTGTTTGAAAAGGCTTCTACCTCACAAAGTCTGGAGAACGGCTGTCAATATGGGGTATACAGGAAGACATAGACATTACTATGGTAGCCTGACCAATAAACTGAAGAAGAAAGCATGGATTTCCCATTGAAATGGCGTGGGTGTGGGAAATAAGGATTATATAGTTAGCTTGGCTGGTGAAAAATAATCCTGTGAACCGGTTCTGCCTGCAAGAGAGGTGTCCTGAGAACTATTGATTACCAGTTATAGTCATTTCCTGCTGAGTATGTAGAAATTGCAGAGGAAATGTAAGGCAACCAGTTTCCAGGATATAAGTTCACTAGCAAATGAACCATGAAAGTACACAGAAGTTTTTCAGGTGGATTCAAGAGGCATCTTGAATGCTATAAGATGATTAGAGTCATCCATGTGTGAGTTGGGTAGCCATATCAATGTGCTTAATAAAGAAAATAATCCCTGTTCCTTGTAAATCAGCTTAACCTGACAGTCTAAATATGGAAAAAGAATTATGAATCTTCTACTGGTATACAGGTAGAAGTGATTTCCCCCATCTTATTTATGTCCTCTTTAATATTATGAAATTTGGCTATTTAAATGTAAGAGTTCAGTTCAAACCTGCTGCTATCATTCAATTATTTTGCCATTTTAAAACTTCATTATTGATTGTATCCAAGTTAGCAAAGGGTGAATGGTTCCTCAGGGGAAACTTGTTTGCAAATAGATTAATCTGAGGCAGGATGAAAATGATGCAAACAGAGTTGAGGATTTTGGATATTGTTATTTTTGGATGAATCTCCAATACAGTGGAGTTTATTTGATTAAGTTTGAACAGAATGGTCAATGAAGCAGAAAACAGGACACAACTGATAAAACATTTGAATGAAAGATAAAGCCACTATTATAATACATCAGATCATTCCATAAAAGTGCATTACAATATGGAGATTATTTTAAGTGTCAAACCCATGGATTTGGAAAAATGGTATATTAAAAGGGGTTCTTGGTGCTCTCAAAGCTTGGTTGTTTTCTTACCGATGTTTCATTACTGGATAATGAACTAGGTAGGTAGGTAGGTAGGTAACTATCAGTGCTAGATGAATGGAAATAAGAATACATGAAAACAATAATAGAACCAACAAGAATAGTCCTTCTTGAAACTGAAACCAATTTTGCATTCAGAAAGAATGATAGTTTCATTTCTAACAAACTTAACAATCAATCATAAATTCTTTACTTACTTACAATAAGATCGCTTAATTACACGACATAAGAATTATCTAATAGATCATTTTGCCAAATGTATCGAAATGGTTTACTAAATGCTTGAGATCAGCAGGTAAAAGGAGAGAGGCTTTTCCTAGACCAGGTGAAAATTCATTAGATTATTGAATGTGACTGCTGTCCAACCAGTGTACGGGAATTGGATAGTTAGGAAGCAATTGTGAGCTATCTCCTTAAGTGAATGCATCATGGTAAATGTAGTTAAGGCAACCTGGGAAATGTAGTCCATGTCACGTGACCACATCTGTAATTCTGATTGGTCACTAAATTGACCCTCAAGGGGTTGGGAGAGGTTTTCCTCACTCTTGGCTGAACTCATGGACTTGTGGTGACTGTTCTACTTCTATCGTTACAAGATGGGAGAAAAAGGATAGGAGATAAACCATCTTTTTACTGTTCTGTATTCTGTACAGTGGTGGATTTGTAAGCTGTACAGATGCAGGTAGATAAACTCAACAAGATGTCCATAACAAAGTACATTTATTGGTTCACCAGGTATCCTCATAACTCACATTTGTGATGAAGTTCTTCTTTAATGATCAATCCTCTGTATATATGTCTTGTAGGTAAAAAGATGATAAAAAGAACTTGCAAGGCCATCACACAACCCATTACCCAAGCCATCAAAAAACAGGAGACTAATGGAAAAAAGATCACTACAAAACAAACGATCCAGGAGATGACAGCACAAGATCCAAGATATCTCCACAACAAAACTCACAAGGCCATCACACAGCCCATTATACCAACATCAACTCCATCCACTAATCAAGAGGCAGCAGCACAGCCAACTAGCCCAGCACACCAGCCCCTCACCACCAGTATTTAGAGACGGCAGCTCCAATCACACACTGCTTGCACTGGCATGAAGCCGAAAGCACCAGCCTGAGGATGATGAGTGGGACCTCGCTGAAACATTGCCAAGATACTCTTAATCTTACATGGGAAAAGACCCAAACACACCTAGACTACATACCTGTACCCATGAAAACCTACAAAAATACACACACACACACACACACACACACACAGATATACCACTACCTAAATGCACAATCCCATCACCACCCTGCACAGATCAACTCCATAGCCAAGACCCTCATCTCCAGAACCAAACGCCTAGCTGACAAAGACCACCTGAGAACAGAACTACACACCCTCACTAATGTATTAATTTCCAATGGATTCCAAAGAACACTATCACCAATATAATCCAAAAAGAGATACCCCAAAAAAACTAAGACACAGAACAAGACAATGGTATCGCACTCCTCCCCCACATCAAAGGCACCACAGACAAAATCAGCAAAATTCTTCACAATATCAGCAAAATTCTTCACAATATCAGGACAGCCTTCGGCACTGACCAAAAGATAGCCAACATCCTAAGAAACCCCAAAGACAAGATCCAGCTAGAAAACCAAGGAGTTTATTAAATACCATGCAACAATTGCCCAGCCACATACATTGGACAAACCAACAGGAGAATAAATGCATATATTGCAGAACACAAAAGCAGTCAGAAGAAAAGAAAATACTTCCTCCCTCTTCCAGCACCTTAAAGCCACAGGACATGAAATTAATTTCGAAGGAACCAAATTAATATCCAATACTAAACACTCCAGCAAGAGAATAATCAGGGAAACCATCGAGATAGAGAAACACTCCCATAACATGAATAGACAGGATGATACCTCCCACCTACCAGACATCTGGAAGCTAACCCTCACCAACAAATGAGTCCCAGCCATGAAAACCAATACCAGACCCAAAACAACGTGGGACACCACTGCCAATCCCCCTCATCAGACCTAGCCCCAAGCCCATCCTATAAACCAAGGACAACCACCATCCAGAAACCAGACCACGGCTGCTTCATCAGCTGTCGCACCCCCGACCCCAAAATCAAACAAGCTGACACATGCCAAGAACACAGACCCAACCCCAAACTCAAAGCCAGACTAAAACCCAGAATGCTACATCACAGCCACCCGCTCAGGACATCACATCAGAAAACTCAGGAAATTACACCACAAGAACTCAAGAAGTTGCAACACAGCAAATGACCCAGGATATCACAGCACAAGACCAAGGATACCACACCAATAAATCTCACAAGGTCATCACACAACCCATTACCCAAGCTGTTATTACACAGGAGGCTAATGGAAAAGAGATCAAAACACAAACAACCCAGGAGATTATAACACAGAACCCAGGATACCACAACAAAAGAACTCACAAGCCCATCACACAACCCATTACCCAAGCCGTTAAAACACGAGAGGCTAATTGAAAAAAGATCACTACAAAACAAATGACCCAGGAGATTGCAGCATAAGATCCAGGATATCTCCACAACAAAACTCACAAGGCCATCACACAGCCCATTATACCAACATCAACCAATCAAGAGGCAGCAGCGCAGCCAATCAGCCCAGCACACCAGCCTCCACCACCAGTATTTATAGAGAGATGGCAGCTCTGATCACACACTGCTTGCACTGGTATGCAGCCGAAAGCACCAGCCTGAGGATAGCAAGTGGGACCTCGCCGAAACGTTGCCAAGATACTTTTCATCTTACATGGAAAAAGACCTGAACACACCAAGACCTACATACCTGTATCGTGAAAATCTATGAAAACAAATATCTATCTATCTATCTATCTATCTATCTATCTATCTATCTATCTATCTATCTATCTAATCATGCTATATGCATACATATGTGTGCCATATAGGTTATAAAGAGGATGTGTAGCATCCCTGATGATACTGCGGACCCTACTCCAGCTTACTTATCGGCTATGTCCTGAACAGGAGACTTATCAGTTAAACTGAGCAGTCTAAGTTAAATGGAAAATGCAAATAATCTTCACTGTTCTAACTGAAACTATGTTTTTGTATATCTTTCATTCGTGATGGCTTCATTCCTTTAGGAGTTAAAATAGAAACATCCCATAATGTATCAGAATGATTTTTCCAATCTTGTTCAGTATATATAGCACTCTTGCTTTCTTACTTTTCTTGCACAATTGAAATTTGAAATGGCTAACAAGGTTCGTAGAATAATAATACATATATAAATGCAAAAACTGTATTTACCTTCTCAATCATAAACTTTTGTGTCAGTGGCCCACACTAGTATTAATAGCGACAAAAGAACTGGAGCATTAAAACATGACAATATCCAAATTCTTTGTGGAATATCAATAGTTCGAATCATAACTCTATCAGCTCCTCAAAATTATTATAAGACATTTGATATTCTGCCCTGAGCTTCCTTTTTTTTTTTTTTTTTTAACAACTGACCCATATTTGGCAATTTTTATTCCAGGCATTTATATCATTTGGAAATTGCCATGTATTATTTCTGAGCTTGAAAACACAAACCAACAAAGCAAAATCCAGAAGAGGCTTTCATTTTTATGTATTCTTTGGAATGAATGTTATGTTTGCACATGGTTTCTCCCCCCAAGGCTTGGGTATTTTTTTGTTTTTTGTTTTTTCAGCAATCAGAATTTCTTGGTGAAAAAATATTATTTCGATTTCAGGCTTGAATAACTATTACCATATTCAGACTTGGATCCTGGATCTTTCTGCAGCCAAATCTAACCCTGTACATGTCTGCATATACAAAGAGAGGTATCAAGAGGCATGGTTTGCATAGATATAAAATGTCTTTTCCTAGAAGAAGCACTACAAAACAATCCAGTGTAGATTGTGGATACTCAGTAGCTACTGCACTTCAGAGAAAATCAGAAAAGTGAGGGACATTAATAATGACTGAGCTGGGAATGTCAGTCATTAAATTGGTTACATGTGCAAATTCTGAATCAAGGCATTCTCACCTCATTTTTCTGTCCCTTTTACACATCTGGTGAATAATATGAAACCCAGCATTTTCTAAGAAACAATAAAATACAATGTCTTCTTGCGCAGAACATATAAAACTAGACTGCTGGTTCAATTTATCCAGCAATTTGCTTTTCATAAATGCCTCTGAGATGGACATGTACACAGGTGTTACTTGAAGACAAGTTGATCCCATCCCAGAGGTAAAATTAAATCTTCAAGAATGATAGACCTCAATAGATTTGCCTTTCATGAACTCATCCAATTTTCTTTTAAAGCCATCAAGGCTAGTGACCATCATCATGTTTGTGCTCATCAGTGAATTTTACAGGTTAATAATGCACCATACAAAAATGTGCTTCCTTTTGTTTGTTCTAAATGTCATTCTGGTCAATTTAATTGGGTGAAGCTTAACACTCAAATTAAGGCCTATATTAAACATGCGAAATGGGGAGGAATGGCAGGGGGGTTGCTGCTAGGAAGTACTTTTGTTGCATACCCGGATATGGTGCTGCCTGCGTTGACCTCGGCATTGGTGGGGCACTTCGTATCAGGAGACCTTCCGCCACCATTGCTTTTCCTTCTCCCCATGCTGCCGTGGCATTTAAAGCAACGTCATGGCATTTGGCGCAGCCATGTATGGCCAGCCAGGGCTCCTCCCTGCAACCGGAGCCCGGTGGAGACACTCAGCTTTAGGCACTCCTGTCGCTGCCTTCCCTTCTCCTTTGAAGGCAAAGCCAATTCTTTTAAAAATGCCGCCCTACTACCGGTACGACAAAGTCTTCTCTGCCCGAGACCCCACATGGGGAGGCGAATCTCCCGGGGCTGCAGCACAGGATTGGCACATCCCGGGAGAAGTGCCCAGCTGCCATCCCTGCCTGGCACCGGGCAGAGCGTGAAGAGCTTTCCCTGGGGTGCCCAGCGCAGCTGACAGGTGGGCCCTCCTGCCCAGCAGCGGAGCTCTCGCCAAGGCAGCAAGCACCTCCCCACCAAGTGTCTCCGCTGGGCTCCGGTTTCAGGTAGGAGCCCTGGCTGGCCATGCATGGCTGCGCCAAATGCCACAGCGTTGCTCTAAATGCCGCGGCAGCACAGGGAGAAGGGAAAGCAACAGTGGTGGAAGGTCTCCTGATACGAAGTGCCCCACCAATGCCAAGGTCAACATCCAAGCTGTCACTGCCTGCCTGACGATGCAAGTGGGGGAATTTAAGTCACCCCTGAAAAGACCGCCTAGCCATTTTTTCGGGGGTCAAAAAAATAAAATAAGGCCCAGCCTTATTTTGTGAGAAACATGGTAGTATTTTGAAAGAATAAGAAATACTCCTCCCTGTCTATCCTTTCCATCCATTCACTATTTTATACAGTTGTCTAATAATTTTGGTTATCATCTGTGCTCTTTTTTCCAGCTTTGTTATATGCTTTTTCAAATGTGGTGGCTGGAGATTACACACAAAATTCCAGCTGTGGATATACTACAGGTTTGTATAAGGGCATTAGAGATAGTTCTTGACTTACAACAGTTCATTTAGCAACTGTTCAAAGTTACAATGGCACTGAAAAAAGTGACTTAGGACCATTTTTCACACTTATGACCTTTGCAGCATCCTCTTGGACACATGATTCACATTTGAATGCTTGACAACTGATTCACACTTATGATGGTTGTGGTATCCCAGAGTCATGTGATTTCCTTTTCTGACTTTCTGACAAGCAAAATCAATGGGGAAATCAGATTCACTTAACAACCATGTTACTAACTTAATAACTGCAATGATTCACTTAAGAAATGTGGCGAGAAAAGTTGTAAAATGGAGTTCACTTCACTTACTTAACAAATTTCTCACTTAACATAAAATTTGGGCTCAATTGTGGTTGTAAGGACTACCTGTACAAAGTTAACAGTTTTATTTTTCAACCCCTTTTCCAAGATGCCTGAAATCCCTTTTTGCAGCCGCTGTCCAATTGTGTTGATGTCTTCACTGTGCTTTTATCTATAAAACCAAATTATTTTCTTTGTCCATTAAATGGGGCTCAGATGTTATCAATGGATGGGAGGAGAATTGGGGGGGGGGGGCAATTACCCCAATGTGTATCCATTTACACTTGTTACTACTTAACTTTTCTTGCAGATGTTTCATTACCAAATGAGCCTCCCACCTCCACATCCACCAGCTAGAAGTCCTGATAACAGTAGTAACTGCTACTGCTCTTTTTCTTATTTTGGGGGGAATGAGTGGGTAATAATTTGTTTGCTTCTAGATAACCATTCCCCAAACTTTTTGCTCTTGTACATATTGTCTGACTGACAGTATACATTTTCTGCAACTTCTGAGAAAGTTTCTAGAATTTGACAAAAAAAAAATTGGGGCTTGGGTTTCTTGACAACTCACACTCCTTGAAAATAAGTAATGAAACGAACAGTTTCTGTGCATTTGACATTAAAAAAAAAAGATTCAGCTATAATTCACTGCATCAGTCATAACAATCATAACGGGAGTATTTTGTGAATAACAGCCATAATGTACTGAGAAACACTGTACTGTAGCACTTATTATTCTTTCAAGTTGAATTTCTTATTACACTTTTATCTCCTGGTTCACTATCTAGGGCTGATTTTTGCAAGGAAGATATTTAAACAATGGAATAGGTTTCTGACTACACAATCCTTTCCCATCAGATCTGATTATATTAAAAAGAAAAAACTACAGTTGATAACTTTGATTGTTTTGTAATCTACTCCCATTCTTAGACTATATTTATTCCATAAATGCATTGTTATTAGTTTACTGATAACTGTTCTAAAGCCTCCCATTAACCATTTATAGTATTTTCTAAATAATAATATTGATATATCTCTTTCAAGTTCATAACATTAAAAGTATTGATTTGTTTTAATTGAAATTTGGAGTGTACAGTTTATGACATTAATCTTTCTTTATAATACAAATGTTAATAAACTAAGCTAAAATGTCACATAAATTCCCTTTATATCAACAAATTAATAGAATATACTAAAGAGGCAATCATACATCCTTTAAATCTGTATAATATTGATTAGTATGTTGATCTGTATAGTACGTTAATCAATATAGTACTTTGTATTAAGCCTGGGTTCCCCCAACCAATGGTTAAGGAGACAAGCTAAATAGAATGTGCAGCGTTAGTCAGATAGGCATACAGATAAATGTGTGAGATAAGTTTGTATGTTAGTTAACATACAGTAAAAATAACAGATAAGCTTGTGTTATCAAAAATATAGTTTATTCCATTTAGAGTTTTTATAGCATAGTCAAAATAACAGTCCATTAGTCATGTATCGTTTTAGTCAGTCCATTCAAGGATATTCAATTAGCAAAGTTCGTGTAGAATATCCAATGTCAGTTCACTTACAATAAATCAGTCCTCTCACAGTTGATAAATCAACAGTCCTTTCTCTCTCCCATTCCAGTAGGGGAAAAAACGCAGTCTTCAGTCTATCCAGTAATTAGGGATCATCAAGCCAGAGAGAGCAAGCTGCTGTGCCTTGCTTCTTTTATGGTGCTTTTACAAACACTCCCTTAATTACATTCTTACAGTTAAAGTTACAGACACTTTAACTAACAAACCATGATAACATATTTATTATTTTACCTAAACCAGTTAGGGTAAACAATGTTATCCCTAACACTTTGAACTATTTCTTGTTTGCATTCAACATATATTGAAAAATTGTTTTCTTCTATTAAAATGATGACTCCATAAATGCATCAACATCAAACATCCAGACTGCATTCCTTTGCTGTTAATCAGCAGAAAGACGATGTCCATAAATAACTGAAAACAAAGCATTAAATATACAGTATAATGTTGACGTAGGTGTAATGATACCTATTATGGATGCATCTTCTCTATATTAGCTCAGAAAACAATAAATTTCGTGAAGTATAAAAACTTCACCAATTATTGTGTTTGATGACACAGCTGTAATAATGGTTTCTAATCATAATTTCTAGATTCCCCATTGAAAAGCATTTATGAAAAATGAAAGGTTGACTATACTAGAATCAAGGGAATCATTTACTAGTAAACTCATGTCTGCATCTCACTGGATGCCATGCTAATTAACAGGGAGCACCATTGTGAGTTGCTAATAGAATTGCTGTCACAGCTGACAATAATATCAGAATTGGAGAGCAAAGGGCTTTCAAGTATGTACAACTGGCAAATAAAATGGAAAACCTATAGTGTTCAAATGGCAACTAGCTTGGTCCCAATAGTTATATCAGAATATATATTGGTTTGATATCCAAGAATATTAGATTTAGTTACTTGGAGTTTTGGATTGATAATAAAAATGCTATACGGAATGAAAAAGAATATTTTCTTTGAAACAACGAGACTAGTTAGGCAGAATAAGAAGAGATTGTCATTTTTGGAACCAGGCTATTCATTTATCTAACCAAATGGCTTTCCATGATTTCAAAGGATACTTGTAAGTGGACTAGTTAATTAGAAATCAATGGATCTTACTTCTGAAATATGATTTCAGAATTATATTCATAATGTAGAACTAGGAACTGAATGTGGACCTATATATGCAGTAGAGGTCTTTTACTGGAATTACAAAATTCCCACCCAAATTAGTAATTATGCTTGTGGCTGTTTGAAGAATAAACAGCTTGTGGCTGTTTGACCTTCTCCATCACAACCTTCTGAAGAATATCTAATTGACCTTCTCCATCACAACTCTGTGGCAGGTAAAAGTGGAATTCACATGACACTTCCTGAGCTTAATTTGGATATCCTTATGCTCAATATCATACTATGGAACTTTTCACCAGTGATTCATTGGAATACATAATATTGGACTGGCCAGGCAGGTAGATTTCTAATTCTCCTCCATGCTTTTCATTAAGACTATAGTTTATAGAGTCATTATGCCCTAATCTATTGGTTCTTTAGCAAAAATGGCATTTTTAATGCCATTTTTTTTGTGACTATCTTTTGTTCATATATTTATTGAGAGCCTTTTTTTGAATATTTACATTCTATTCCATTTATATTTGTATTACATGTATGTATGCATTACATTTATATCTTGCTTTTTCTGTAAATTCAAGACAGCATCTTCATTTTTTGTCCCACATTCAGAGATCTATTGGATTGTAAAAGGGTAGGCTGATTCAGTGAGTTTAAGAACGTTCTGTCTGGTTGTAAGGTAACTCTAACAACTCCAAAGAGTGACATTCATAAAATCTTCCTTTTGGTTCATATGAAATTCAGCTCATATTATTTTTTTTTTATTAAAGGCTGCTTTTATCCTGAACATTATGTTAATAACTCTTCTTGATTTGAATTCTTTAGGATTGTTATTTTTTTCTATAAACAGGTTGGGCTTGTGAAACACACTAGGCTATGGAACACTAATTATCAATCCTTATACTGGAGCATAAGCTCTTGAGGACCCGGTCATCATGAACATTCCATCAAGAACTTCTGACCATTTGGGTATTATAATTATCTTGCAGGACTAATTGTGAATAATCTTAGAATCTAAGGTACCTCTGAATCCCTATGGCATAGAAGCTCACTGGATGACTTGGGAGCAGTCATTCTCATTCAATCACATCACAGAATTATTGTGGAGACAAAATTGAAGTAAGGAATCCCATATATTCCATCCTAATTACTGGAGGAAAGGTGGAATAAAAATTAAAAGAGTACCCATAGTGTTAAGTCTGGAGCATGGGTGCGAATGATGGAGATGAGCTGGTAGAAACAGTGAACTTCAAACTCTTTATTTACATGTTGTGACAGCTCTAACTGGAGGGCTGCTATAGCCTTCCTTATATAGGCAACTTATTAACTATTCAACCAATAGCAAACCTGGAGCGCTAGCTCCATTAACCAATAGTAATGGCCTGTTAATGGCCAATCAGATGCTCCTGAACGGACCAATCCGATCCTGCCATTAACAGCCAATCAGAAGTGCAGGGCCAGAACCCTGCACTTGACTTCAAGCTCAAGATAACTTTATTGGTATTATTCATTCACAACACCCCTTTCCCCTGGCTTCTGCCCACGGGGCGCGGTTACATAGTCCTTAAGATAGGACGGCTGTTTTGTTAGTCTTTTCGATTTTCACAAAGTGCCTGGTGGTTGGCTGCACTTCTGCTGAGGTAGATCGTTGTTTATCGGAAGGGGTGCCTCTGGTTCCGAGTTCACGTTCCCGTCATCACCCATATCACTGGCCACTCCCTGAGGTGAACTCACTCCGGTCCCTGGTTCCTGTTCCTGCATTTCAGTCCCATTATCAGTTTCTTCCAAAAGGTTTATCTCAAATTGCAGTTCGCTTTCCTCTGTATCTCCCCCCCCCCCCAGTTTGGTCATAAGGGAATTCGGAAGTGCGCAACGGTAGCCGCGATCGTAGTTGATCTATGTGGCACTTCCAAAGTCTGTCGTCAGGGCACTGAATGAGGTATGATCTTGGGCCAGTTACGTGGATTACGGTCACTTCTACCCACAGCAGATCGCCCGATAAGTCTTTAGCGAATACTAAATCGCCCACCTGGAAGGTATGGCATTGGCCGCTGGATCCGAGTGGTTTTTCCGGTTTGTAGGCTGCATGTAACCGATCGAGGTGGGAGCGGAGCTTTCGTCCCATTAGCAGCTCGGCGGGAGTTTTGTTGGTGACGCTGTGAGGTGTGATGTGCTGTAGGAAAAGGATCCGGTTGATTTTCTCGTCGATGTTGTCGTAGTCAATCTTTTGGAGAGTCTTTTTGATGAATTGTACCATGTGCTCAGCCCTACCATTGGCAGCAGAGTGTGCAGGTGAAGTGAGCGCATGTCAGATACCGCGGTCAGTCAGGTACTGCTCAAAAGACAGCGCGGTAAACTGGGGCCCATTGGATACCAGAACGTCTGGTAATCCGTGGGTTGCCAACAGTCTTTCCAGTCTTTTCATGACCGTGTCAGTGGTTGTGTTGCTCATTCGGTGAATCTCGAGCCAATTCGAGTAGGCGTCGACAGTTAGCAAAAATGTGTGGCCTTTGGTCGGCCCGGCAAAGTCCAGATGGATGCGGGACCAGGGTCCCCGCGGCATCTCCCATTCAGTTGGGGTTGCCTTTGGTGGAGCGTTGCTTACTTCTTGGCATCTCCTGCAAGTTTTAACCCACGATTCGATTTGTCTGTCGATGCCTGGCCACCACGTGTAGCTTCGTGCGAGGCCCTTCATGCGATGGCCATCGTGGGTGGCCATCGTGCAAGGTTCTTAGCAATGTCTGTTGGAGTCGTTCTGGGATAACGACTCTATCGCCCCAGATGACACAGCCCTTCTGCGATAACAACTCTGTTTGACGACTTTTGAATGGTGCAAAGTCGTCTGGTACTTGGTCCAATGGCCATCCACGTTCCACCCATGTGAGGACTCGTGCTAAGATGGGGTCGCATTTTGTTACTCTTGCGATGTCACGGGCCATTAATGGCGGCGTGTGGAGTGTCTCGATCTGCAACGCTGTCATCGTTGGTGCAGGATCGTTGATAGTTTCAGGGAGCGGTGTATGGCTCAGCGCGTCGGCATGGGGAATGGCTTTACTGGGACGATATTGTAGCTGATAAGTGTAGGCAGCCAAGAATTCTGAACAGCGGGTCATTCTGAGAGAAAGTATGTAGGGAGTTGGTTTGTCCCCAGCGATGATCCCCAGCAATGGTTTGTGGTCAATTACAATGGTGAAAACCCGGCCGTACACGTACTCATGAAATCTTTTAACAGCTGATACGATCGCCAGGGCTTCTTTATTGATCTGGCTGTAATCTCACTCGGTTTTTGAGAGAATCTTTGAGAAGTAAGCAACAGGGGCTTTGTTACCGTTAGGAAACACATGGCTCAAAATGGCGCCCACTCCAAAAGGCGATGCATCACATGTAATGTTTATTGGTAAAGTCTCATTGTACCGCATTAGTATGGCATCCGAAGTTAGTTGTTTTTTCACATAACGGAACACCTGCTCTTCTTTGTGACCCCATACCCAAATCGATTTTTTGTCTAATAGACGATGTAAAGATTCAGCGACAGTCGCCTTGTGCGGCAAGAATACATTATAAAAATTGATGAGGCCTAAGAACGCCTGGAGGTCGGTCTTGTTCTGGGGTCTGGGAGCGTTTTTTATTGCTCTCAATTTGCTATCGGTAAGGTGAATACCCTGACTGTCAATTAAATACCCTAAAAATTCAACATGATCGGTACACAGTTTGCACTTATTTCTTTTGACTTTCAAGCCTGCTTCCTGGAATTTTCGTAATACCAGTCTTAAACGCTCCTGCAAGATTTTTGGAGTGGGGGCGGCAATGAGCACATCATCAAAATAGGGGACAATGCCCTTGATCCCCTGCAATAGTCTCTCCATTAGGCTGTGAAAGATCCCCAGGGCCACACTGACTCCGAATTGAAGCCGCGTACACTTAAAGGCACCTCGGTGTGTTACGATAGCCTGTGCCTGTGCCGTTTTTTCGTCAACCGGCAGTTGCTGATAAGCCTGAGCTAAGTCTAGTTTAGCGAAGACTTTTCTGCCCCCAAGGGAATGGAGGAGGTGTTGTACCACCGGCACCAGATATGAGTTCTGTTGCAGGGCGTGGTTTAGGGTGGCTCGGTAGTCCCCACAAATTCAAATGGAGCCATCCGGCTCAATTGGTGTCACAATCGGTGTTTCCCATGGGGAGTGGTCAGTTGGCTTTAAGACTCCCTGGGCAATCAACTTATCAAGCTGCTCGTCAATTTTTGGCTTTAGAGCGAACGGAACTCGACGAGACTTAAGGCGGATGGGAGCTATCTTTGGATTGAGGCTAAAGGATATCGGGGTCCCCTTGTACTCACCTAGCTTTTCCTTGAAAACGTCCCTGAATTCGTGGGTGAGGTCTTCCTCCCAATCACTGCCGCCAATTCGGTTGATGCCAGCCATTTCAATGCCGAGTGGTGCGAACCATTGCAGGCCTAACAGACTAGGCCAGTCCTTATCGATCACCGTCAGGGGTAAGTACACCTTGCGGTTCTTGAATGCAACCTGGACTCGACTGGATTCTGCGACTGGAATTCGGTTCCCCTGGTAGTCCTTTAACACGAGCCATTGGAATTGAAGGTCTTGGCACCGGATAATGGGGATGAGTTGCTTGAGGGTCTTCCATGAAACCATTGAAAGAGATGATCCCGAGTCACCTTCCATTTGGCAAGGCCAATTTTCAATGTTCATATTGACCCGAATTTTCTTAGTGTCTAGTGAAGAGGCATGGCCAATAGTGAGTGTTTGGTGGGCCTCTTCCCATCTCACTAGACGATTCACGGGTCGGTTTCTGTAGGAGTGGTTTACTGGTTCTCACCTAACAGGGCGATTCCCTGTCAATAGGCGGCGATTGGTTCCTTTCGAGGTCTGGCTGGGTCCGAGGAGGCTTCTGCAGACCCGTCCGATGTGGCCTCGTTTCCTGCACTCATGGCAGAGCACGTCGCGGAATTTGCAGTCGGAGCGGTAATGGTTGGCCCCGCAACCAGCGCACGTTTCCGATCGGACCGCAGGCAATGGACCTCTTCTTCGTCGCTGTGTGATGACGAAGAGAGGTCCTCATGGTGGGCCGTCTGCAGCTGCCCTTCCGTGTTAGGTGAAACTTCGCCAGCTGGTGGGTGTGCTGGAGCGCGATTTCGGCATAGTTGGGCAGCTGACTTCTTGGTCGCCTCCACTGCTGTAGCTTCAGCTATGTCGTCTTTAAGGGTGAAGTCGCCCTTTGCCATTATTTTGCTCTGTACGTTTAGAGCGTCTAGCCCGAGGACTACTCGGTCTCTCAAGGCCTCTTCTAGGTCAGTGAAATCGCAAAGGCCTCCCAAGTTCCGGAGGTTTGCAATGAAATCGACGATGCTTTCTCCTTTCCGCTGGTTTCTTTGATAGAACTCATGTCGCCTTACGAGTGTTGAAACGGTTGGTGCATAGTGAGCCCTTAGTAACGGTTCGAGGACGTCCCAGCCCATGGCCTTTGCTTCCGCTGGTTTCGCTAATGCCTTAGCCATTTTGAATACCATCGGGCTGCAGTGCGTTAGGAATACCGCCTGTTTCTTCCCGGGTGTGGCATCCTTCAGATTATTCATTTCCAAAAACATTTGAAAACGATCCATATAGGACTCCCAGTCCTCTTGAGTTGGATCGAACGGAGCGGGTGGTACTATGCCACTGGACATGGTTCCACCATTGTGCACTTCAGCCACGTGCTTAGTTGTCTTAGTTGGCTCTGATGTCATCCAATCCCACCCTCGTCGCCAGTGTTAAGTCTGGAGCATGGGTGCGAATGATGGAGATAAGCCGGTAGAAACAGTGAACTTCAAACTCTTTATTTACATATTGTGACAGCTCTAACTGGAGGGCTGCTATAGCCTTCCTTATATAGGCAACTTATTAACTATTCAACCAATAGCAAACCTGGAGCGCTAGCTCCGTTAACCAATAGGAATGGCCTGTTAATGGCCAATCAGATGTTCCTGAACAGACCAATCCGATCCTGCCATTAACAGCCAATCAGAAGTGCAGGGCCAGAACCCTGCACTTGACTTCAAGCTCAAGATAACTTTATTGGTATTATTCATTCACAACACATGGCAACCTAATTCTATCCCATTATGTTGTAAGGCCTTCCTTTATAACTTCACTGAGCCTATCCTTTTCAGTCTCAGTTAGACTTTAGATATACCTGTGTTTTATTTGTTGATATTGTCTGTTATAATATTTACAGCTATTTATATGCAGATAGCTTCCTGGAGTGCTGTATATGTAGTGGAGATTGATTTTATGGAAAGTCCCTTCAAAATAACTTTCTGAGGCAGAAGTAGGTGTCCTTTTACCACTTTCTAAACTATTCCTTCAAATAAAAATTGTATTCATTCATGTCAGGTCCAAAAGGCTGCCTGAATCTCCATGACTGATCACTTTGAATGTCCTTTCTTAAAAACAACTCCCATATTTGGGAAGCTTTTCTCAGAGGAACTTGTTTTGACTTTAAACAGCCAGCTGAGGAAAGGTCAGACTCTGCTGTGGTGTAGCAGGAAACAGACCTGCAAATATCCTCAAAGTTAAAGATATCTAATTTTTTGATATATTTAATTAACAAAGTATTTTTTTCTTGGTGTTTTACTTTAAATAGAAAATCATAATTTCTCACTCTTCTCCATTAGATTTTTTAAAAAATTAATATATTAAATTGGAAACTTGATTTGCTTTAGGCTTTTTTGTTAACCTGGTGAGTGGCCAGACAACTGGGTATATACTTTTTAAAAAGCTATTAGCAAATTACAAAAGTGTAATGCCCCTCTGGCTAGCAACAGAAATAATATAATTTAATGTTGTTGTTTTTTTAAAATTAATGTATCTCTCAAATTTGTATGCTACCACAATTCCATAATATAAAGTGGTTAACAATATAAACATACAAATAAAATAAAGCAAGACAATAAAGCAAAACAATGAAGACATTAACCAAGAATATCACAACACTTGATTGACCTAATCAAGAGCACATCTCTTTTTTCTCAAAAGCTCTTTGACGATGTCCTTAATTGTTTTTCTCCTTCTAATATTTTCCATTATGGTTATTATGATGATCTATCCTATTTCTCCATCTTGCTGTCCCCACAATTTCTTCCATGCTTCTCTTCACTGGCCAGTCTCACCTGGCTTGCAAAGAATATATTCTATAGCTATGCCCAGCAGGTTCACTCAGTGTAAATATGATATCTCTTAAATGAAACCAAGTATAGTCCAAAATATTTTGTTGCCTGAGGCAAAGAACAAGTGCACATCAACTGTTACTGAATTACTAAACTATTACTACCAATTACTGAATCCAGCTGGATTGGCAGTTGAAACTTTATTCAGCACTGATAATCACATTGTGTCTTCCATCATGCTTGAGACATTAGTATGTGTTTGAGGGGATGCACAATATATTGTCCTTCAGCAAAGGATAGCAACCAACTTTTCACTATCTTCTCATATTTGCTGAGGTATTAATTTTCTTGGTGAAATAGACTAGTCCTGCATGGAACCAATTAAACATGGCTTTTCAGAAAAGTTGGTATTTGCAGGAGAAACAAATCCTGGCTGCTGAGGCATCTTAAAGACTAAAATAATCAGGTTTAGTCTTTTAGGTACCAGAGGAATCTCTATTTTTAGTTGCAATTTTTATTGCTGATATTTTTCTGTGTGAATATAAAGCTATTCAGATTGCAAACCCAGCTATAAGATGCCCATTCAAGCCCAGCTGTAAGATGCCCATTTCCAGGAACACTGATGCATTCATTCTTACTGCAGAGAAGTTAAATGACTTCATTTTTTTTTTTTTAAATGTAGGCAGCTGTGTTGGCCTATTAAAACAAAATCCAATCAGGAACAGGACTTAGTGTTATATTTCATGTTATTTGATTCTTCATGCAAAAGCTCCATTTTGAGATGAAGAATATCTGTCAAGAAATTACTTTCATACTTTCACTAGATGTTCACATCTGTGCTATTTTTTTAAAAAAAAGTATAAATGAAAATTGCCAGTTCTCCCTTTAGTCAATGCACAAGTTAAAGCATATCAATAGTGCAATACTTAAAATGTCTGTTCTGAAGCAAACTATTCAGATCAATGAGATCTGTCCTCAGAAAGATGGGTCTAAGAGTCAGCAATAAGATTTTCTTTCTCTCTTTTCTATCAAGATTCCAGATTGTGCAGGAAGCATGTAAGTACTGGATTAAAAATAATTGAGGCACTATAATAATTGTTTAAAGCGTATTTTGAGATGCTAAGATTAATGTGCATTTAAAGGACTCTTTAAACCTCTATCTCTATAGTGAATTGTATTTAAAAGTTTATTCTTAAAATTATGTGCAAAAAATACTTAACTCTTGGTTTATCTGATATGTGTGTATATACATGCATGCATACATACATATGTATGTATGTATGTATCTGGATTAAATCAATTTTAATAATCTCTCTGAATTATTTTCCTGTTTTCTGGGTGGTTTATAAATTATGCTGAAAATTAGGAACTATAAACAAAAAAATGATTTTCACCCTTAGGCATTAAGGATTTGATTTTTGCTGAATTCTTCAGTGAATTAATAATAAATGATTAGATATAGTACAGGGGAAACATATTGAAAGTAGCAGGAAGTATAGATGCAGGCTTCATGCTACAATGGAATCTTGATTTTATCTCTGAATTTGGGGAAGAGGTCTGATAAATCAAAAGATCTATTAAATTGGTGCATGCATAATTTACATAGTCATTTATGTAAAATTGTTATTTGCATAATGGTGAAATTTACATTGTGTATGGATTGACATTATTCATTCAAATGACTAAATTTACACATAGGAGGTATGAGTTCTGGTATTCATTATTTATTTGGGGCCTTTTAGATGTTCCTTTCATATTAGCCCAAAGGTGCTTTTTCAAGAGGCAAATGGACTTTCTGTTTTTTCTTTGAAGACATTCAAAGAAAACACAGAAAGACCAGTTGCCTCTTGAAAAAATACCTTTGGGACAGTGGTAGGATTCAATTTTTTTTTACTTCCGGTTCTGTAGGTGTGGCTTGGTGGGCGTGGCAGGGGAAGGATACTGTAAAATATCCAGTCAGATGTGGTATTTGCCGGTTCTCTGAACTACTCAAAATTTTCGCTACCAGTTCTCTAGAACTGGTCAGAACTTGCTGAATACCTCTGCTTTGGGACAACCATGACCTGGATGAGAATCTTCATAGACCTTTCATATTAACTTAAAAACTAATTTTATTTATTTGTTTAAAACATTTATGTTGCCACCCATCTTTCAACCAGCTCTAGACAACTCCCAATCAAATATTAAAAGACATATTAAGTCATCTTACAAACTAAAACTGAGAGAGGGAGATCTTGTGTTATAGTGAATCTCCCTCTCTGGATGGTTCCAATCACTGTTGGTAGGAAATAAGAGGTCAAACCCTAAGCCCCTGTAATGTTCCAATCACTATTGGTAGGAAATAAGAGGTCAAGCCCTAAGCCCCTGTAATGTTTTTTAACATCTACATGAAACTGCTAGGGAGGTCATCCACCAGTATGGGGTACAGTATCAGCAGTATGCTGATGATACCCAGCTGTATATCTCAATCCCTAACCAGACAATTGATCCAGTAGTTGTCAACATTGGAGACAGCACACCACTCAAAGTTGCCACAATGTATGATTTTGGAGTTGCCACATATGTTCAGGGGGAGGGGGATGCATGGGGGCAAAGTTGGGTGTCAGGTGATAGGACTCACGCTGGGAGAAGAGCCAGGAAGGCAAGCCAAATGTGGCAAGCCATCCAGGCCTGAAGAGTACTTGCTGAAGCTGATCAGGGAATAATCAGGCTCAAAGAATACTTGCTGGAGCCGGGCCCAAAAAGTATTTTCTGGAGACAGACAGGGAGCAACCGGGAACAGGAGGGCGGGGTGTACTGAGTCCATAAAGCCAGCTGGCTAGCAGAAGCCAGTAATAGCTAGAAACCCTTTTACTTGTATTGTTCATGATGTGCCAAACTGAGGCTCTAATAAAGAGACTAGTTCTACTCATAGTGTGGCTTCTTCTTTTGATGGCTTGGTTTGGAACCATGATAGTAGTGTTGCAATTCTGACTTGACAATATATATTTTTCAAAAGGACTGGAAACCCTTTTTTGCTGAAAATGAAGAAAATGAACTGGTGATTTCTGGATGTGATGATAGAAAGAGAAAAATATGAGAAAAAAGAGAAATATAATGTAACAAAGAAGACAGATAGACAATAAATGTATTTGTAATTGCTGTAAAAAGATCAGGAACTGATCCTTTCCTTATTTTTCTTTTATTTTCCCTCTATTTTCTTCTATTTACATTTTTATTTATAGACTTGCTTTTTCTTCTTTAAATTTATATTGTCTGTTTGCTTTTACTATTGTATAAAATCTCTTAATAAAAATAATTTTAAAACAATGCAGGTCTCAAAGGAAATGGACTTGGATTATTGAGATTGCCATGAGTTTGCTATGAGTTTGCACTGTGGTATCTCTTATTTTTCCTGCTTCCTTCAATGAAGGAGAGATTCAAGAGCTGAAATCTGGCAGATGGTTGTTCTTTGATGACTACACAATCCACCAAAAGACAACACATGGGCAGATGAATCCTTACTTTTTTTTGTCCCTTTAAGATAGGTAAGCTATTTGGTAATCCACCAGAACAGGTGACTTTGCTTAAACTGAAGGAAGGCACTCATGCCCATATTACAAAGCACGCTTTCCTATAAAATAACCAATAAGGCTTCTGAGTTAAATGGCTGGGTAGGAGAGTATCAGACGCTTGAAATCTATTGCTGATGCAGGATGCAGTTTTCTATTCAGTCTTCCATGGCAATTTAAATCTGTTGATCTGTAGTAAGGGGGAAAAAAAGCCATAAACATATTTTCTTAGATGTTCTAAAAGCCAGGACTATCAACAAGGACTAGACTCCACCTAGTTCTGGTTGCAAGGCTTCGGCGGCAGCAGGAATCCGCTTCTCTGTGGGTCCCTGCTGCGCTCGCCGCTGAGGTACCCCCGATCCAATTGGATTTGGGGGTTGTCGCTGCCCCGAAGAGGCAGCAGAAGACAGAGGAGATCCGGGCAAGGATCTGGGGATATCACACCCCCTTTCCCCAGCCGGCTAGACTCCTTTTGCCTGAGGTGGTGGAGCGGCTGTCAGAAATGGCAGCCTCAAAGGAATCTTCAACCGGATAAGAGTTGTGCAGGAGGAAGAATCAGAAGGAGAAGTTTTCTTGGCTGAACCAGGTCATTAAGATACTTTTAAGCACCCTGGAAACCTGACTTTTGGATTGATACATTTGTTTCCAAAAAAAGTTGTTAAAACGGCGAAAGTGCTGAAAGGAAAGTTCACTCCCCTTCCTTACGGAGAAAGCAAATGAGCACTGAAAAACCTGCTGCTTTAAGGTAAAAATAAGCTCATTGTTATAAGTGGGAAGGAGAGGACTAAAAAAAAATAATCTTTTAAAACTGGTTGGAGGAGACACTTTGAAGATTATAAGATCAACAACTAATTATAATACGGCTTTAAAATATATTTGGGATTTTGCCCCAGGAGGAAAAGTTGCAAAGAGAAGAAGAGGAAATAATTTCTGGCTGTTTTGACTGTTTGATAACTTTGACATTTGCAAATTACCTTAAGACTAAAAATATCTGGGTTCTTTTTAAAAAATTTACAATGGCACCATCTCTGGATCAACCAAAAAATGGAACATGAAAAATTAAAAGAAAGAGAATCAAATGGCAAGAATTCATTGGGAGCTGTCTTCCACTTTTTAGAAATGGCAGTTTCTACGTACCAGCAAATACTTGATGAAGAAGGAGAAGGAGAAGAAGAAGAAAAGGAAGCCATTTTTAATGGACAAAAAATTTTGATTAAGAAAGAAAATAAGAAGAGGGGAAGGAAAAATGAGAATTTAAGATTTAATAAAATAACCAAGAAAAAGAAAAATAAGGTGAAAAAAAGGTACAATGTTAGAAAGCAATTGAAAAGAGAATTACAACAGAGAAGGGAAGCTAAAAAGGGGGAGATTAGGAGAAGGGGGGCAAAAAGATCAGACTGGAGAAGAAAGGGAGGGAAAAGGGGAAAAAAAGCCATGGTCAGGAACAAGATATTTTTTTTAGAGATAAAGGATAAAGGATGTATAATTTAAGAAAGATTCTGTAAGAGTACATAAGATAGTATTGTAGTATTTGCATTTGAAATAGTCTATTGGAATATTATAAGATTTAACAAAATATTAAAATATTAAAATGTTTTATAATGATAGATTTCAACATTTAACAAAATATCAAAGAGAATGTGTAAAATGATTAATGTTTAGTTATACTATTAATAGAATTAGAATTAGAATGGAAATTATATATTTAATTATATTATAAGTTTATTATTCTTTTTCTTTTCAAAATACAATTTGTAGAATGTACTAAGCAGAATCAGGATAGAAATTATGTATTATTTTAAGTGTTATTTTAGGGAAAGGCATCACACTTTAAAAGTGATTACAGGGGAAATTCTTTTGCTAAAGAGAAGAGATAAATAGATGATTGGAAAAGAACAGATAAAAGATACAAATATAATGATTCTGAAATAAGATGAAATAAACAAAATATAACTAAGAGAGTGAAAAGAAGGGAGAAGTTATATAGAAAATATAGAATGGTTAATAAGATATGAATGGTATATAAGGTGAACATGAACTTGATTTAGGTCTGTCAAAAAAGATGTAACCCGGGGCTAAACCACTTTTCAAAAGAAGTTTTATTTTTTATGTTTTGTGTTTTGGTTAGCTATGTTTTGATTGTGAATTAATAAAACCTTGGAGGAATTTAAAAAAAGGGAGAAAAATTTGGAAAAGATATGTATAAATAATAATTAAGAAGGTTTTATCTTTTTATGTTTTGTTTTATGTTCTGTATTTTGTGTGTTTATGCTTGATGGAGAATTAATAAAATCTTGATAGAATGAAATATAATTGGATAAAAGTGAAGGGAGAAACAATGAGAAAATTGGAAAAGATATATATGTGTTTAAATGAAAATGTGAATGTGGAACTATGCTTTAAAAATAATGCCTTATTTGCTTTGTTAAAACTTATAAGTAATTTTTGAGAAAGGAGGTTTTATACTTTGATGTCTTATGTTTTGTTTGTCTTTAAAATCAATAAAATTTGTTTAAAAAAAAACAAGGACTAGACTCTTTAAAACTCTTTATAGAGTAAAGAATATTTTTAGCTTTTAAGATTAACCATGTGATTGCACAGTGTTGCATTATTCTGTAGCAATTTAAGGAAATGCCAGATTAGAATTCTTTGAAGTGTTCTGAGTAGATTTAAGTTTTCCTTTTTTTTTTTTTTAAAGAGATCCTATCATGGTAACATTTATAAAGGAGAGTTTTATATTTCAGAATTTTCCTGTAACTTTAATTTAATCAGAATAAAATGTTAGATCATGGGTGTCAAACTCGTGGTGTCATGTTGCCATCACATGATGTTTCACAATGTTTTTCCACTTCGTGGGGATAGGCATGGCCAGTTTGACACCCCTGTGCAGATCAAACACCTGAACCTTAAAGAGAACCTACCTTCTTTGGTCTGTAAATCCCCATTGAGAACTAGATAAATTTGTATTGGAATCTGAAGTACCAAATCCTCCAGCACTTTAAAACTATGAAATAGTCCATGCCTGAAAGTTGTAAACCTGGCATAAACCTATTTATGCTAACAAGGTTGCTCTGAGTTATATTGCATGATGCATACTTGCCTATTTATATTGCATCTTTTATAATAAACATCCCAGGATGTTTGTTTTTAGCTTGCTTGGAACAACCTCAGTGTGTTGAAATACAGTCCAAGTAGGCATTTTATTTGAAAGAATGACTCTAAAGCATACTAATCTTGACTTTTAAATCAATGTTTGGTCAAAGTATATCTGACTTTTTGGTCTAGATGGCAATTATACATTTCCATTAGCCTCACATTTGCCCAGCACTTGTGAGATGGAAGGACAGAAGTCTTTATTTGTTTATTCTCCTGATATTTCATGAGTCAATATTTATTCTGGTTTTCTGCAACAAAGGCAATCACTTTTCAAACAGAACACAAGGAAGCTTATGTTAAGGTTTCCTCAGATAAGCTTCTAAGACAAAAGAGGCGGGAAAGAACAGTTTGTTTGGCATTTTAATCTTATTCTATATAGTTGTCTTGTTTTTTTCCCCTGCCCATTTCTTATGTACATTTTCCCATGTTAGGGGAAAATGCACACAAAATCTTTATATTTATGGTAGTCATGCAGCAAGTGACTTATGGTAGGAAAAATGTGTATAATTAGGAAAAATCACATAAAAAGTACTCGAATTTTTATTCATTAAAGAAATAAACATAAGATAAGGTAGAAAGTGGAAACAAAATATAGCATTTGAAAAATGAGAAGCCAAGAGAAAGTGAAACAGATAGCTTGATGAGGGTAGAAAATGATGAGGGTAGAAAAACAGATAGCTTGAGGGTAGAAAATGCAGCCCTCTGTAGATGTTGCTTTGAAAATTCTTTTTTATCTAATAAGACAGCTGTAAAGCATTTTAGATTAACTTAAAATTGGGAAGAGGCTGCTTAATACCTTCTAGTGGTCATTTCGAGAAATCAAAAGGCAGAGGGGAAAAAGACTAAATATATCATTCTTTGGTTCCCAGCTTTCATGAGAAGAAATCAAAAATGCTTTGGTTCATACATGATTTTTTTGGTATGTTCCATATAGGTTTCCATGAAGAAGCCCAGAAAAGTTCACCTAATACCATCTTCCACTCCAGATAAATTTATCAAGGTGCATGAAAAAAGAGAAATCTAAAGTAAATTAGCCAAGCTGCATGTCTCAAGAGATTTGTTATTCCTTCTTTGAAAGGTAAATG
Organism: Hydrophis major; assembly: GCA_033807585.1. Taxonomy (NCBI): domain Eukaryota; kingdom Metazoa; phylum Chordata; class Lepidosauria; order Squamata; family Elapidae; genus Hydrophis; species Hydrophis major. The sequence goes on along the minus strand of CM066328.1, from coordinate 37,908,979 downwards.
TGATTTTTTTTTTTAAAAAAAAGTGCTCATTTGATATAATTGTAAAGGCCCCTGGCTAGAAACCATGAGGTTGTGAGTGCTAGTTTCACCTTAGTCACAAAGCCAGTTGGGTGACATTGAGGCAGATTCTATCTCAGTCTTAAGGACAAAGCAATGGCAAACCACTTCTGAAAATTTTGTCAAGAAAACTATGGGAAGTAATCCAGGCATTTGGCAGGAGTCAATACTGACTTGAGCCCCACCCCTCAAAACAGAAACCACCCTCATTTCATATAATAAACAGAAATCATTTTGATATCTGGAATCCAGTTTCCCCCCTGTCTAATTAGTGAAGTCTGCTTGGAAAAGGTTTACAAGGAAGATGCTTTCTGATAAGCTTCCATTCGTTGTCTCACAATTACTACAATCACTCTGTGGATCAGAAACTATATTTTTAAGAACCCCATATCCCTTTTTACAACCCTGTAATCACTTAATTTGGGTAGAGTTGGGGCAAATGGATGGAACTGAGCATTTACTGACTGGATGACCTTCCTGATGCCATGTGGAGTTTGCAGCAGATATTTTTTCTTTGCACCTAAGAGAGAAAAAGCTGCTGCTATTTAGGATTTAACTTTCAACCTTCCGAGTGGGAGGCAAGCATCTTTACCATTAGGCCACCAGCACCATGCCATGTATATGTTTGTGTACATGTGTGAGTGTTCACATCCCATCTTTATTATTTTTACAAACAACTCAAAGTGGCAAACACAACAACCCAGTGAGATGAGTTGGGAGAGAGACTGGTGATGATAATCTCCATGAAAATGCCACTATACATCTGATTGAGAAAGTGTCTAAATTGACAGGTTTAAGTGTCAAACTTGACAGGTTTAAGATTTGTGGTCTTCAACTCCCAGAATTCCTCCTCCAGTCTTGTTAGCTCGGGAATTCTGGGAGTTGAAGTCCACAAGTCTTAAACTTGCCAAGTTTGAAGACCCTTGTTCTAAATGATATGTATTTATGGCAGGGATCTGATTTTGTTTTCATGGGTTTTGCCTAGATCCCATCTTCAAGCTCTTTTAAAGGTCAGAAAAAAGAGCTACAGAAGAAAATGAAGGGTGATCTGAGCTTTCCTTTCCTGATCTTTTTGAAGTACACTGATTGTGCTGCAAAAGAAGAAAAGATGGGGAAAGACATAAAGCATGAATTCTGAAAAAGCTTTTGGTACATTAATGGGCCTGTACATTACAATGAAATGCTATCCCCCTGCAAGGTGTGTGACATGCCATATCCAACCAATTCATAGTTATTACCATATAGAGACTGTCAAATGAAACTGTAATGGTGGTAAATTGAAAGTAAAATGTTAGGCGAGGTTCACACGGCTCAGTAACTGTTGAAAACTCAAGCCATTTATTTCATGAATGTTGGGCAGGAAAACAAAGAAGTATCTACCCTGAAATAGGGGAGCTGAAATGAATTCCCAGAGCTGTTCAGGCACTATTTACCTGAAAAGAAGATTTAGGGGTTTTTTTTTTACTGTAAAATGGGAGTGTTATCTCCTGTGCACTGAATATATGGCAACAGAGGCAGATTTGTATTTTACTTTTTGATTTCATCTGATGGTGGAGGAGACGAGAATCATCTGAAAAGCAGGCTCAACTTTCGTTCACGCATCTATAATATGAAATACTTGTAGTCTTATTATTCAAAGGTTTATTCATATTATTGACCTAGGGCTCTATCCAAAATTCTTGCTTGGAAATTTTTGGCTCCAAAATAGATAGATATAGTGGTGGGATTCAATTTTTTTTTTGCTACTGGTTCTGTGGGCGTGGCTTGATGAGCATGGCAGGGAAAGGAATACTGCAAAATCTCCATTCCCACCCAACTCCAGGGAAAGGAATACTGCAAAATCCCATTCCCTCTCCATCTCACTAGCCTGCTTTCCAGCTCTATTCTCCTGTGCAGGGCAACAAAAGAAGACCCGGCTGATCAGCTGGGACTTGGGGGGCAGAGAATAGATGGGGCAGGGCCAATTGGGATGGTATTTGTCAGTTCTCCAAACTACTCAAAATGTCTGCTACCAGGTCTCCACAACCGGTCAGAACCTGCTGAATATCACCTCTGGATAGAAGACTCATTTTGGGGTAATGTTAGGGATAACATTGGTTACCTAACTTAGTTTGGGTAAAAAATAATATATAAACTAAGTTAGTGAGTTTAAGTGTGTGTATCACTTTAACTGCAAAACATGTATTTTGGGTGCGGTTGTAAAATCACCATAAGAGGGAGCAAGAGAGCTCACTGTTTGCTGGCTTTTACTGTAGTAGCTGACAATGTTGGATTGATGGTGATAACTGCGTGTTTTCCTGCTGTTGCTGAAATGAAGAAAAGGGGTTTGATTTTCTTCATATCTCTGACTGCAAAAGAGATATATTGCTGGACTGATTATTTGTAAGTTTACTGACCTCTATTTTTCGACACTGGACTTTGCAACTGATTAACCCCTGGATGGACTGAACTAGTGCATAACATATGGACTGTTTTGACTATGCTATAATTCTTGCTGGAATAAAAAACTATTTAACTGGCACAGTGTATCTGTCTTACTGAGTGTAAACTACAACAACGTTTATCTCACATCATTTGCCTGCCTGCTAAACTGCCGTTGCACGTTCTGCTAGGGTGTATATCCCTAACAGGTACATTATTGAAAAGAGGATAAAAATTGGAGGGGGTCTTTTATTTTCTTTATTTATATGGATTACTAAATCCAGGGTTGTTGTTTTTTAAAAAAACAAATAACTATTGTCACAAAATCTGCTGTACTCAAACAATGAACCATAGTATGGCATAATGTGGTGAATAGTTAACATGCAATATACTAAGAAAATAGTTGAATTTTCTCAAATCATAGATAATCTCATTCCATTTTATCCTAATCTAATATGTTGTCCAAAGTCAACCATAAATTATTGGGAAAGAAAGGAAGAAAATGAGCTTCTTCGAGAATGGTTGAAATAAAACAGACAAACTGAGTGGAATTGGAAGTGAAATGCAGGGGAATATTGTTCCAGGAATTATTTTTTTTAAATTAAAGCAATGATATCATTTTCTAGAGTGCCAAATTGGCAGAATCCCTTTGCAAGTAAATGAAGTAATGAAGGACATTTCAAGTTTTATGATTGTCTGTGATGGATCTGAATAAGGAAAATCAGAGAAGTTAATTAAGCAGAATTTGTTTTGAGGTATTCCTTTCTTATACTTCTTTTAGCCATTTAAATTATAACAGTTTAAATTTTTTTTGCCTTTCTAATAATAATAAACCTAGACACTCGTTTCAGCTGGCTAAAAGAAAAGCTATATTTTTTAATGTACTTCTTACTCATTATAATCTGAAATTGCTTGGTAGATGACAATAAAAAGATATAGCAATGAAATATCCACAGTAAAAAAATGTAAAGAGGGTATGTCTTTGAGAGAAACCAAACCTTATGTTAGAATAATAAATAAGTCTTGTAAGCTAGTAAATGGTGTAAGGGGTGTAACCAAAATCCCTAAAACTGATGGCCCTGAGAGCAAGAAGTTCAAATAACAAAGAGCACATTAGCATTTCCTGATGGTGTGACGGTCTTTTGATGAGAATAATAATCTTGTAATATTTGCTATATTGTTAATAACAGAAGCATGGAAAAGAAGTCTCTCTATGAAAATATAGAAATTGTGGAGGTGCCAGTATAAGACTATATTAAAAAATCATTTTTGTTTCTTATTTGATATGAGGGCACAATTTCAGAATAATATATTAATTAGATAGATTTTATAGTTCCTCATGTATCCTCCTTTGTAACTTTGGGGCTCTCAGGATTTTGAGCTGGAGTCCCATTATCATTCTAGTTTGCGCATGAATAAAGACACTTTTTGATTTCTCATGAAAACCTATAGCCTCCACAAAATGAAAGTACATAATCATAAATCCATACTTACCATCATCTTGAAGAAACAGGAGATGAAGAGTATTGATATGTTTAAAAACTGGTCTAGAAGAAAATTGAGAATACAATGGATAGCCAAGAAAACTAACTAATTGATAATTGAACAAATCAACCCACGGTTCTCACTCAGAGCACTTTTTCCTATTTCAAACACATTATGCAAGCACTAACTTGTCTGGAGAAAGCTTTGATGCTGGGAGAAGTGGAAGGAAATAGAAGAAGAGGATGATTAGCAGCAAGAGGGATGAATTCAATTTTAGCAGCAATAGGTGCATTGTTGAAAGATCTGAAAGACAACAAAAGGCATAGATTATAATGGACAGGATATTACTTTGTGTAACTAAAATATAGCATATGAATGATTAATCAACCATCATTGTTGCTAGCCAAAGTCCTTCTGAAACAAATGAAAAATCTAAACTGTAAGGATCTTCCTCACTTCAAGTGTAAGGTTTTCAAACTGCAGGAAGTGCCCCACAAAAACAGTGCCTGGATTAACTATTAAGCAAATAGGAACATGCTTAGAATAACAAGAGAAAGGGCATGATAGAGGTTTTTTTTTCTCTCTTTAACACATTCACTTATGGACTCAACTTGTTTTTTTCCTGGGATACCTAAGCCAAGTTAGTCAGTTCTAATTAGAAGACATGATCCATAACCAAACCTCCTAAGGCCCTATGAGTAACAACAAGGACCTTGAATTGCACTTGGAAGCTAATCCGGAGACAGTGTACAGTTGAAAACAAAGGTGTTAATGTGTTGATGTTGCCTAGTGCTAGTCAATACATTCAGTACTAATTGAAACTTCTGGATATTCTTCATAAGTGGAGTTTATTTCTGAACTAGTCTAGCCACATAATACTGTTGTATGAAGTGTGATTATAAGGTCTTTCTACTGCAGTTAGTTTTGCAACTGGCACATAACCAGGCTTAGAAAAAAAGGCCAAGAATCCAGGTGGAGCCTCAACTCATAGCTATCAGATTAGCTCATTGGACAACCAGCAACTATATATTTCTGGGATTCAACATCAGCCTGTTTTGCCCTATCCAAACGCTAACAGTGTCAGCCCCAACTCTAACTGGGATAAAATATCAGTACCAGTAGGCCTTGCTAAATGATTGCCCTCTTTTAATGATCATTTGAAGTTGTAACAGGACTGAAAAAAATAACTTTACAACTAGTCCTTGCATTTATGTTCTGTGATGACTTGGGACGTGGCACGAGAGCAACACAGCCAGAGAACAGGTCTAGCTCCCCTTTATTTCTCCAACTTTGCTCCCAAACATCCCCACATTTACTACAAGTCCTACAAGAACAAAGCTCACACATGCACCTTCAGCAGCCTCTGGGTGCAAGTAGTCCATTAACTAAGCTTAGCTAAACAGTAACCAGGACCAGCAGTCCAGTAAGCCAGGTTAGCCAAACAGTAATCAGAGCACAAAGTTCAGTGAAGCAAGCAAACCAGGCAAGCCCCACAAGACAGAACACAGTAATCTCCAAGTGTTGACAAGGGCACATGAGGCAATAGATTCACAGGCTCCCAACAAAATGCCCCTGCCACAGGCTCCTCCTGACATTTCTTTCCCCAGGTGTGTCTTGTGAAGGGTGGGGCATTCTCTTCCCTCTTAGCGGCTCAGTCTGTGTTGTGCTCAACTTCTCTCTTCTCTCTGTGCTCTAGGATCAGGAGGGGGTGGTCCTTGCTCTTTGCCTGAGCTCTGTCTCTCCTGCACCTCCCTGTCAGCAAGCCTTCCTTATCCTGAAAAGCCTTGCCTGGATTGACTTTGCCCTTCCCCAGTTTCCTCCAAGGCCAATTGAGGTGCTCTCAATTCTTCTTGCTCATCTTCAGATTCAGACTTCAATAGGGGCATGAAATGTTTATCTATGATTCCTATGGTCATAGGATCATCATTTGTATGCTTTACAACTGGCATCCAATAAGCAGAGTCAGTGAAGAAGCTGGCACTAAAATCACAAGTTGTAGTCATATGATGTCTCACCTGAAGTGCAACTTAATGGGAAGTGTCATCATAAACTCATCATGGTCCTGTTGCCAGTTCCCACTTGCGATTACTAAGCAAGGACTACTTGTAGCATCTTTTGCAGGATCTGCAATGGTGAGATAAAGTATCATTCATATACTGATGACACTTTATCATAAAATATCAGCATATTGATATTCCTATAGCCCAAACCAACAAAGGACCTTCCCCAGGGCTTCCTGTACTGCAGATGTTGAAAAGAAAGGAAGAAAGAATCAACACAAGAGAGAGTCTACTTTGCTGACTCTGTACTTCAACAAAACTAACTGGAACCATTCACTAATGTAGGAGTAGAAACCCCATAAAATAGAGCTTCCAATCCCCAACCTTTGCAGGCATTCCAGAATAATGTTATGGTTAATATTCTCTGTAGTAAATTCCTCAGATTCTAAGACTGAAAATAAAAATTATGTGATCCCTCAGCTTGCACTTCTGGAGATAACTGGCTGGCGGCCAGCTAGCAGTGATATATCAAACTCAGTGGTGGTAACTGCTGATTCCACTAGTAAGGAGAGTGAGAGGGCTGAGCAGTGGAGACTGACTCTTCTATAGGAGGGAACATTAATTTTTCTAATTAGGACATGGTCCAGACTGCCTCCTTTTGTTGGATCTGCATTTTTGGCCTCTCGTTCCTTTAAAAAAAAACTCTGATTTGTATTCATTTGTTTGTTTGTTTATTTATTTATTGCCTTCAGCTTGCAGCTCTTGGACTGAATATAGTGGATAGTTTTGGCTGTAAGATCTTGTACTGCAGAATACCTGCTCTTCTTTGGTAGCATTTAAGCCACAGATATATGTTAGAGGCAATATTTTCTTTCTCTGTATATCTTTCTTGCCTAATTTACAGTTACTCAGACCTACCATTATCTACTAAGTGATTTATGACCAAACTAATACAACTGTTTGAAAACATGCTAATTGCTTCCTGCATGTTTGTTGCTCAGCCAAATGCAGGACAATACTGAAGACTGCTCAGAAGTCTAAAAAGACCAAGAAGGTCACATCAGTGCTTTCCAGATTTTAATATCTTTCAAAAAGGAGTGACAAGTGTCATCTCTATCTCATACCTGGGCCTGAAAAAAAAAGGGGGGTCCATATTTTTCTTTTCATATGCTTTATAATTTACTCAAGCATGATTATTCACATACTGTATATGCTATGTATTCAGAAATAAGCCCCATTGAGATTATAGTTTTCTATTCATAACTCTTTTTTTAACCCATTAAGGTACAATTTTATAAAAGTCTCCAGCTTTAAGAATCTGGAAGACATGGTATGATTATTCATACAGAATGTCTGTCATGGTGTCATGACCACTAACAAATCACCAATATACAAGGCAAACTGATTTGCTATTATAAAATTATTGTACTTGTTCCATATTAGCAGGCTTGAAACCCTGCATTCTTATTGGTCCAGACAAGCCAGATCGTGATTGGATGGCTTGAACATTCCTGATTGGCTCATACAGGGTTTGCTGCGATTGGTTGCAACCAAGTGGGGCAAACTCAAATAGTTGTCATTGGCTGCCTAGCCGCAGCCAGCTCTATAAGAAGAGCTACCGCGTGCTGGGGTTTTGTCTCAGAATCTATCTACTTAATAAAGAGCTGTTGTTCACTACTCATGCTTCGCCTATCCTTGGGACCCACCAACCGAACATAACAGTACTTTTATTAAATTTATGTCCCATTTTTCTTCCAGAAGATGAATTTACCAATGGTGTATGCTACTGGTTCAGACTAGTTCGGCCAAACCGGTAGTTTTTCAAAAAGCCTCCCATATCAGCTGAGAGGAGGAAAACAAGCCTTCTACATCAGCTGAGAGGATAAAAGACCGAAAGTGCATGGGAGGGTGGGAGGGTCACTCCTAGCTTTTCATTTCCTCATCCTCTCAGCTGATTGCCTTGTTAGGGGTTCGCACATTAGGGGTGCGCGTGTTGTGGTTCGCCAGCAGCAGGTGCGGACAGCTGAGGTCTCGGAGAGTGAGGACTCAGATGAGGGGCCTATATGTAATGCAGGGATGGTGCAAGGTCTATCAGAGAGTGGAGTGCTGCCTTTGAAGCTTGTGGGGGCTGGCAGCAGTGATGCAGAGGACCCTGAGTAGCCTGTGCCCAGTGTACGTGCGCACAGGGCTGCACAAAGGAAAGAACAGCTTCAGCAGCATGGGCGGCTTGGGAGTATAAGGCTGAAGGTGATGGCCCTCCCTTAAGGGATAAAAGACAGCCCTCAGAGGTGGGATTCTTTGCAGGAAGCAAAGAAGTTCTTGCACTTCGAGTCTTGTGGAAACTATGCTGGTTTGTATTTGGAGACTTTTGGTTTTTATGATTTCCTTGCAATTGAATCTAGTGTTTTTAGCAGCCTTGCACAATCTTGGCAAAGCTTGTTCTTATTTGGGACAATTAGTTTTTAATAGCATTTTACCATGAATGAACAGTGTTAAGTCTGGAGCATGGGTGCGAATAATGGAGACGAGCCGGTAGAAACAGTGAACTCCAAACTCTTTATTTACATGGTGTGACAGCTCAACTGGAGGGCTGCTATAGCCTTCCTTATATAGGCAACTTATTAACTATTCAACCAATAGCAATCCTGGAGCGCTAGCTCTGTTAACCAATGAGAATGGCCTGTTAATGGCCAATCAGATGCTCCTGAATGGACCAATCCAATCCTGCCATTAACAGCCAATCAGAAGTGCAGGGCCAGAACCCTGCACTTGACTTCAAGCTCAAGATAACTTTATTTGGTATTATTCATTCACAACACCCCTTTCCCCCGGCTTCTGCCCACGGGGCACAGTTACATAGTCCTTGAGGTAGGATGGTTGTTTTATCAGTCTTTTTGATTTTCGCAAAGTGCCTGGCAGTTGGCTGCACTTCTGTTGAGGTAGATCGTTGTTTAACGGTAGGGGTGCCTCTGGTTCTGAGTTCGTGTTCCCGTCGTCACCGATATCACTGGCCACTCCCTGAGGTGAACTCACTCCAGTCCCTGGTTCCTGTTCCTGCATTTCAGTTCCTTTTTCAGTCTCTTCAAAAAGGTTTTCTTCTAGTTGCAATTCATTTTCCTCTGTATCTCCCCCCCTCAGTTTGGCATGATGGTAGCCGCGATCGTAGTTGATCTATGTGGTGCTTCCAAAGTCTATCGTCAGGGCACTGAATGAGGTATGATCTTGGGCCAGTTACGCGGATTACGGTCGCTTCTACCCACAGCAGATCACCCGATAAGTTTTTACCCAATACGAAATCGCCTACCTGGAAGGTACGGCATTGGCTGCTGGATCCGAGTGGCTTTTCTATTTCGTAGGCTGGGTGTAACCGATTGAGGTGGGAGTGGAGCTTTCGTCCCATTAGCAGCTCAGCGGGAGTTTTGTTGGTGATGCTGTAGGAAAAGGATTCGGTTGATTTTCTCGTTGATGTTGTCATAGTCTATCTTTTGTAGAGTCCTTTTGATGAATTGTACCATGCGCTCAGCCCTACCGTTGGCCGCAGGGTGTGCAGGTGAAGTAAGCGCATGTCGGACACTGCGGTCAGCCAGGTACTGTTCAAAAGACAGCGTGGTAAATTGGGGCCCGTTGTTGGATACCAGAACGTCTGGTAATCCGTGGGTTGCAAACAGTCTTTCCAGTCTTTTGATGACTGCTTCGGTGGTCGTATTCCTCATTTGGTGAATCTCGAGCCAATTTGAGTAGGCATCAACGGTTAGCAAAAATGCGTGGCCTTTGGTTGGCCCAGCAAAGTCCAGATGGATGCGGGACCAGGGTCCCCGCGGCATCTCCCATTCGGTTGGGGTTGCCTTTGGTGGAGCGTTGCTTACTTCTTGGCATCTCTAGTCTAGTTTAGCGAAGACTTTTCCGCCCCCCAGGGAATGGAGGAGGTGTTGCACCACCGGCACCGGATATGGATTTTGTTGCAGGGCGTGGTTTAGGGTGGCTCGATAGTCCCCACAAATTCTAATGGAGCTGTCCGGCTTAATTGGTGTCACAATTGGTGTTTCCCATGGGGAGTGGTCGGTTGGCTTTAAAACTCCCTGGGCTATCAACTTATCAAGCTGTTCGTCGATTTTTGGCTTTAGAGCAAACGGAATTCGATGAGGCTTAAGGCGGATGGGAGCTATCTTTGGATTAAGGCTAAAGGATATCAGGGTCCCCTTGTACTCGCCTAGCTTTTCCACGAAGACGACCCTGAATTCGTGGGCGAGGTCTTCTTCCCAGTCACTGCCACTGATTCGGTTAATGCCAGCCACTTCAATGCCAAGTGGTGCGAACCATTGCAGGCCTAATAGGCTAGGCCGGTCCTTGTCGATCACCGTCAGGGGTAAATACGCCGTGCGGTTCTTGAATGCAACCCGGACTCTACTGGATCCTACGACTGGAATCCAGTTCCCCTGGTAGTCCTTTAACACAAGCCGTTGGAATTGAAGATCTTGGCGCCGGATAGTGAGGATGAGTTGCTTGAGGGTCTTCCAGGAGACCATTGACAGAGACGACGCTGAGTCAACTTCCATTTGGCAAGGTTGATTTTCAATGTCCACTTTGACCCGAATTTTCTTAGCGTCTAGTGAAGAGGCGTGGCCGATAGTGAGTGTTTGGTGGGCCTCTTCCCGTCTTGTTAGGCGATTCACGGGTCGGTTTCTGTAGGAGTGGTTTGCTGGTTCTCGCCTTACAGGGCGATTCCCTGTCGATTGGCGGAGATTGGTACCCTTCATGGTCTGGCTGGGTCCAAGGAGACTTCTGCAGACTCGTCCGATGTGGCCTTGTTTCCTGCACTCGTGGCAGAGCGCGTCGCAGAATTTGCAATCGGAGCGGTAATGGTTGGTGCCGCAGCCAGCGCACAGTTGCTGGGACTTTGGGTAACAGTCCCAATCAGACTGCAGGTGATGGACCTCTTCTTCATCGCTGTCTGACGACGAAGAGAGGTCCTCATGCTGGGTTGTCTGCAGCTGCCTTTCTGCCTTAGGTGAAACTTCGCTGGCCAGTTGGTGTGCTGGAACACGATTTCAGTGTAGTTGGGCAGCCGACTTTTTGGTCGCCTCTACTGCTGTAGCTTCAGCTATGGCGTCTTTAAGGGTGAAGTCACCCTTTGCCATTATTTTGCTCTGTACGTTTAGAGCGTCTAACCCGAGAACTACCTGGTCTCTCAACGCCTCCTCTAGGTCGGTGAAATCACAAAGGCCTCCCAAGTTCTGGAGGTCTGCAATGAAATCGGCAACGCTTTCTCCTTTCCGCTGGTTCCTTTGATAGAACTCGTGTTGTCTTATGAGCGTTGGAACGGTCGGTGCATAGTCGCCCCTTAATAGCGGTTCGAGGACGTCCCAGTCCATGGCCTTCACTTCAGCCGGATTCGCTAATGCCTTAGCCATTTTGAATACCGTCGGGCTGCAGTGTGTTAGGAATACTGCCCGTTTCTTCCCGGTTGTGGCATCCTTCAGATTATTCATTTCCAAAAACATTTGGAAACGGTCCATGTAGGACTCCCAGTCCTCTTGAGCTGGATCGAACGGAGTGGGTGGTACTGCGCCGCCAGACATGGTTCCGCCGTTGTGCGCTTCAGCCACGTGCTTAGTTGTCTTCGTCGTTGGCTCTGATGTCATCCAATCCCACCCTCGTCGCCAGTGTTAAGTCTGGAGCATGGGTGCGAATAATGGAGACGAGCCGGTAGAAACAGTGAACTTCAAACTCTTTATTTACATGGTGTGACAGCTCAACTGGAGGGCTGCTATAGCCTTCCTTATATAGGCAACTTATTAACTATTTAACCAATAGCAAACCTGGAGCGCTAGCTCCGTTAACCAATAGGAATGGCCTGTTAATGGCCAATCAGATGTTCCTGAACGGACCAATCCGATCCTGCCATTAACAGCCAATCAGAAGTGCAGGGCCAGAACCCTGCACTTGACTTCAAGCTCAAGATAACTTTATTTGGCATTATTCATTCACAACAAACAGAATTCACAGAGAAGTATTAAAAAGGTTTTGCTTTTATCTTTGTTTGGTGTTTGTTTGCTTTGAATGAGGCTTGGATCAGAACAGCATGTGTGTGTGTGCACACACATGTGTGATCACTCACCAAATCGGTTGCAACTAAGATAGGATCCCACTACTGCAATATACCATACATCGTATTCCCTGGGGCAGTTTTTCCTACAGAAAACCTGTCAGATAAAGTGGGCTGAGACACATTCTTGGTTGTAGTACTTTGCCTCTAAGATGATATCCTCACCCCATCACAGAAATCCATGTGGTTCCAGAGATCTCTAAAACATGACTGATCTCCCAAACTCTGGGTTGGGAAGGCTGTAGAGCCCTGTCAATATATGTAGATGTGTGTGGATGTGCATGGTTGTTTGTGCTGCATATGCTGTATATGATATTTTTATGTGATAAGTTATGTGACTTCCTTAGTTATGTATTTCTTCACACTCTTGAGAATTAGGGAAATAATTTGCTGACAATTCTTAAATTGTTCTCCCTTGCAGAAAATTGGGCTCTGAATTAGGCTCTTTATTTGAGCCAAGAGAAAATCTTGCATGAAACCATATAATCAGTTTTGATGGTTTTTCAAGTAGTATTGAAACCAGGGATGAAAAAAAATGCAACATGGCAGCCAAAATGGCATGTTTTTTATGTGCACTTTGATTGTATAGTGCAAGCTACCATCTTGACTTTTTTTTTTTGGACATTCTACCTCCTCAAACACTCTTTATATGTTTTAGTCTCCAGTCTCCTAATCATCTTTGTTGCTCTTCTCTGAACTCTTTCTAGAGTCTCCTTTTTACATTGTGGCGACCAAAACTCTCATTTCACTTCCTAAAACAATTCAGGGAATTTATTTCTATTAGAGTCATTATTATGTTTCCTATGTAATCCCGCTTTAATGGGAAATGGAAGGAAACAAATGTGACCGAGGACAAATCAGGGCAACAACAAAACCTCTAACATAGAGTTCTACTGAATATTTCTTCCATTTCCCTTCTTGAGCTGAATTTAGCAGCACACAAAGTCCCAAATAAAACAAAAACAGGTTTTATGGAGCAAAAGGTCACATGTAAAATTCCTAACTACCACCCTCCAAACACTGGAAATAACATTCTATTCTATTTATTTAATCCCACTCTTGTTTGAAGCTCAGCCTCACAGACACATTTTTCATAAAGCTGTTGGAGATGGACTGTACAATTTGGAGAATTGTTGATTCTAGAAACATCAATTAGAGGCAATCTAGAATTTTCATTTCCCAGCTAACTTTACAAGATCTGCACATGGAAGTTTAGCACCCAGACTCGCCTTCTAGAGGACACCAACACAATGCAGTCTGAAAGTAATTCCCATAGTAAATCTAGATCTAGAAGTACAATTTAGTTAAAGTTTACTGAACGGTTGGGGAAAATAGTCCCCCTGTAGTATCTTCAGTCACTTCAGAGGGCAACCAGTGGTACAGCTTGCCTTCAGAAGTTATGGGTGCTCTATCACTGGAGATTTTTAAGAAGAGACTGGACAGCCACTTGTTTGAAATTGCTTGAGCAGAGGATTGGACTAAAAGTTCTCCAAGGTCCCTTCCAGCTCTATTCTAATTAATTGATTATTTTTAGATGAACATTACTGAGATACTAGAAATTTGATTATGTGCCATATTAAGCAAGCTTAATGCCATCAAGTTGGTATTGATTCTTAGAACCCAGATAGATTTCTATTTTGATGACCTGCTCTGAAAACTCACTTGTTCAGTCATCCAACAGTAGACCCATTGCCATCTAGTAGAGTCCACCTGTTTTGCTGGTGGTCATTCTCTTCTGCTGCTGCTGCTCCCAAATAAGACAAGCTGAAACCTATGCTCATTTATCTAGCCTACACTCTTCAAAAGGGTGGGCATACAATCTTTCAAGTACTTTTACTCAGCCTCTCATTTTTCTAAACTCTTTCCTCATTTCACAGTCATTTATAAATAAAGAAACAATAACATAGGAATCTGTGCATTCATTTTTATATACATTAGGATATGTATATTTTTCCCCACAAACTTTTCTTAATAGGCACACTTTTGAAAATGAAAGAAGAAAAGAGGCTCAGAGACCTTCTGCCAATAACCGGTTTTCTGCTGGGGGAAACTAAGCAATAGCTTGATGAACCAGCCCTTAATACCAACTATACATAGAACTATAAATGCACTGGGTAGAAAATGCATCATCTGACACAGAAAGAATCCATTATACACAAAATACTACCTTTAGTTAAGGAGGCAGTAGAGTGAACGGCAGATTAAAGGAAAAGAAAAAGCTTTCTCCTTGTTGCTGAAAAATGTTATCAGCAGGAGTTCCAAATGATTCAGAGCTATTCTGAGAAAAAAAGCATTTTATCATCAAGCAGAATAGGAAATTATCCAGATTGCAAGATGACTAGTTTTTTTTTTTTTTTTTGGGTGGTGGTTTGGAGAATTATTGCATGTACCATACAGAGAGAAAAATCAAAGGGAACAGAAATCTAAATTTCACCCATTTTCATTGTCTTCCAAATTTATTTTAACATACTAAAAATGTTCTTCTTTTCTATGTACCTCTAGTTCAATGGTGCTTCTTTCTAGCTCTTATTCATTATTTTTTTGAGGCAAAATAGTGATCATCTTCTGGGAGGATTATTGTCCTTAATTGATTTTTTGCTTTTTTTGCTTAAAAAGAAATAAAAGTAAGAAAAATTAAGCTGTGGGTGAGCCATGGGTAGGGATTGAAGCTACTTTCATAGTTTAGGAAGGTAGGAGGTAGGAAATTACCTTACCAAATGTTCAAATTGTTTGGATTGGGTGGGATTGAGAAAATATATGTTGTTGCTCATTAACTTTGGAGGAGGGAAGGAAGCTGTCAAATTATTAGGATCAGATACTTTAACCCTAATCTTCAGCTAACACAAGATAGACATTACTCCAGTAATGGTATATTGTGTTTATGCGATGCTATGCTTATGGGTTTTCTAAGCCATTTGATCTTTCTTTCTTTCTTTCTTTCTTTCTTTCTTTCTTTCTTTCTTTCTTTCTTTCTTTCTTTCTTTCTTTCTTTCTTTCTTTCTTTCTCCCCCCCCCCTCTCTCTCATCAATCAAATCTGTGTGGCCACCCATCTCATGCAAAAAGGACTAAAGGTAAAGGTTTCCCTGTCCAGTCATCTCCAATTCTAGGGCATAGAATTCACCTATGTTTCTTGGCCATGGGAGACAGCATTGTCCAAAGACAATTTCTGTGGTCATGACCAGTATGGCAATATGCTAAAGGTGTGTGGAAAGCTGTTACCTTCCCACCAAAGTGGTACCTATTAATCTACTTGCATCTGCATGCTTTAGAACTGCTAGGTGGGAAGGAGCTGGGGCAAGTAATGGGAGCTCACCCTATTGCACAGAGCTCAGGTCTTGAACCTGGGCTGTAAGCTCTTCAGCTGACAAGCTCAGAATCTTTAACCACAGAGCCATTGGGGCCCCCTACAACAAAACTGTGAAACAGTTAATATTTTTTTAAAAGTAGTATTAAAAATAAGAAAACATCACAATGGCTAAGACAGAATAGGAGATCTAATCACAATGGAGCCACTTCAGTACCTCATCAGTCCCTGAGATCCCCAGCTCTAAAGGCATAGTCAGGTTTTGAGGACGTTTTGATTTTTCGGATGGAGTCAGCCTCACTTTGTGGGAGAGGATGCATAAGGTGAGTGCCGTGGCAGAGAACTGCCTCTGGGAACTCACCAAATATCATTTCCTACAGTGGTGGGATTTAATTTTTTTTACTACCAGTTCTGTGGCCATGGCTTGGTGGGCATGGCATGGTTGAAGGGGGCATGGCAGGGGAAGGATACTGTAAAATCTCCATTCCCTCCCCACTCCTGGGGGAAGGTTATTGCAAAAATCCAATAAACTGCTTTCCAGCTCTGTTCTCCTGTGCAGGGCAACAGAAGAAGACCCAGCCGATCAGCTGGGACTCAGGAGGCAGAGAATAGATGAGGACAGGGCCAGTCAGAGGTGGTATTTCTGCTACTGGTTCTCCAGAACTGGTCAGAAGCTGCTGAATACCACCTCTGGTTTCCTAACAAAAGGCTTCCATTGCATACCTCCTGTGCTGGGTCTGGTAAAACAGGCTGATGTGATCAGAGAGACATCTCTTCAAATAATCTGGCACCATCATGTAGGGTTTTAAAGGTCAAAAAGAATTCCTTGAACTGCACTCATAAGCAAACTGGCAACCACATAGGTCATGGAGCAGAGGTGAAACCTGTGTTGTTCTAAAGACACAAATAATTGGCCCAAATATTGGATGAGAGATGCTGGAGGAGAGATCTTTGGCTAGATAGCCCCTCTTACATTCAAAATTCTGTTATGATGACATCTGCCAACATTCTTTTCTTGTTCAGTATTTTCATTATTAGGAGTACTAAAAGTCACAGTTGTATCAAAAGAGCTATATGAAGTCTAATAAAATAAAGCAAAACAGCTAATATATATTTTGCCTTGAGGCTAACAGAAAGTGATGCCACTTACCCTCTACCAAAGTAGATTTTGCTGTAAATAGATAAGAACCGATTACTATAAGATGATTTGTTCATATTCTAGATGAATGGCAGTTGTTAAACAAGTCACATCTATTCTTTCTGAAGTACCATGGCTCCTTTTAAGAGGCTTAACAATGTTATTAGTGTTCTGCAATTTTGTAAATTAGTTCACAGTAGCCAGGCTACTGTTATGGAATTATATTTTATTATTTACTTGTAAGAAGCTCTGACAATGTAATACACATTAAAATTCTGCCAAAATTACTTAGGGAAGAGAGAAATGTCATTCTGGTTCTGAGCTACTGGGTGTGTGTATATGAGGGTGTACTTCTTATAAAGCATTTATTTAATTTTGGGACTGGAATGCCTCAGCTTATTTCAAGAGAGAATGCATTCATTTTGCTGATTCAGGAAACAGAAATTAATGATGCTGTGCAGTTCTTCAAAGGGGCACTTTGCTTCATTGGACAACTAAGCAGAGTGTCCCTTTGGCAGCAAGGCCATAATGACATCAGTATAGTGAGATAGTCATGGTGGTATTGCCAAAGCAAAGCAGTCAATCAAGGCAAGGAGGGATATTGAAAACCTGGCTGTTTCCTGACCATTTGGGTCATGTAGCTAGAAGAGCTCTGATGTTGATTATGTACTTTTTTCCCTGTGAATGGGGTTATGGGCACTTTGCAATAGCACTTAGACTTATATATAGTTTCACAGTGCTTTACAGCTCTCTCCAAATGGTTTACAGAGTCAGGATACTGCCCCCCAAAATCCAGGTCCTCATTTTACAGACCTCAGAAGGATGGAAGGCTGAATCAATCTTGAGTCATTCTTGAATGAGATTCAAACTGCCAAACCACAGATAGGCAACGCGGCAGCAGAAGTAGCCTGCAGTACTACTGCTTACTACTGCTTTCTAATCACTGCACAACCGCAGCTCTTTGTTAGTCTTTGAGTGTTTTTTGTTCCATGTTATGGGGTTTTTATTGTTTTTAATTATTGTAAGCTACCCAGAATGATTCTTATGAGATGGGCTTTTTATTAACATTAGATCCTTCCATGCTATGTAGTATATGATGCAGGCAGTTACATAGAAGATTCTACACAAAAGGTGCCAGGTTTTGATGTTCCTCACCAGCATTGGTCAACTCTGAACAGGATCCATTCCCAACATGGTGTCTGCCAGGACTCATTGTTTAAGTGGGATCTTGTCTCTACCCCTTAGTGTGACTGTGGTACTCCTTGACATTGTGTTTGAATGTCAATCAAGATCTTACACAGACCAATGTCTGATTTTTTCAACATAGACCACCCTATCCTTGAATGCCTGGGTGGCCTGGACATTAACATTTGAACCACTATAAATCTATGTATTTGCCATATGCTAAATAAATAAATAATATCGGGCAGTAAGGGATCTCCAGCATTTTGGGGATTGGGCAAGTATTTCAATATCTTCCCATGTAATATTTAAAGTTTTTGAGTCTTCCATGAACATATTTTCCCATTTATTTCAAAGGAATATATTCATTTTGATTGGTTGTTTGGTACTGAGGGTCCATCTCATTCCATCTTGGAGATTTGATTGTTCTCCATTCATAGAATATGACCTGCAAGTTGGATTCTCATCTTGTGACAATGTTATGTCGTTTACAGGAGAAACTCTTTTGGAGCTGACTTTTTGGTGAGATGGGCAGTAATATTTTACATATAAACAACACATATAAAATATTACTCTGTGTGCCTCTCTGTGTGTATTTACACACATATATAAATGCAAACACACATATTACATATAAAATCAAGGTACGCTAGCCTTATCTTTCCCCTTTACCTTTTGTTAAAGATAAGGGACATAGGACCCAACATTTCATTGAGGGAGATTGTAATTTTCAGCCATATGAAGCAGACAGAAAATATGAACATCAGAACAAATTCTACTTTATTATGAGGTTATATTAATAGAATCTTGCAAGTCCAAAAATACTTTACTTCCCCCATCCCCTTTACAACCCAAGAAATAAGACAGGATCCCTTCTTAGCCTCTTGCCCCACCATCATTCCTGCTATGGGCTAAGATGACTTTTATTTGACCATTCTCTTGGTTGGGTCTCATTACTGTGTGTCTCAAGGTTATTCCCACTTGCCATTACAGTGGTGCATCCATAGAGAACTAGAAGTTGAAGTAAAGTCAGTTAATTCAATATATAATTTCTGGAAGGCAATGTTAGCATTTTTTTTTCAATCTCTCCTAATTCTGACAGTGGGAAATTTGCAACCAAGAATTATGGTTCCAAGTTTGACAAGACAAAAAGTGGCATTTTTTTTCTTTCTATTCTGAAGTGGAAAACCCATGAAAATAGGATCTATAACTCAAAATAGGTAGGTTGGTAGGTAGGTAGGTAGGTAGGTAGGTAGGTAGGAAGAAGGAAGGAAGGAAGGAAGGAAGGAAGGAAGGAAGGAAGGAAGGAAGGAAGGAAGGAAGGAAAGAAGGCTTTTCCTGATATCCACAAAATTTCACCTGTTGATGTGATGCGGCTCTACCATCTTTGAGCATTGCCCTTTTCCCTTCAAGCCTCAGTCCCCACTAATATTAAATATAGTCCCTGACCTTGAAAAAGTTCACCCATTCTAATTTTAGGTCCTGCTTCCCAGTTTAATCCCCAGCCCAGTATAGGCATAAGCTACTGCAACATCCCTGACAAAACCATCCAGTCAGTAGTGGGATTCAAATTTTTTTACTACCAGTTCTGTGGACGTGGCATGGCTTGATGGGCGTGGTGTGGCAGGTGTGGCAGGGGAAAGATACTGCAAAAACTCCCTTCTCTCCCTACTCCAGGGGAAGGATACTTTAAAATCTGCATTCCCTCCCCACTCCACTAACCTGCTTTCCAGTTCCGTTCTCCTGTGCGGGGCAACAAAAGAAGACCCATGCAATCAGTTGGGACTTGGGAGGCAGAGAATAGATGGGGGCAGGGCCAGTAGACGTGGTATTTACCAGTTCTCTGAACTACTCAAAATTTCTGCTACCGGTTCTCCAGAACTGGTCAGAACCTGCTGAATACCACCTCTGCTGCTTCCCTGTTTCCCTTTGAGGAAGTTTTTTTTAAGCCCTTCTTGACCCTCACATCTTTCAATAAAGCTGAAAAAGAGGCTTCATAAGAGGCTTCCCTAAAATCCAGAAAAACTTTTTTTCCTTACCAGAAGTTAGTTGCAGGTTGCACGAATTAAAAGCAATGCCAACCCCCCTCAGCCGCCCCCCCACCCCAAAAAACCCAAGTAAGACTTTACTGTAACAAATAAAATATGACATGCTGTGGATCCATATACAACAAATCTTTATAGTTACAAAGGTCTGCACCTCTCAATTTATAGGAGATATTGTCATACAACAGCTGAGATCAGCACAGATTAAAATGGCTGTCAGATTCCAAGTTGAACTGCAATTAAGTGACCACGGAAGTTGAAAAGCCTGTTGTC
The DNA here is from genome assembly GCA_033807585.1 of Hydrophis major. Classification (NCBI taxonomy): domain Eukaryota; kingdom Metazoa; phylum Chordata; class Lepidosauria; order Squamata; family Elapidae; genus Hydrophis; species Hydrophis major. The sequence continues at coordinate 37,888,967 of CM066328.1, read as the reverse complement.
TTCAGAGAGCTGTCAGTGATGGATGGGGAAAGGGGTTGTTCCCAGACTAGGAGCTCAGCCAAATACAAATAGGAGGTGAGAGTTCAACCTGATACAAGGCACATGACCACACAAAGAAATGTGCAAGGAACGGAAATGAAAAAGCTGTTACTACACTGTTTGGATAGCGATGCCCTGGGGAAACATTAGGTTTTTGACCAGTTTCCAGAGAAAATTCTAGGCAAGCCAAAAACTTTTCAACATTTTTTTTGAGAGATGGGGGGTGAGTGTATGCTTATTTCCCCTGTAAAGACAGCTTGTAAAAAACAAGCTTGGGAAAGTTTATTTGGTGATGTCAGGGATTTTTCCAGCTAGAAGTGATAGAGGCTTCTGTGAGGATACTATGTTATGTGGATATTTGGTATGTTATTTATTTATATACCATTGAATCATTTCCACAGTTCCCAAATTTGTATTTCTCAAAACAATGTATAATTTATGTTGGAGAACTAGAAGCTAGTACACTGGTATATTTTTAAGCATTTCTTAAGCAAAGAAAGCTCTTGGTTGATATGATAACAGTATTCTCAGTAGGTTTAATCAATATTGCAACTCAGTTCATGATTGTTAAATCTTACGAAGATAGGTTGGAAGCTATCTTATTCCAGTTTAACTTTCATAATTTAGTCCAGTGTCTATGGAGATTCTGAATCATCCAGGTCATAGTTCTCCCAAAAGTGCTTTTCCAAAAGACAGTTGGACTTTGTTTTTCCTTGAAGATGCTCCTCATTCAGGAAGTACTTGGATGAGTAGCAAAATGTCTTCAAGTAAAAAAGGGAAAAACAAAGTCCAGCTGAAAATGCACCTTTGGGACAATTTAGCCCAGTATTATCGATAATATTTTGACCAGAAATTAAGGCCAGTCAGATGGAACTCTTTTCTATTTTTGGGAACTATTCAGAATTTTCATAGAATGAAAATGTCATCTTGTTCAGAGAGGTCGTGTCTTTATTGTGAACTCTTCTGCAATACATAGATGCATTTAAAAAACAAATATGACTAAAATATTTTCTTAGCTTTATTTTACTTAAAGATGCTGGAAAGTTCTGCTGGTAATGAATATATTCTGGAGTTCATTTCTGAAATGTCTATTTTGAGATATATTGCCACGCTGGATGGTGCTTTGTCTCATTTGATAATTGTATGTGTGTAAGAGAGTATAATTCTTTAGTTACATTCTTTGTGCTTTCCATGGGATAATTAAGGAGATATACAAAATTAAAGCAATAATTTAGCGACAGTTCATCAAAATGAAATCAGGCAATCTATTTAAAACAACTATATATTAACTCTCTTTCTTCAAAGGTATTAATATAGCCCTCTTGTATTTTGGGGCTTTCCTGCTTATTTAGATTAGAACCCTGCAGTGGAAGAGAATATGTAGTCAGGGTGGAACTGGGGAGTCCTTGATGTTCTGTGAGCTTTTTTCAGGCAAAGATTTCATTACCCAGCTTGGTAACATCATCAGTGTTCAATCAGAGAACATAAGGACACGATAGTTTTGCTCTGAGGAAAGTGCTGCATGCATTTAATAGGATGCTAGAGTTCCTGAATTCTGTCCCACAGACATGGGTTACAGCATATACAGGTTGTTTCATTTGAACAACTGTTTGTGAGTCTCCCCTTTTCAGATTAGAAAAAGAGGTGAGAGCCATCACATTCATCACAAAGAAATGATCAACAGCAATATCCTGCATCTAAACAGAAACACAGCTTCTTACATTAATAAAACCATATAACACTTTGGAAAGGATTCGTTATTTGCTGAATGAAAGCATATTTCTATCAATAAATCATTCTGGCTTTTGTGGGGAATTGCAAAGCCTTTTTAAATTAAGGGAAGTGTCGTTGGCCTGCTCCTCCACTGCTGAATAAACAGCCTTTTTTTTTTTTGTCTGTAAACAGTATCGCAGATTCTCCCTACTATGATCCAACTCTTAAATAACAGCACACTATAAATATTGCAGGTGGAATTTTCCATGTTCCATGAAAATGACTTGGTTAATGTAATTTTCCACCTGAAAATGGAAAGCAAAATAAAAAACAAGGAACTAACTGCACAAAGGAGAAATCTGGCTTTATGCAATGACAGGAAAGTGAATGTTGCTAGTACATAATCATTTTTTTTCTCCTTTTAGTAATGCAACTGTTTGAGACTGTAAGTCTGCAGGTGGTTTCTGAAGGTTGTATACTATAGCCTGTTTCAAACTCTGGATGTTAAGTTTTGAGCATGGGTGAGAAAGAATGGAGACAAGCCTCTGAACGGTGAACTTCAGCTCTTTATTTACATTGTGACTTCCTCAATTTAACAGCCATTAAACCCACCTTATATAGGCAAACCCTGTAACGTTTAACCAATAACGAGCTAGGAACGCTAGCTCTTATAACCAATAAGAACTCTCTGTTATGGGCCAATCGGATTCCCCGGAATGGGCCAATCCGGTCCGGCCGCTTAACAGCCAATCAGAAGTGCAGGGCCAGAACCCTGCACTTGCTCCAAACTCACATTTTATTAATCTTATTGCATACACAACACCCCTCCCCCCTGGCTTCTTATTTGCAGGGCACAGTTACATAGTCCCTTAGGTAGGATGGTTGTCTTATTAGTCTCTTTGATTTTCGTTGTATCGGCTGATTGCAATCATGCTGAGGTAGATCGTTGTTTGGCGGTGGGGCTGTTTCTGGTTCAGAGTTCACTTCTACGTCGTTGCCCACATTCTCTGCAATTCCCTGAGGTTCAACCGTTTCTCCCTCCGGCTCCGCTTCCTGAGTTTCTATCAAACCGTCGTTTCCTTCGAACGGGTTTCCTAGGAATTCATCTTCTTCCGTACCTCCCCCCCCCCTCAGTTTAGTCATAGGGGAGTTGCGGGCTGGCCGCTGGAAGCCGCGATCGTAATTGATCAATATGCCGTTTCCAAAGTTTATCGTCAAGGCATTGCACAAGGTAGGATCTGGGGCCGGTTACATGTACTACTGTCGCTTCCACCCACAACGGGTCGTCCGATAGGTTTTTAGAATAAACCAGGTCTCCTACCTGGAAGGTGCGACAGCGGCCACTGGATCCTAGTGGTTTCTCCGGTTCGTAAGCTGGGTGCAACCGGTCGAAGTGGAAGTGGAGCTTTCGTCCCATTAGCAGTTCAGCGGGAGTTTTGTTGGTGACGCTATGTGGGGTGATGTGTTGCAAGAAGAGGATTTGGTTGACCTTGTCGTCAATGTTGTCGTAGTCTACCTTTTGCAAGGTTTTCTTCACAAATTGGACCATGCGTTCTGCTTTGCCATTGGTCGCAGGGTACGCAGGCAAGGTGAGCGTAAGGCGGATGCCGTGGTCAGCGAGGTACTGCTCGAATGCTAGTGTGGTAAATTGAGGGCCGTTATCAGATACCAGGATGTCTGGTAATCCATGGGTTGCAAAGAGTCTGTTTAAGATTTTGATAACCGCCTCAGAGGTCGTAGTCGTCATGCGATGGATTTCGAGCCAATTCGAGTAGGCGTCGATGGTAAGCAGGAAAGTGTGGCCTTTGGTTGGCCCCATGAAGTCCAGGTGAATTCGGGACCAGGGTCCACGTGGTGTCTCCCATTCAGTAGGCATGGCTTTTGGTGGGGCGTTGCTGACTTCTTGGCATTTGGGACAAGCTTTAACCCACTGTTCGATTTGCTTGTCAATGCCCGGCCACCATGCATAGCTTCGCGCAAGGGCTTTCATTCACACGATGCCAGGGTGGCCATCATGCAAGGTTCTCAGCAGCGCTTTCTGGAGTCATTCTGGGATAACGATTCTATCGCCCCAGATGACACAGCCTTTCTGGGAGAAGAGCTCGGTTTGTGGAGTCTTGAACGGTGTGAAGTCATCTGATAACTGGTCCAATGGCCATCTGCGTTCTACCCAGCCTAGGACTCGCGCTAAGGTGGGGTCACGTTTGGTTTCTCTCGCGATATCTCGGGCAATTAATGGTGGCAAGTTGAGTGCCTCGATTTGCAATGTGGTTACCGTTGGTGCAGGATCGTCGAGAGTCTCTGGGAGCGGTGCTCGGCTCAATGCGTCGGCATGGGGAATGGCTTTCCCCGGGCGGTATTGCAGCCGATAGTTATAAGCAGCTAAGAATTCTGACCATCGGGTCATCCTAGGGGATAATATGTAGGGAGTTGGCTTATCTCCAGCTATTATCCCTAATAAAGGTTTGTGGTCACTCACAATTGTAAAAGCCTGGCCATACACATATTCGTGGAATCTTTTCACAGCTGAGACAATTGCGAGGGCTTCTTTATCAATTTGTCCATAGTTCCGCTCAGTTTTTGAAAGAGTCTTTGAAAAATATGCAACAGGGGCTTCGTTCCCATTAGGCAGTACGTGGCTCAAAATGGCGCCCACCCCAAAAGGTGATGCATCACAGGTTATAACTAACGGCAAAGTCTCGTTATACTGCATGAGTACAGAGTCAGAAGTGAGCAGTTTTTTAACATTTCGGAATGCCTGTTCTTCACGGTAATCCCATAGCCAATTTGCTTTTTTATCTAACAACCGGTGTAACGGTTCAGCGACAGTTGCTTTGTGCGGTAAAAATACATTATAAAAATTGACGAGGCCTAGGAACGCCTGGAGATCGGCCTTGTTTCGTGGCCTGGGAGTGTTTTTGATTGCTTTTAATTTACTTTCAACAGGGTGAATGCCCTGGCTATCAATCAGGTACCCTAAAAACTCAACGCTGTCAGTACACAATTTACATTTGTTTTTTTTAACCTTAAGACCGGCCTCTTGGAATTATTTTAGGACTAATTTTAACCGGTCCTGTAAGATTTTTTTTGTAGGGGCTGCAATTAATACATCGTCAAAATAGGGGACCACACCCTTAATTCCTTGCAATAACCTTTCCATAAGGCTCTGAAAAATCCCCGGGGCTACACTAACTCTGAATTGCAGCCGGGTACATTTAAAGGCACCTCGGTGCGTCACAATAGTTTGGGCCTGTGCCGTTTTTTCATCTACTGGTAATTGCTGATATGCCTGAGCTAAATCTAATTTAGCGAAAACTTTCCCGCCCCCCAGGGAATGGAGGAGATGCTGCACTACTGGAACTGGATACGTGTTCTGCTGCAGGGCATGGTTCAAAGTGGCCCGGTAGTCCCCACAAATTCGGATTGACCCGTCTGGCTTAATGGGTGTTACAATAGGGGTTTCCCAAGGGGAGTGATCGATGGGCTCTAACACCCCCTGAGCTATCAGTTTGTCGAGTTGTTCGTTGATTTTCGATTTTAAGGCAAACGGGACTCGACGGGGTTTTAGGCGAACGGGAGCTATTTTTGGATCTAGGCTGAATGAAATCGGGGTCTCACCAATGCTGTCCACGAAGAGGTCCCTGAACTCATAGATAAGGTCTTCCTCCCAGTCACAGCCACTGACTCGGTTTACGCCGGCCACTTCAATGTCGAGTGGTGCGAACCATTGGAGGCCTAATAGGCTAGGCCTATCTCTATCGATGACCGTTAAAGGTAAGAACACTGTGTGCTTCTTGAAGGAGACTTGGACTCGGCAGGAACCGACGACGGGGATTCGATTCCCTTGGTAGTCTTTGAGGATGAGGCATTGGAAACAGAAATCTTGATGTTGAATTGTAGGGATGAGTTGCTTGAGTGTCTTCCAAGACACCATCGAGAGGGACGATCCCGAGTCGACCTCCATGTGGCAAGGCTGGTTCTCGATGGCTACCATGACTCGGATTTTCTTAGTGTCCAAGGTTGAGGCGTGACCGATAGTGATAGTATGGTGAGCCTCTTCTCTCTGCAAAGCTCGATTTCTGTAGGAATGGTTTACTGGCTCTCGCCGTGCAGGATGGTTTCCTGTCGATTGGCGATAGTTAGCCCCTTTTGAGGCCTGGCTGGGTCCTGGCAAGCTGCGGCAGACCCGTCCGATGTGGCCTCGTTTCCTGCACTCATGGCAGAGTGCATCGCGGAATTTGCATTCGGACCTAGCATGGTTGGCTCCGCAGCCAGCGCAAGGGTGTAAGGGCTTCAGGTGAGGGTCCCGGTCGGACTGCAGTCGATGGACCCCTTCTTCGTCGCTGTCTGACGACGAAGAGAGGTCCTCGTGATGCGTTGTCGCAAGCTGTCCTTCCGACTTGGATAAAATGTCGCTTGTCGGTGGAGGTACCAGAGTGTGGTTTCAGCGTAGTTGTGCAGCGACTTTCTGGTTGCTTCTGCTGCAGTAGCATTGGTGATAGCGTCGGCAAGGCTGATGTTGCCTTTCGCCATCAGCTTGCTTTGGACGCCTGGTGCATCTAGTCCCAGAACTATGCGATCTCTTAGTGCTTCTTCTAAATCGGTGAATCCGCAGAGGCCTCCCAAATTCTGGAGGTCTGCTATGAAGTCGGCCACGCTTTCTCCCTTTCGCTGGCTTCTCTGATAAAACTCGTGGCATCTCACTAGCGTAGGCACAGTCGGGGCATAGTGGTCTCACAGGATAGGTTCGAGGTCGTCCCATGGCCTTCACTTCTTGGGGTTTGGCTGGTGCTTTAGCCATCTTAAATACGGTTGGACCGCAATGCGTTAGGAACACTGCCCACTTCTTCCCTTCTGTGGCGTCCTTTAAGTTGTTTGTCTCTAGGAACATTTGGAAACGATCCATGTAAGACTCCCAGTCTTCTTGTGTTGGATCGAACGGAGTGGGTGGTACGATGCTGCCGGACATGGTTCCGTTGTTGGCGTCGTCTGTCACTTGCTCGGTGTTCTTTGAAGTTTTGTTGGTTCAGATTTCTCCAAATCCCATCCTCGTCGCCAGTGTTAAGTTTTGAGCATGGGCAAGAAAGAATGGAGACAAGCCTCTGAACGGTGAACTTCAGCTCTTTATTTACATTGTGACTTCCTCAATTTAACAGCAGTTAAACCCGCCTTATATAGGCAAACCCTGTAACATTTAACCAATAACGAGCTAGGAACGCTAGCTCTTATAACCAATAAGAACTCTCTGTTATGGGCCAATCGGATTCCCCGGAACGGGCCAATCCAGTCCGACCGCTTAACAGCCATTCAGAAGTGCAGGGCCAGAACCCTGCACTTACTCCAAGCTCACATTTTATTAATCTTATTGCATACACAACAGTGGACTTATTTATGCTGTCTTTGAGCCTATTCCTTACTAAAGGAGACTTAACTCGTGAGACTTACTTCTAAGAAACGTATAAAATATCCTTCTTCAATTTAGATATGTTGGCATTCAACTATGACAATTATATCATAAGAAAAATATATTTGGAGCTCACATTCTTTTTTTGGCAACAATTTAAATTCATAAGGTATAATTCTTTTCTTTATGATCCCAATTGATTATGATTTGGTGAAAACCTTCAGATCACTTAGATAATATTTGGCTTATCAGGAAACAGGAAGATATCAATTTTAAGAACTGATATTGCTGTGAGAAAAAGGGTTGTTCAAAATATATCAGGACCTGAGCTGTTATTTTTGAAATATATTTGAAGCCCAATTAGAATCTTTAATCAGGATTTAACAATATTATTTCAAAAACAAAGGAGTTCACACCCTCCCTTAAGTCTCTTTCTCTACTAAACTTTACTTCAATGAATTTTATTACAGCAAATGGCATACTAGGAGCACTGAGTCTAATTTTCCTAAGGCATTTGATACTCTTAGTATTCTGATCAGGGGCTGGATGAATCTATTTTCTGAGCACAAATTCATTCAATCCTCTTCATCATAAATTTTAGTCCTTAAATTATCTGCATGAAAATTCATATCCCTTTTTATATGCATTTCCCTTAATGTAAACAATTTTGTATAAAATTTCCTGAGCATCTGCATGTATGTATGCATTGTTTCATTAGAAATTGCATCATAAAATTTGTAAAAATATGAAAATTAAAGGAGAATAGCATCCTGGTTTGTTTATTATTTTGTGGGCTAAATTATATTACTTCAAACAATATGATCTCAGACTATATTGCTTATTTACTTTCCTTTGACATTTTTGTACTTTTGCATGAATAACATAACAGCTACCAGGTAACCTTTGTTCCACCTCCAAAAATTGAAGTAATCTATTTCATACTTTTCATTGCTGTCTCACTCATTTCTATAGAGTGCAAAAATTTGCTTTGACTTTTGGAATTTGGTCAAAGGAATGAGAAAGATTGATTACATTTTACCTTAGACATTTTCTGTGGCAACCTGTACACCTTATTTAACATCTTTTTTAGCAGTCTGGTGTTGAATATTTTTCTTTGTCTTGCTAGATGTGAAACTCAAATGCTTCAAAAGGCATTATTTTCAATTTTGGTTCAGCTGTAAAAAATAAACAAGAGGAAATGAGTGGGGGGGTGTTCAGGATGTTGATATGGAAAACATTGGTCAAACTATGCTATATTTAAACATCTACCTTTGTTACTCATTAAATATTGATCCCTCTTCACCTTGGTAATCATCTGGTTGTGCTGCATTTCCCAAGGTAAAAGGAAATAAGGACCTCTCCCTTCCTTGACACAATGGAAATTGAAGAGCAAGAGGGGATACCATCTCTTTATAAGATTACAAGCAAATAGATTTTCAGGCCCGCTACACAGAACATGTCTCCAATTCATGGTCTTGTCCCTTAATAGCAAGGGACGAACTGTATAAATGGGCAAAAATAGAGGATTGGCATGCCAGAAGCCTGTCCCCATACTTGTTAAATTTGCTTTATTTGTTATTTTTGGGGGGAGAGAATTTTAGGGGTCGAGAAACTGACATAGTGAAACAGTTACTGACTAGTAGATAAGTATCTATTAACTAATAGAATTCTTCTTATTGGTTATCTTGGAAGATCATATTGGTTGCTAATTTTAGATAACTATTGTAGAATCATAGAGAAGAAATGACTGCAGGATTCCAGTAACTAAAATGATAAGAACTGACATTTTGTTTTGTTTAGATTCTGAAATCAGAAGATTTGGATGATAGAAAGGCTGATCTTTGAAAACGCTCTTAGTTTCTCCCCAAATACTTCACCATTTCAATGGAAGAGTCTTCTTATAATTCTCTGTTTTACTTTGTTTTGTTTCCTCATGTTTAATCTTTGTTTTGTGAGATGTCATCTTTTAGTTTAAGGTCATATTCTTTTCTGGTAAAATCTATTCACTGCCGGAGGCAAAGAGGGGGAGGAATCCTTGTAATGGTGGTTGGAAGTGGGGGTTAGATTCCCATAGGATGGAAGTAGCATGCTCATTTTCTCAGAATTGTTTGATTTTGCTCACATTTTGTTGTTTTTCAGCTACATTTATTCCATTCTGTCCCCATATCAGATTGCAAATTATTTTCTTAAGCCTACATGACAGTTAGACACATTTTCATATGCATATCCCCTTTTAGATCCTATTAGATGATCATTTTTAAATGTGATTTGTCCTGAATATTATGCATACCCTACATAGGAATCAGAGCAATATTCCACATCAATATGTGCCTGTCTACCACTTAATATTTTTATAAATATTTTTTGCCTAGACTTTCCCAATCTAGGAATTCTTCATTTTATGCAGATTCAATCACAAAAGTGCTCAATAACACCCATCTTAAGAGATGAAATAAATAGCTATCGAGAGTCCCTAGATTGGGAAAGGTTGTGATACTATAGTACATTGGATTAAATTATCTTCAGCTGATCTCTTTTTATTGGTCAAAGGAAATGTATATTTGCTGCAAAAGCTCTAATTTAACAACTGGTGCATCTATATTCTCAGCATGGTAGACCTATTTCCTGGTTTCTTCCATACAAACATTTTGGTAAAAACCTTAGTAAAATCTGGAACCATTTGAATCATCAAATTCAATCTTACCAAAGTTCCCAGTAATCTTGAATTTCAACAATGGAAGTGTCTACAACTTTCCAGAAATGAAAATTAGGACAGATATTGTTTTAAAAATGTCACCTATGTTTTTTCCTCTTTCCCTCCTTTTAACCTGTTTAATGATTTTTTTAAAACAATCTTGACTCATGGAGGATTATTGAAATCTCAAAAGCTTACATAGGAACACTATTTCATAACTATCTAGTTGGCTTACTAAATCTGTTGTTTCAAATTAGATTTTTTTTCTTTCCAGGTCAGCACTGAATATTCTCTTTTATGAAAGAAATTGTCTGTTTTTAACAGTGTTTGGTTGGTAGGCATGGGTGCCACAGGGCAAGTAACCAGGAGATGTCACACATGGTATGATATAATCAAGAAAGTATAAATAATTTGCCCCATGTTATTTCTGCAGTGACATCAAGGTGTGTATAATATCATTATTGCCCTTAGCAGACACCTATGTCAGCCAGTAGAAATATTATGGAATAGTAGCTACTAGACTAACCAAGACATTTCTGCAATCTCCCAGTTTATATGGATGAAATGATCAGCCTCTAAGTTTAAAAAGGCTTAAGTAGTAAAGGATTAAAAGTGAAACAAATGCTGTTCAGCCTTCAGTATTTCAGATAAATCTTTTTGTGTGATCATTTTGAGTTTCTGCAGAATAAGTTAAAATTTGGCTATCAGATATTAAAATAGTTTTTAGCCAGCTAGCTGAAGCCTTGAAGACAAAAGCAATGTTGATTGAGAGAATTCCTATGCAAAACCTGGGCAAAACCAGTGACAAGAGGCAGTAATGCTTGTTTATAGAGGAATTAGGCAGTTCTGTAGGTATCTCCTGAATTTTGTGATGTGACAATAATCTTAATTGTACATTCCAGGAAAACAAACACATATCATTGCTGTATACTTCTTGGCTGATTAAAGTGATATACTAAAGGACAAGAGGGATATGTATGTGTGTGTGTTGGCATATGTCTTGCATCTCAATATTTGCATTGCTGGCAAAAAGTAATTATCAGCATTTGTGGTGTTGGGATTTTATTGACTACATTTGTGTAGTGCCTTTGTACCTTATGCTTGTTTATAATTTAAAGTAAAGTTTTGGAGATCTGATATAAGGAAGAAAAAGAGGTGGAAAGGAAAGAGAAGCGCATTAAAGGTTTAAACCTTGTTTGAAAATGTTATGCAATTAAGTCACCTTGAAATTATATTCTCGATTGGTAGGAGGAAGCCCTGAAAAAGTGGAGGAATACCAGGAGTAATTGGTTCAAGGCAAGCCAGTTGAAAAGGCCATTCAGAACCCTCAAGGACTTGGTGTTGAAGACTAGTGTCCCTACATCCCTTGTCTGGGGATATTCTGGATCTTGTCAACTTGAGAGTATAAGTGTTATGATTATGGATCTTGTTCTATTACACAAAGCACCAGAAATGTTTCATTATGATACTTTTGACTGATTTGCAAATTTCCTTTAGATATCTTTCTATATAGAAATTTTCTGTAAAGGATTTTTAATAATATAATTTTATATTATGTATAAAAATATTATATAAACTACAAATGAAAATAGTGGGAAAATAGGAAAGGGAAAAGGTAGAAGAGTAAGATGAAGGAGAAATAGAAAAAAAAAGCATTAACTCTTTTCAGTGAAGAAGAATGAACGTAATGTTACAGCCTCAACTTTTTACTTTACTTAGTCAGGATTTCTTAGCCATTTCTATAACCACAAAAAGAAAGAAAGGAACCTTATCTAATCAGTAAATTCCAAAGTTTCATATTTTTCTATCTCAAGCACAAAATCTAGAAGTGGTTTCCAGACAGAAACAAAGTTAGATGTATTCTTCTCTCTGATTAAAGCTGTTTATATGGCCATCTCTGCTAGTTCCATCAGTTTCTCCAAGCATTTTCTATTTGGGAAAATAATATATCTTTCCATCTTGGTCCATAAAGCATTCTTGCTGCTGTCAAGTTCAAATTTATTTTTCAGGTCCTTTCTCCATTAAACCTAGAAGAAAAGTCTCTGATTTAATTTGAATATTTGTTTTGAGAATCTTCTGTATTAAGATATGAATCTTACCCCAGAATGTCTTTGCTTTGTCACAAGTCCACCAAAGATGGTAGAAAGTTCCTTCCTTACATTTACATTTCCAATATACATTTGAAGTACCTTTATACATCTTACACAGCAAAGGAATTGAGAAGTTTGGAAATTCATATATTCTGCAAGAAAATTGCTATATTGTTCTTTTCCCTTTGTGTATAAGATCTGAATACAGAGACTAGTTCAAGTGATTGAAAATGTTCTTATTTCACTTTTATCAAAATGAGTCAAAGTAGTTTGTAAGTAACTGGTACACATATCAATTTAAAAAAAAAACCCACTTACTTTCTTGGCCAGGTGGCTTTCAGTCTAAGTGCATGCAAGGAAAACTGTTGTTCTAGTAGTAAAAGCATCTATCAGTAGAAACTGAATTACATCTCTTCAGCCTGGTGATAAGCGGTCATTCAAATCTCAAGTGGAAAAGGTGCTTCAGAGAGATCATTGGTGATTGTATAGCACTGTCTGCAGTTCCTTAAAGAAGCAACACTTTGTCCTGGGTTTGCCCCATAACTATGCAACCCCAAGAAACAATGTACAGTTCAAGCAATCTTAAGTTCATTAATGTTTTAAGAAATTACATTGATATATACTTTCTTCTCTTTTAAAGATTTAAGTTACCTTAACCATCATTGTGCTAATATGTATATATCTATATATATGAAAGCAAAATAACACTCATGCATCATCACAAAATCTCCAGAACTGTAAAGCCTAGAAACTTGAAATTTGGCACGTATGTTTCATCTTGGCTTCTAGGTGCTCACTAAGAAAGGATTTTTAGAAATGACCATCAGAGCATTAGTATTTCGTTTATTATTATTAACACACTCTGATGCTAAGGAGTTCTACTCCCCCTCCCAAGCTGCAAAACACAAGCAGAAGAGAGGAGTTTCAGTTTTAGTTTCATAGCACCAAGCAGTTTTAGTATAGAACAATTGAGCAAAGCCACACCTAGGCTCCTTGCTGTCTCCTTCTTGCTCACATAGAAAATACTTTGTCAGTTTCCAAACAGCCCTCAACTCTCTCACACACTGACAGGATGTAACCAGATGAATACCAATGGATGCTAGAAGGCAGAGACCAAATTTTTTCCCCTTATTTTCCTCTCCAAAAACTAAGCCCGACCACATAGTTTTGTAGCGAAGCATAAGTATAGAGCTAGTTTTGTAATATATTATTCATATTTTATGAGTGTGTGGTAATCTAGTGGTGAAGTTGCTCACCTGCCACTCAGAAGGTTGAGAGTTCAATCATAAGGAGTGGCAGATGTTTCTCTCCTAGGATGCAAAGAAAAAATATCTGCTGCTTATTCCACAGAGGAATCAGGAAGGGCATCTGGCTAGTAAACACTCAGCTCCATCCAGTCACCCAACACTACCCTGAATTAAGGCATTATGGGGTCATAAAAAGGGAGTTTATTCACTGTAATATATAAAGCAATAAAATTATTACTTGAAAAAAATAAAATATAACTTTCAAAAAGATACATTTGTGTTAAAGATATATTGACAGATGTGATAGATGTGTCACCACTTCCAAGATCTTTTCCTGGGATAGCACAACCAAGGATCAGGCATAGCCTTCTTTAACGAGGTTCCTATTGATGTAATAAATAAGCCACTGCCATCCCCTCCCAATAAGTTTTGTGCTTTGAATTTGAATAGTAACTTATCATTATCTCAAATCCTTATAAAAGCTTCATTGTATTAATATTCATATTTAGTACATGTGTGTGTGTTTAACTATCTAGATGATAATCATCTGCTGTGTTTATGATTAGCTTCTTCCTTTGCTGTTTATGTATTTATGAAATGTATGAGTTACTATAGAAAATGTTCATAATTTGAAAAATCCACTGAAATAAAAGTATAATGACATGCTAATAGTTTAAATGAACAAGTAAGCAACAGAGTATAAATCAAGGACCCTACCAAGAAAAGCTAAGCCATTGAACTATTGTTACTTAAAAAGTAGTATAATTAAATGGCTTGTTTTTAATTGTTTTATGTGTTTTATAAATGAAACAGTGGTGTATAAATGTTATAAAACAATACATAGCAGTTATAGCAATAAATCAGCTTTGAAATGCTGCTAACAAGTACATTGTACAGTTCACTTGTGATCTGAGATTGTTGCTTTTGGAAAGGATGGAAAGTAGGAAAGCCAAATCATTTGAATCTCTGCCATTATTTGTAGGAGCCAAATAGTTTTGTTCAGAAAGCATGGCTTAGTTTCCATCCATAAAACTCTTATCTTTGGATTCATTCATGGAAAAAGCCATTTGTAAGGAAGTTGCTGCTCTCTTTGAAGTCAGGGCTGAATTATTGAAGTTTCTCTTGGGGGGTGACTATAGAGTGGAACATCAAGGCCCTTGTGTCATGGGGGATTCTGTCAGACCTCAGATCAAATTCAAAACATCCCATCATTCAGCAAGTGACAGTTTTTCCTGTCCTTGAATGTTCCATGCTGGACAAAGAAGCAACTGCTGGACCTAATAAAACTGTAAAACATAAAAAATCCATCTAGGGGATAACAAGTTACAGACTTATAACTACATTCTTTGATTATTGAAAATGTTGAATTGCAAGTAAAACATTTTTCCCTAAAAGAAGAATATCTCTTTTGCCTGAAACAAAGCAACCTAGGTAGTATTGTCACATCCTTAAAATTTCTGCTTTAGGTAGAACTTAGATGAATGTTTCTGAAAAATACAGGTACATATTATTAACTGTGCCCAAACTGCTTCCCCTTTGGCTGGAGGAATGAAAAGTATGAGGAACTCCTTTATTAAGTCTTTCCAGCCCACCAATAGGAGTAGAATGAATCATTACTAAGCAGATCTTCAGAACGATAAAAATTTTGACCATAGTATATATCTGCATTGGAAGTCTTTATGGGCATTTCTTAATGCATGGTTACAAGACCCGTCAGAATTACATAACCATTGCTTAGCTGAAATGGATCTGTAGAAAGAATTACAAGAGAAAATCAGAGCTGAAGGATTAAAAGGAATACCTATGGAGTCTTGCTGCTTTTGGAAAGGATGGAAAGTAGGGAAGCCAAATCATTTGAATCGCTGCCATTTTTTGTAATGACCACTAGATGGCAACAAAAAATTAATACAGTAATTTTTTTATACACTTTCTCTTTCCTGTCATCCAGTGGGCATCCAGATTGTTACAACCAGTTGACCAAATTCTTAAAAGTTTTGGTTTGGGCATTTCTTTTCTCCATATTCAGGTTTATTAAAACAGTTGTCTGGCACATCTAAACCAATCAGTATATTTTGAAATAGAACAGTCAAGTGTAATGTTGTGATTGTAAACTTTATAAATGCTAAACGTCCAATATTCACAAAATGGCCATCATGGTAACCCTCCATTATCCTTTATACTCCCAGGATACTTTTTGCCACCTATACTTACTTTTATCACTTTTCTGGAAAACAGCTCACTTCCAAGAAAGCATTAGGGAATAGGTTCAAAAAAAGAAATAGATATGAGCCACACAGATTTGTGATTATTCTCATTTTATCTAGTAATAAACAAATAAGACCTAGGCAGTAGTATAAGTGAAGCAGATGGTAGACAATGAACTTTTTATAAACTTCTTAACTAATCTTAAATGCCAATTTCTTACTCGTTCTCCATTTTTATATTGTTATATCTTTATAAAGCAGCCCAAAGGAAATGCGAGGCGAGAGGGAAACTTGTGCATAACTTGTCTGTGTAAACTGTAGATCAGGCTGATTTTATTCTATGGAACTTGAGCTTTAACCGATATGTGGTTTGCCATTATTATTATTATTTTTCTCTTCACTTGTTGTATATGTTATAAAATGCCCTGTAGGTCATCTCATGTGTATATGTTATAAAATGCCCTGTAGGTCATCTCATGTGTATATGTTATAAAATGCCCTGTAGGTCACCTCCTTCATTTTTTAATTCCTTCACTTCATTCTACAAATCATTTGGTTTTGTTCATTTTGCTGCCATTCTGCATATAACCTAGCCATTCACTTTCTTTGCTTCCTAAGAATGCCTCAAAGTCCTATGTAGGACTTGGAAATGTTCTTCCAAAAAAAAAGAGGACTATTAGAGGCTTGCATGTTGCTGAAAAACTGCTGTGTTATTATAATGTAATTAGTAATTTTTAATTTTAAAATCTAAATTTAGTGAGGAAGGGCTCTTGCTGTATCACCTATTGTGGAGTAACACAGCATTAGAAATTGCAAGCTATTGTGGGATTTCATTGGTAGCTTGGATTTTCCTTAAATTCACTAAAGAAAGAATAGCATTTGGTTCAGAGGTGGTATTCAGCAGGTTCTGACCAGTTCTGGAAAACCAGTAGCAGAAATTTTGAATAGTTTGGCGAACCAGCAAATACCACTTCTGACTGGAGATTTTACAGTATTCTTCCCCTGCCACACCCACCAAGCCACACCCACAGAACCAGTAGTAAAAAAAATTGAATACCACTCCTGATTTGGTTATGAAATAGGCACTATGTATTTCTTCACAGACACAGAGAAGAATGTTGGGCAAGAATATCATTATCCAACTCCTAGGAATTTCTATAAATGCCATAGTATAAGATTCTTAAAGAAATCTTACTTTTCTCATCTTACAATTCATTCCTGCTGAGTTTAGATGAGCTAGACATTACAACATCTGGCTCAAGGATTGTAGGTAGCCATAGATTCCACTGTGACTAGTCCTTCCTTTTTTTAAAAAAATGACAAAATCTTATCTGCTGCAGTTCATATCCTTCTACAAGACCTAAGACAACCAGAAATAACAGCATACAGTATCAGTGTGAAAATGAAAGTTTTATGATACGGGAATTACTGCAGAAAAATTAAACCCAGCCAACCATGTATGCTTCCAAGCTCTAGCACTTATAACTTTTTATAGATATTCTTTATAGTCTCTGCATGCTCCGTGAGGCCAAGTTTGAAACTTATTCATATTTCCCTCTATTAAAATTGAAGGGTTTTATCTCACTGTAAAATGCTGTAACAGAATAATAGGAAAAGAAGAGAATAAATGTATGTTAAAATAATTGCTTACTACCGTTCAGTTTGTTAGATGTAGGAATGCTCTAACTGTAGTATATCTTGACTTGAGCAAAGCATTTGAAAATATACCATGACATACAGTTAACAAGCTAACTATGATTGGTCTAAATAGCACGACAAAAAGTAATTTATACAGCTGATTTTTAAATCATACTTCTAGTGCTTAACAATGGTACCCTAACGTTCCTTCCTTTCTTCCCTCCATTTTTTTTACCTTTCCTCCCTCCCTCCCTCCCTCCCTCTCTGTATATATGTACACTAGAAATGCTACATGGGTTGGGAAGGTGTAACAGATTTTGGACACATTTTGTAAACTCCCCCATTTGAGGTACCTTGGTTCAAAAATGGTTGTCCTATGATGCACTGTTTTGCCCAGTTAAAAGTCATGACAATGATTATTTATGGAATATATAGATGCTGAACTTCAAAACAGCAAGTGGAGGCTGTCAGGTTTTATATCTGACATAAAATAAGTTTGCTGATGGGTAACATGGCCTTTTGCAATGGCATTTCTTGTTGACCTACCCTGAATTTCTTAGCCTTTATTAATATTTAGTAATTTGGAGGGCGGAGCTGGCATCACGATGGTACGGCATGCGATCTAGGAGGTCTGAGATCGCTGCTGATATGTTTGCTCCTGGACGGTCCAATCGGATCTAAACCATCCCGAAGAGATGGTGAAAGTAAAGAGCGCATCCTGTCGATCCCAGGGATACCACAAAGTCCCTGATAGATCCAGAAGAAGCTCTTTTTGCCAGCGGCAAAGAGGCAGCCATTAAAGCTGCTGAAGTTGGGACAGCTACAAAATGAAAGAGTACGGAAAGAGAGAGTGTGCCAGTTTGGTGAGAACTTTTTCTTTATTTTAAGATTTGAAAGGACACCCTAAGGAAAAGAAAGAATCTGTAAAAGTTTTGACAGAAATGATTAAGCACTTTGATTGTCAAAGTAATATTTTTATTTTTTTTCTCATGGCTGGATTTTCTACACATGATCTTATATTTTGAAACCGGACTGTTTTTTTCTCTTTTTTCATCTACTCTTTCTCTCCTTTTTGACTTTATAATATTCTAGGCTAGAGACTCACTTTTAGTTACTTTTTTTAAACAACTTTTTTTAAAATTAATTCTTATTATATCTTGCTTGGAAAAGGAGGGGGAAAGTGAAAGCAAAAGAAACTTTGTAACACTGCCAACTAGAGGCTTGGAAATATTCTATTTCTTTTTCTTGATCAGACAAAACTGAGAAAGAACTGAGACTCTTTTTCAAGGACATTGCTATTTGATAAGATAGAGGGAAGAGCATGAGAGAATATTATTGCAGGTGCTCTTCTGGGTTTCTATCAACAGCTGGAGTCTGGTGTTGAAGCTTATAGGAAAATAAAAGGTGATAAGTCTCTGGAGAAGAGAGTTATAACAAGAGCCTTGGATAATTAAACAAAATATAGTGTGCTCTTTTTATTTTTTCGAAACTGCACTACCCCTCCTCACCAGTTTACTTTTTGTAATAGCTATTAAGATTTTTGGCACTTTGGAACTTGTCTTTGTATTTTTTTTTCTTGTCTTTTGAAGTTAAATTTCTACGCTTGCTTTTTATTTTAAAGGAAAAGCTTTATTATTAATGATTTCCTTCCTTTTCTTTTTAAGGGAGTAGTCTTTTCTCTCTCTCCCTCCCTGGTATTTTTTTTCTTTCCATTTACCTTCCATATTGGTTTCTTTTTTATTTTTTTGGCCTTCTTTTTTTTCTTATGCATCTTTTCATATCTGGAACTTCTTAATTGGACTAAGGTGTTGAAGAACCTGAATAATTTTTCTTTTCTCTTTTTAATTTTTCACTTTTCCGCCTTTTTTAGGATTTAACAACTTTCTCTTTTTTGTATGTGTTTATGGTCTTTTCCTTCATGTTTGAGTTTTTATTGTTATTCAACCAATCGATTGGATTAAGGTATACAAGAACCCGAAGAATTTTTTTCTATTATTATTATTATCATTATTATTATTATTATTACTACTACTACTACTATTGTTGTTGTTGTTATTGTTATTGTTACTATTTGGCTTTTTTCCTGCTATTTTTATTTGGAATTGCAATTGGTTACTTCACAATTGGATTAAGGTCTAGAAGAACCTGAAGATTTTTAATTGCTTGAAATGAGTAGGAAAGTAACAGACCCTGGTTCCTCAACCTCTACTTCTTCCTCTCCACCATCTGGAGGACGATGTTCAATACAGACAATGTTACGGCAAGAAAAAGAAAAAGTGATCCTGCAGCTGATTATGCAAGGAATTCAAAATATTCAAACAAGAACAGAGAATATTGAAAACAGAACAGAGAACATCGAACAAAGAACAGGGAAAACTGATGAAAAGGTGGAGAACATTCAACAAATGATGATGAAGTATGATGAGAGATTTCAAAAAATTGAAGAAGATAAACAAAGAGACAAGAAGATTGGAGATATTGATAACAGATTAACTGTGGTTAAGCAAGATAAAAGTGGTATGCTGAGATGGGAAATGGACAGATCAGAATTTTATCTTAGATTCCAAAACATAGAGGAAGAAAAGGGAGAAAACCTAGCTGAGATAATGATAGAAATATTGGCTGAAGCTTTGGAAATAACTGAAGAGAAGATGATGGATGGAATAGATGAGGTATATCAAGTCTTCACAAGATATGCAATGAGAAATAGCTTACCAAGAGAAGTTCACATCAGATTTACAAAGAATGCCATTAAAACGCAAATATTGCAAGTGGCAAAAGAGAAAACATTGAAATATAAAGACAAGGAGATTGTGATCTTGAAACAAATACCCAGAAGAGTGAGAGAGATGAGAAGAGAATACCGATTCCTGACTAAAATGTTACTTTAAAAAGAGGTGAATTATAGATGGCTGATTCCAGAAGGTCAATGTTCACATGGCAAGAACAGAGACATAGAATTGACTCAGTTGAGAAAGTGGAATTATTTTATACAGAATTTTTTGGAGGGAAAGAGGAAGAGGCAAAAAAAGAAATCTCACTAATTGAATTCCAAGAGGACTGCCAAGTGGCAATTGAAAAAGAAGAAGGTGCAGTAGGTGGAAAGGTAGAAGCCAAAGAACAACGTGAATCAAGATCTACGAGAGCTGCTAAACCTACCTATAAAATATACTCATGGAAGAGAAAAAACTGATTACAATTAACATAAACGGACTTAACGCAGCTGTTAAAAGAAGGAAAACTTTCAATAAATTAGAGAAATTAAAATTTGATATAATCTGCCTACAAGAAGTACATATTAAAAAGCAACATGAACAACTGTTGATACAGCCAAAATTAGGGAAAATATTTACTTCTTTGACACAATGCAAGAAAAGAGGAGTGGTGTTATATATTAAAGATATTATCTCAGTGAAATTGATCTATACCGGTGATGATGGAAGATTACTAATGGTGGAAATAATGGACAATAATATGAAAACATTCCTGATTGCAATCTATGCCCCAAATGACAATCAAGAACAATTTTATAGAAAACTATATATGAAAATAATCGAACTGGATTATGCTAATATAGTTATGATGGGAGATTTTAATGGAATTGTAGGCAATAAATTGGACTATACAGCACAGAAAACAACAAAGCAAAACAGAAAGACTCTCCCTAAATCTTTTTTCACAATAATAGATAAAATAAATTTAAAAGATACATGGAAAGAAAGAAATGCTAAAACTAAACAATACACCTTCTATTCAAACAGACATTTATCATGGTCCAGAATAGATAGGATATGGATGTCAACAGAATTGTTAGCTAACATCCAAGAAATAAATATTGAAACAAGTACTTGGGCAGACTACAATCCAATGACAATTAAATTGAAAGGACAAAGAAGAAGATCTAGATGGACGTTAAATAATACTATCTTAAAGGAAAAAGACTTCATACAAAGGATGGAGAAAGAACTGGCTTTTTTCTTTAGAGAAAATAAAAAAGAAGACACATCAATGTAGAACGTATGGGATACCATGAAGGCATATGCCAGAGGCTTGATAATAGACTATACAAGGAAAAGAAATACCATGAAAAGACTAGCTCCTAAGACATTAGAGGATGAGTATGAAGGACTTGAGAAAGAGCTACAGAAAATGCCACAGAAAAAGGACATTAAGTTAAAAATTGATATAATTAAACATAAAATGGGACTAGCACAGAAAATTAGAGGTGCTGAACAGAACTACTTTGAAGATGCAAATAAACCAGGTAGATGGTTAGCATATAAATTGAGAAAGGAGAAAGAATCAAGGAAAATATTGCAATTAATAGATGACCAAGGCCAAGTTTGCTATGGTAGTAAAGAGAAGAAGGAAATTATACAATACTATTATGGGAAACTATACACACAAGAGAATATTGACGAGGAAAGAGTTAAACAGTACTTACAGAATGCTAATCTACCCCAGATACCTAAAGAGATTGAAACAATGTTACAAAGAAATATAATGATGATGGAATTAAGTGAAGCACTTGAGAAGCAAAACAATGGAAAGGCACCAGGCCCAGATGGACTTCCAGCAGAATTTTATAAAACACTACAAGAATCATTGAACCTTCCATTGCTAGAAGTTATGAAATAAAGTTAGGTTAAAGAAGAAGATACCTAAATCATGGTCAGAAGCTTATATTACATTTATCCCAAAAGAGGATGCCAATCCATTACAAATCAAAAACTATAGACCTATTTCCTTACTAAACGCAGATTATAAAATTTTTGGATCAATTTTGGCAGAAAGACTTAAAAAATACTTAAATAATTTAGGGGAGAAGGCGGAGCTTTGTTTCGGCGATACAGCTGCGATCTCGGGGCTCTGAGATCGCAGCCGATATTTTCGCCCCTGGTCGGTCCTAACGGACCTAAACCGTCCCGTAGAGATGGTGATCATGAAGGGCACTGTTCCAGGATCCCAGAGATATCGCAAAATCTCTGGTTTGATCCGGAAGAAGCCCTTTCGCTGGCGGCGGAGAGGCAGCCTCCATAGCTGCTGAAGTCGGGACAGCTCCGGAAAGAAAGTGATTGGAGTGAAGTGTGTCGGCTGGGTGAGAAAAACTCTTTGGTGTTGTAAATTCGCTGAGGTTGGAAAGTTCATTCTGAAGAGAGAAGAAAGCTGTGAGATTTTTTTTTTTTTTTGACTGAAATTGTTTGAGCGGCGTTTTTTAAAGTGATGTCAAATTGAGGCTTGGGGTGTTTTTTTTTTCTTTTCTTTATATCTTTTGGGAAAGATTTTACTGTGACTTTGTAGGTAACCGGATTGAATTTTCTCTTATATATATATTTTATGCTCCCTTTGATTTTTTAACTTTCTTTAGGATAGAGGCTCCCTTTGGCTATTTTTTCTTTTTTTTTTTTGTATATATTATTCCTTTCTTCTGGCTGGGGGGGAGAAAGAGCATTAAGAAACTTTGTAACACTGCCAGCTAGAGGCTTGAAAGTATTTTATTTGAATTGGAGAGAATTGTAAAAAGACCTCATCTCAAGGACATTTTAACGTGATAAGATAGAGGGAGAGCACAGCAAAATATTATTGCAGATGCTTTCCTGGACTGTTATCAACAACACTTGAGGTTTGGCTTTGAAGCTGCTGGAGAAGAGAGTCATAACAAGAGCCTTGGATAAATAACAAAGTGCAGTGTGTTTTCTTATATATACCCCATTCGCTAGCCTTTTTCTAAATTTCAATTCTAGTAATATTTTTATTTTTGCCTTTTATTTTAAAGGGAAAGCCTCAGAGTTTTTTCTTTTTTCTTCTTTATTTTTCTTTTCTTTTTTATTGGGACTTTTTTGCTTTTCCTATTTATGTTTTTGGACTACTTTGTTGTTGTTGTTGTTGTTGTTGTTTTTTGGATTATTGAGACTTTTTAATTGGATCAAGGTGTGAAGAATCTGAAGGAACTTTTTGTTTTTTCTCTTTTTGCTTTCTCTTTTTTTTTTTTGCTCTCAATCAATATTATTATTTTTGGATTTGTTTGTTTTTTCTTTTCTATTTTTTCCTTTTTTATGGTGGACTATCTCGTAATTGGATTAGGGTCTAGAAGAACCTGAAGATCTTTCTTCTTCCTTTTTTCCTGTTTCTTCTTTGGTTTCGTGTCTTTTACTATTGGAGCTCTCCATTTTGCATTATAATTGGCTGCTCTACCAGTTGGATTAAAAGTCAAGAAGAATTTGAAGTTTTGGAAACATTGAAATGAGCAGGAAACCAATACCATCTGGCATTTCTGCTTCTACCTCTGCTTCCCCACCAGCTGGAGGACAACGTTTAATTCAGACAATGTTGAAGCAAGATAAGGAACAAGAAAAAGTAACTTTACAGATGATTATGCAAGGAATCCAAGATCTCAAGACAAAATCAGATATCATTGAACAAAGAACAGGAAATATTGAACAAAGAACAGAAAATATTGAACAAAGAACAGAAAATATTGAACAAAGAATAGAGAAGACTGATGAAAAAGTGGAAAATATTAAACAAATGATGGTTAAGTATGAGGAGAGATTCCAAAAAATCGAGGAAGAAGGAAAACAAAGAGAGAAGAAGATTGGAAATATTGACAGCAGACTAACAGCGGTTGAACAAGAAAAAGGTGGGATGTTGAGGTGGGAGATGGAAAGGTCAGAATTTTACCTCAGATTTCAAAATATAGAAGAGGAAAAAGGAGAAAATTTGGCAGCGGTAATGATAGAAATTTTGGCAGATGCTTTGGAAATTACAGAGGAAAAGATGATGGATGGAATAGATGAGATATATCGAGTCTATACAAGATATGCGATGAGAAATAAATTACCCAAGGAAGTCCATATTAGATTTACCAAAAAATCCATTAAAATGCAAATATTACAAGTAGTAAGAGAGAAAACACTGAAATACAAAGGTAAAGAGGTTGTGGTTTTAAAACAAATACCCAGAAGAGTGAGAGAGATGAGAAGAGAATATCGATTTCTGACCAAAATACTATTGGAAAACGAAGTGAATTATAGATGGCTGATTCCAGAAGGACTAATGTTCAGGTGGCAAGAGCAGAGATATAGAATTGATTCAATTGAGAAGGCAGAACTTTTCCATGCAGAATTTTTTGGAGGAAGAAGAGAGGAAGCAGAGAAAGAGGCTTCATCAATTGAGTTTCAAGATGAACAACTGGAGACTGAAAAGGAGAAAGGAGCAGCAGGGGGACAGATGGATAACAAAGAAGAGCGTGAAGTGAGATCTACGAGAGCTGTTAGACCTAAATATAAAGCATAATCATGGAAGAAAAAAAACTGATTACAATGAATATAAATGGGCTTAATTCAGCTGTTAAAAGAAGGAAAACTTTTCATAAATTAGAGAAATTAAAATTTGATATAATTTGTTTACAAGAAGTTCACATTAAAAAACAACATGAACAATTGTTATTACAGCCAAAATTGGGGAAAATATTTACTTCTTTGACTCAATGTAAGAAAAGAGGTGTGGTTTTATACATTAAAGAGGCTATCCCAGCAAAATTGATTTACACGGATGAAGATGGAAGAGTATTAATGGTAGAAATAATGGACAATAATATAAAAATACTCTTGATTGCAATTTATGCTCCGAACGATAAACAAGAAGAGTTTTATAAAAAGCTACACATGAAAATAATTGGACTGGACTATGTTAATATAATTATGATGGGAGATTTTAATGGAATTGTGGACAATAAACTGGACTATATAGCAACAACAACAAAGCAAAATAGAAAGGCTCTCCCAAGGTCTTTTTTTAAAATGACAGATGAATTAACTTTAAAAGATATTTGGAGAGAAAGAAATGTTAAAGCTAAACAATATACTTTTTATTCAAATAGACATTTATCATGGTCCAGATTAGATATGATTTGGATCTCAACAGAACTAATATCTAATATTAAAGAAACAAATATTGAAACAAGTACTTAGGCAGATCATAGCCCAATGACAATTAAATGGAAGGTACAAAAAAAAAGATCGAGATGGACATTAAATAATACTATTTTAAAGGAGAAAGATTTTATACAATGGATGGAGAAGGAATTGGCTTTTTTCTTCAGAGAAAATAAAAAAGAAGATACTTCAACGCAGAATGTGTGGGATACAATGAAGGCATACGCTAGAGGTTTGATAATAGATTATGCAAGAAAAAAGAATATTAGGAAAAGGCAAGCTTCTAAGGCCTTGGAAGATGAGTATAAAATTCTTGAAAAAGAATTACAGAAAATGCCACAGAAAAAGGATATTAAATTGAAGCTGGATGTAATCAAACATAAAATGGAATTAATAGAGAAAGAAGAACTGGCACAGAAAATTAGAAACTCTAAACAGAATTATTTTGAAGATGCAAATAAACCAGGTAGATGGCTAGCATATAAATTGAGAAAAGAGAAGGAATCAAGAAAAATATTGAAGTTAATAGATGAACAAGGCCAAGTTTGTTATGGGAATAAGGAGAAAAAAGAAATTATTCGAGATTTTTATGGGCAACTAAATAAACAAGAGAATATTGATGAAGAAAAAGTCAAACAGTATTTACAGGAAGCTAATTTACCAAAGATACCTAAAGAGACTGAAGAAATGCTAGAAAACAATATAACAATGATGGAACTAAATGAAGCATTTAAGAGACAAAATAATGGGAAAGCTCCGGGTCCAGATGGGCTTCCAGTAGAATTCTATAAAACATTTCAAGAATTATTGAGCATCCCATTGTTAGAAGTTATGAATGAAGTTATGTTAAAAAAGATGATACCTAAAACATGGTCAGAGGCTTATATTACACTCATACCAAAGGAAGAGACTGACCCATTGCAAATTAAGAATTATAGACCTATTTCTTTATTGAATGCAGACTATAAAATCGTTGCTTCAATCTTAGCAAGAAGACTTAAAAAATATTTAAATAATTTTATTCACTCAGATCAAAATGGATTTCTGCCAAAGAGACAAATTAGAGACAATATGAGAGTAATCTTGGACACTTTGGAATACTATGAGGCTCATCCTGAAAAGCAAATGGCTTTGATATTCCTAGATGCTCAAAAAGCATTTGATAACGTGAACTGGAGATTTATGTTTTTATTATTGGAGCAGATGGGTTTTGCTAAAAAATTTATTCAAGCAATAGAAGCTATATATAATAAACAGACAGCAAGGGTAATGATGGAGGGGGAACTTACAGATTTTATTAATATAAGGAAAGGCACAAGACAAGGATGCCCCCTATCTCCTTTGCTATTTGTGTTGACCTTGGAAGTGTTGAATATAAATATTAGGGATGATAAAAGCATAAAAGGAATGAAAATTAAGAAGGAAGAATTCAAGCAAAAGCTTTTGCTGATGATTTAGCTTTTATTTTGGAAGATCCACTAGAAACAGCTCCAAAGTTACTGGAAAGGATAGAGGCATATGGAGAGGTGGCTGGTTTGAAAATAAATAAAGATAAAACAAAGATTTTGACAAAGAATATGCTATTGAGACAGAGAGAAGAACTGGCAGATCTTTTGAAAATTCAAGTTACAAATAAGGTTAAGTATCTGGGGATATATTTGACAACAAGATGTAGCACATTAAAGGAGAATAATTATATTAAACTTAAACAACAGATAATTACAGATTTGAAGAAGTGGGAAAACTTGCAATTGTCATTAATAGGGAGAATTTCAACAATTAAGATGAATATCTTACCTAGAATTTTATTTTTGTTTCAAACAATACCAATTAGGCTTGGAAAAGACTATTTTGAAGATTTAAATAAAATTATGTTGAAGTTTATATGGCAAGGTAAAAAAGCGAGAATAAAGCTAAAGCTTTTGCAAGATGCTAGAATTAGAGGAGGTTTTGGTCTGCCTAATTGGGAATTGTATTATCAAGCTGCAAGTTTGATGTAGGTCAAAGAATGGATAACATTAAGGAAACATAGGTTGTTGACATTAGAAGGGCATGACTTGCTGTTGGGCTGGCATGCTTTTTTATGGTATAAGGGAACTAAAACACAGGGTTATTTTAGAAGACATTATGTACGGGAGTCTTTGTGGTTAAATTGGGAGAAGATAAAAAGACAATGTTATTTGAAAATTCCAGTTTGGTTATCGACCATTGAAGCATTTTCCTATCCTATAATCTACAAGAAGGAACAAACAGTTAGATATGGGGAACTTTTGGATGAAAAGGGTGAACTTAAATCAATCCAAAACTTAGAGGAACAAGGTATAAGGATGAATTGGTTTTCATATGCACAAATACATTCAAGGTATGATGAAGATTCCAAAACGGAGGGATTTTATGATAAACAGACTGATTTAGATAAGATCTTGATGGGTACTGATGAGAAGGTGATTAAAAAACTATATGGTTATTTACTGGGAATGAAATTAGAGGAAGAACAAGTCAAAGAAACTATGATTGTTTGGGGGAAGAATTTTGGATATGGGATTGATTTAGAGAAATGGCAGAAATTGTGGTCTCAAAATTATAAAATGACAATGTCAACAGCATATAAAGAAAACTTGTATAAGATGTTTTACAGGTGGCACTTTCCTCCGACAAGAATAGCAAGAATGTTTAAGAACAAATCTGAAAAATGCTGGAAATGTCATCAGATACCCGGCTCGTATTACCATATGTGGTGGACTTGTGAGGATGCTAGAAAATATTGGACTATAATTTGCATGTGGTTGGAAAAAATGACAAAGAAAAATATAGACTTGAAACCAGAGATCTTCTTATTGGGAATTTTACCTGATATATATAGTAAAGATTTGAAATACCTGATTGTAAATGTATTAACAGCGGCCAGGATTGTATTTGCTAAAAATTGGAAGAATGAGAAAATACCATTACAGGAAGAAATTATTAAGAAAATATTGGAATGTGCTGAGATGAGCAGATTGACATTTGAAATTAGAGAGCAAGAGGATAAACAATTTTACGAAATTTGGGATCTTTTTTATAAATGGCTAGATGATAAAATACGACAATAGAATATTTAGAATGCTAGATAGTAAGGAATATCTTTATTTTGCTATTATTTTGTTATTTGATATTATATTTATAAAGGGTTTTTTAGGATTGATTTGATATGATTATATGATTTGTTATAGAGCAAACTGGTTTAAAGTATTGTTAGCTCATAAAGCATGAATGATTAAAAATATAGTCAAAAACTTCTTTTTTTAGTGATATTAGGATATATAAGTTTGGATTGACAATATGAGTTGTTATGTAACATAATTGTAATTGATACTACAGAATGAATGCACAAAAATGATGAACCAACTGACACACTGGATGGACATAGAAGAATTGATGTTTTTATGTTTTGTTTGTCTTGTTTGTTTGTAGAAAATTAATAAAATCTTTTTCAAAAAAAAAAAATACTTAAATAATTTTATCCATTCTGATCAAAACGGATTTCTGCCAAAGAGACAAATTAAAGATAATATGAGAGTAATCTTGGACACTTTGGAATACTACAAGGCACATCCTGAAAAACAAATGGCTTTGATATTTCTAGATGTACAGAAGGCATTTGATAATGTGAATTGGCGATTCATGTTATTACAGCTGGAACAGATGGGCTTTGCAAAAAAAATTATTCAAGCAATAGAAGCTATATATAGCCACCCAACAAAGGTGTACCTATTATATTCTGTGAGTGGGCACATAAGAAATGGAGGCAGATAAACTGGACTGACGACATTGCACAAAATAGACAACTTCTCTTTGCTCTTTGTAGATCTCCAGTCCTACATGTCCTTTAGACAATGTAAAAGATTTAGATCCCTGTTTGGTTAAAATGGATTGAGTTCTGCTTGTTTAATTAAAATGTTCTGGTATCTAGTTGAAGACTTTACAAGTCTTCCAAATTGCTTTCGTTTTGAGAGCAATAAAACAGCTAGGTGTTTGTTTTTTTTTAACCTGCCTCTTACTCACAATAAGTTCTTTCATAAATCAATTTCATGAAAAAAGAAGAAGCTATATATCATAAGCAAATGGCAAAGGTAATGATAGAGGGAGAACTGACAGACTCTATTGATATAAGAAAAGGAACAAGACAAGGGTGCCCACTATCACCTCTGTTGTTTGTGTTAACCTTGGAAGTGCTAAACAGAAATATTAGAGATGAAAAGAATATAAAAGGGATGAAAATTGAAAAGGAAGAATTTAAGTTGCAAGCATTTGCAGATGATCTGGTTTTCATTCTAGAAGACCCACTAGAAACAGCATCAAAATTGATAGAAAAGATAGAGACATATGGAAAGGTGTCTGGTTTGAAAATATATAAAGATAAAACAAAGATCTTGACAAAGAATATGTTTTCAAGACAAAAGGAAGAACTGGCGGACCTATTGAAAATCCAGATCATGAATAAGATCAAGTATTTGGGGATACACTTGACAGCAAGATGTGGTACACTAAAAGAGAATAATTATACCAAACTTAAGCAGCAGATAGCGCTAGATTTGGCGAAATGGGAAAATTTACAACTGTCATTAATAGGGAGAATATCAA
The DNA here is from genome assembly GCA_033807585.1 of Hydrophis major. NCBI lineage: Eukaryota > Metazoa > Chordata > Lepidosauria > Squamata > Elapidae > Hydrophis > Hydrophis major. The sequence goes on along the minus strand of CM066328.1, from coordinate 37,859,377 downwards.
CAATCAAGATGAATATATTACCCAGAATTTTATATTTGTTCCAAACAATTCCAAATAGGCTTGGAAAAGATTACTTTGAAGATTTAAATAAAATTGTGTTGAAATATATATGGCAAGGGAAGAGGGCGAGAATAAAGTTAAAATTCTTGCAAGATGCTAGAATAAGAGGAGGATTTGGTTTGCCTAATTGGGAGTTGTATTACCAAGTTACAAATTTGATGTGGGTTAAGGAATGGATAACATTAATACTGGATTGTTGACATTAGAAGGACATGATCTGTTGTTGGGGTGGCATGCTTTTTTATGGTATAAAGGAACTAAAACACAGTAAACTCATGTCTACTTTAGAAGTCATGGGTAGATTGACATTTGAAATCAGAGAACAAGATGATAAACAATTTTATAAAATTTGGGATCTATTCTATCAATGGTTAGACAATAAAACATAATAATGAATTATGTAGATACTTAGAAAATAATAAATATATAAAGATGTATTCTTTTCTTATTATATCTACAAAATGATTCTAGGATAGATTTGAGATGATAATATAAACTGTCATAAAACAAATTAAGTAAAATATGATTATTTCGTAAAACATGAATGAATAAAAATATAGTCAAATGATTGATTAATAATGATATTAATCTATTTAATACTTGGTTGAAAATATGAGAATATATACAATGTAATTGTAATTGAAGACTACGAAATGGAAGCACAAAACAATTTGTAAACCAACCAGCACACTGTATGTATATATATGGAAGAAGGCTCGATGTTTTTATGTTTAGTTTGTTTATGTTTGTTTTAAAAACCAATACATTTTTTTAAAAAAATTAATAATTTGTATATGTGGGACAGAATGAAAGAGCAATGTGACACATGTATGTTCTTGTCAGATTCCATCTTAGTGATAATGTTTCCATAGAATTCTGCTGGGACATAATTAAACTATCCAAACAAAATGGCTGATTCATATAATGGATGAAGTTTTAGAAAGTTCTGGGTATTGTTACTTTCCCTGTTTAAGTACAACTTCAGGTATGGCAGCAAGATGCTGGATATTTCACAACTACTGAGTTACTGCAAAATGAAGCTATGGAAAGCTTTGAAGTGTGCTTTGCTTCAGTGCTGCTTGGGTTACAGAGTTCTGTCAAAAGTTTCACATATCCCCAGCCTCTAACAGAGAGCTATGAATTTGCTATATTGCATTGAATATGGAGCTTCTTCCAGCGCTTTCTGTGACTTATTGCGAGTCCCAGAGAAGATCCCAAAATAACAGAAAGTACTTTAATGTATCAAATTATATAATTTGTTCTCCTTCAATGAGCTGAGTTTTGAATTGCTGGCCTGTAACCCAGGAAGTTTAGGCATGACAGCCAGCTAGGTGACCTTGGGCTAGTCACTCTCTCTGTCAGCCCAGCCTCACAAGGTTCTTATTATGGGAATACAGGAGGAGGAAGCAGTATTATGTATGTTTGCTCCTTGTGTTCTGTCCCCTCATTTGAATTCTTGAGATCCCCGCGTTTTGATTGGCCAAAGCGCGGGGCGCTCTGATTGGCTAGGCGAGCCGCGCCGATTGGCTTGCTGAGAATCTCCCGCGATTGGTCAATTCGAATCGCGGGAGATTCAAAGCGGTGCCATTGGCCGTGGCAGCTTGGAAATAAAAAGCCACGAAGTTTTCCCTTAGCCTCAGTTCGGTTCCTGACTAATAAAAAGAGCTTGAAACACAGTCACCGATTCCTGGCTTCTGTCCACGCGGACATAACACTGGCGACAAGGGTGGGATCCTCATCCTGAACTGAAGCATGTGTCCAACGGAAGCCAGCCAACCGACAAGATGGCCAGCATCGCGCCACCAACCCCCTTCAACCCCGTTACCGAGGACTGGGAATCTTACACAGATAGATTCCACATGTTCCTCGAATGCAATGATCTGAAGGATGCCACGGGACCGAAGAAACGAGCCATCTTCCTAACACACTGAGGGCCCGCAGTGTTTAAGATGGCAAAAGCGCTAGCCAAGCCCACCAATGTTACCGCGATGGATTGGAAAGACCTCGAACCATTGCTCCGGAACCATTATGCTCCAGCCGTGCCCATCCTCATCTAACGGCACGAATTTTATCGGTGGGACCAGCGTTCGGGCGAGAGTCTCAGTGATTTCGTTGCAGAGCTGCAGCGCCTGGGAGGACTATGCGAGTTCTCCAACATGAACAAGGCCCTTCGAGACCGAATCGTGCTCGGCCTTTGGGACCCCATTCTCCAAAGTCGGTTGATGGCTAAGGGCAACATCTCTCTCACCAACGCCATCTCCGAAGCCACGGCCGCCGAAGCTACCCGACAGTCAGCAGACCACATGCGGAGACCGAACGCCGGGGACCGCACCGCAAACAACAACCATGCAAGATCGACCGAGGCCCAACCTGAAACCACCACCCACCAAGCCGAACTCCACTCGACCTCGGGCACGTCCGACAAAGAGGAAGACATCCACTGTCTCCAGGCAGGCCACGACCAGCACAGCCGGCGGAGTCGTAAGTTGAGGACCGCGTGTGCCGGTTGCGGAGGCGACCACCCCAGATCCGAATGCCAGTTCTTTGACTCCGTTTGCCAGCACTGCGACAAGAAGGGCCACATCTCACGCGTTTGCTGCCTCAAGAAGATCCACAGCCCCAGGCGATGGGACCCGAGCGAGCGGAGACAAGACAGCACCCCCCCCAGGACCAGAGACCGGCCAACAGAAAACTGCTGGGAGCGAAATGGACGAGCCCAATGAAGTGGTGAGGCCAGGCAGAGAGAAGAGACACATCAGACGGTCACCATCAGCCACGCCACAACCACAGACGCCAGAAAGGTCTACGTGGAGGTAGGCATCGAAGGCGAACCCTGTAAAATGGAGGTGGACTCCGGGTCCTACCTCTCAATGGTAGCCTGGCAAGAAATTAAACGCTTGGTGCCTACCATCCAGAGAAAGCAACTAGAAAACCAGAGACTAATCCTCAAGGACTACCAGGGAAACTGCATCCCTGTAGTCGGAACAGGACAGTTTACAGTGACCTACAAGGGACACGCCGAAAGACTTCCCTTAACCATCGTCGATCGAGACCGACCTAGCCTACTGGGACTTCAATGGTTCACACCGCTAGGCATCGCAGTCATGGGCATCGACCACATCGCCGAAGCCGACTGGGAGCAGCGACTGGCCCGGGATTTCCAGGAAGTGTTCGACGGCACCCTAGGCAAGTACCGAGGGCCCCCTATATCCTTCAGCCTAGACCCCCACGTTCCCCCAAAATGCCTAAAACCAAGGCGGGTAGCGTTCGCACTCAAACCGAAGATAGACGAGCAAATTGACAAGCTCGTCAAGCAAGGGGTATTACAACCCATAGACCACGCCCGGTGGGAGACCCCCATAGTCACCCCGATTAAGCCTGATGGGTCAGTGAGAATCTGCGGGGACTATAAGGCCACCCTAAATGGCACCTTGCAGCAAAGCGCTTACCCCGTCCCAGTAGTGCAGCATCTCCTACACTCACTGGGAGGGGGCAAAGTTTTTGCGAAACTCGACCTGGCCCAAGCATACCAGCAACTGCCGGTCGACGAGGAAACTGCTGAGGCACAAACCATAGTCACCTACCAGGGAGCCTTTAGATGCAACCGCCTCCAATTTGGAGTCAGCGTGGCACCGGGAATTTTCCAGAGCCTCATGGAAAGACTCTTACAGGGCATCAAGGGGGTGGTCCCATACTTCGATGATGTACTAGTATCGGCAACCAACCAGACCGAACTAGAGACTCGCCTAAGGGAGGTGCTAACGAGGTTCAAAGAAACCGGGCTTAAAGTGAAGAGGGAAAAATGCCAGCTGTACACAGAGCGGGTCGAATTCTTAGGATACCTCCTAGACCGACACGGCATTCATCCCACCAACAAGAAAATTAAAGCCATCAAGGAAGCCCCCACACCCAAGTCAAAAACAGAACTGCAGGCGTTTCTGGGGCTACTTAACTTTTATAATGTCTTCCTGCCCCAAAAGGCAACCGCGGCGGAGCCTTTGCATAGGCTTTTGGACAAGGTGGCTACCTGGACTTGGGGGAAATGCGAGGAAGTCGCCTTCAGAAAAACCAAGGACCTGCTCACTTCGGATGCCGTCCTCATCCAGTACAACGAGACCCTACCACTAGCCGTCACATGAGACGCATCACCCTTCGGCGTTGGCGCTGTCCTCAGCCACACTCTCCCCAATGGAAAAGAAGCACCCATCGCGTTTTTTTCAAGGACCCTCACCAAACCATAGCGGAACTACAGCCATCTGGACAAAGAGGCTTTGGCTATCGTCGCCGCAGTAAAAAGGTTTCACAAGTACCTCTACGGGTGGATGTTTACCATTATCACCAACCACAAACCGCTGCTGGGAATCCTTGCAGGAAACAGGGCCACCCCGAACATTCTGTCTTCCCGAATGACAAGGTGGTCCGAATTCCTGGCTGCCTACAACTACAGACTCACACACAGACCTGGTAAGACTATCTCCCATGCGGATGCCTTAAGCCGCTCACCATTACCGGAACCTGACACTGACCCAGCACCCACGACGACCACCCTCAGCATAGAGACTCTACCCAACCTACCCATAACCGCGTCAGACATTGCCCGAGAAACTAATAAAGACAAACGTCTGGCGCGGGTTTTGCATTGGGTAGAGAAAGGGTGGCCGGAAAGGGACAATGACGAGTCCGTCAGGACATTCTGGAACCAGCAAACGGAACTCTCGTTACTAAAAGGGTGCATACTATGGGGGGATAGGGTGGTCATCCCAGAAAAACTACAAGGGAAGGTTTTGGAACTGTTACACGAGAGGCACCTGGGCATCGTTAGGACAAAAGCCCTGGTCAGAAGTTACGCTTGGTGGCCAGGGATGGACAAACAGATCGAGGCCTGGGTAGCAAGGTGTCAATGATGCCAGGAAACTAGGCCAAGCCCACCCGCAGCACCCATCCTAGAATGGGAAACCCCCAGGGGACCGTGGTCTAGGATCCACATAGATTTCGCCGGGCCCACAAAAGGACACACTTTCTTAATAACCGTAGACGCTTACTCCAACTGGCTGGAGGTAAGCAACATGAGAACAACCACCACGGAGGCCGTGACCAAAGAACTCTGCAAACTTTTCGCAACACATGGCCTCCTAGACGTCCTCGTTTCTGACAACGGGCCCCAATTCACCTCGCTAGAATTCGAAAAATTCCTAGCAGAGAGGGGCATACGACATGCGCTGACAGCCCCGGTGCATCCGGCGGTGAATGGTAGGGTGGAATGGATGGTTCAATTCACAAAGAAAACCATCCAGAAAATAGACCCTGGGGAGATCCAGGACAAAATAAATAAATTACTTTTCATCCAGCACATAACCCCAAACACCACAACAAATAAAAGCCCAGCAGAACTGCTAATGGGGAGGAAAATAAGGTCCCCACTCGATAGATTACACCCCACGTACAACCCAGAAAAAACCCCCAGACTCCACCAGCAAACCCCGAACCTTCGCACCAGGTGACGCCATCTATGCAAAGAACCTAACCGGAGACCCATTATGGGTACCAGCCGTCATAACACAACTAACAGGCCCACACTCGTACCGGCTACAAACAACCGACGGACGAGTGTGGAAACGCCACATCGACCAGTTAAGATTGAGGACAACCACACAAGAAACCACCGACGCGCAACCAAGAAAAACCAACCCCCGAAACACAAACCAAGAGGGGAGGGAATACCCAGGGAACCAAAACCCAGAAAAAATAAACCAGCCATACTCACCTGAAAGCAGCCAGCACGAAACCTCACCAAGAAGAGACAGCCAGGCCAGCTCAACCAACCCGGGAAGACCGAGTGGGAGCGGCGAAACCTGCAACTCAACCAACCTGGGTATCCCAGGAGGGAGCTGCGGACAGCGGCCCGGCCAGACAGACCAGGCAGTTCCCACGACGGAGTCCGGAGAAACAGAGACCCCGACCGAACCGGCTGGGATCCAACCTACGACTGACCTGCGCAGGTCCAGTAGGCAGAGACGGAGCCCCGCCTACCTACGGGACTATGCAACGTAAAGACTGAACCGAGAGGGGAGGGGTGTTCTGTCCCCTCATTTGAATTCTTGAGATCCCCGCATTTTGATTGGCCAAAGCACGGGGCGCTCTGATTGGCTAGGCGAGCCGCGCCGATTGGCTCGCTGAGAATCTCCCACGATTGGTCAATTCGAATCGCGGGAGATTCAAAGCGGTGCTATTGACCGCGGCCGCCGCGGCTTGGAAATAAAAAGCCGCGAAGTTTTCCCTTAGCCTCAGTTCGGTTCCTGACTAATAAAAAGAGCTTGAAACACAGTCACCGACTCCTGGCTTCTGTCCACGTGGACATAACACCTTGAGTAACTTATATAAAATAGTAAAGAAAAGATTAAAAGTAATCACATAAATAAATCATAAAATAATTTGCCATATTTGCAGACATTGCCTTGCCTTGCTGCTGATAGCCTGCTAGAACATTTCCTGCAGATTTGTAGCAGCTTGAGAATCCTTCCAGGCACTGAAATCTTTCAATTTAGGGCAGCATTAAAAAAAAGTCTCAGCCAAATTGTTCTTATTATTGGATCCTAATAAGAACAAAGAAACAAAACAAGAATTCAAAAGAAGGATAAGAAGCAACTTCTACTCTGATTTAACTTCAAATGTCCTCACATAGCCATATCCAGTTGGCTGTGTGATACCATGATGTCAGTTCGCACTAATTTGAACTAATTTTTATTCAGGCATCTTGCTGATTTCAGATGAAATTATTTTTAAAAAAACATTCAATAGCAATAGGAGACACAATCATTGCCCATTACTAGGGCTGATGATAAAAGATGAAAAAGATGAGTGGAAAACACTCATTGTAATCTGGATGTTGAAAATTATGGTGATGATGAATAAATAAATACATAGTCAACAAATGTGCAGCTCAGTCTGTAAATATTTCTATAATGAGTCTCGTGTCTAGTGCTGTTATTTTCATGCATACCAACTGTGCTGATTAATACATGAGGTGAATCATATTAGATTTTATTAAAGCATATTAGAAGAATTGTCTTGTATTTTAAGATTAACAAATTATTTTCCTGAAAGATCACATATTAGACTAGAGCTGAAAGTTGGAAGAAGAGTTAACAGCATGTTTATACTTACTCTTCCTCAGTATTTAAAGAAAGAATACTGAATGGTCCACATCACAACTTTTAGGGGAAAAATAGAAGTATATATTTCAGGTTTTATGGTGTGAAAAGAAAACACAATACTTAAAGAATATATGTATTGACTGTCATCTCTTTATTGTAAAATTTCACATCTGATTTTCTTAGTTATCATATACAGAAAAAAGTAAATGTAACATTAAGTAAAACTTAAATCAAGCTGTTAAATATCATCCAAAGTACAACATGCAATAAAGGAATAGAACAACTGAAGGCAATGTCTAATTGGTCTTTTAACTAGATGCCCACCCAAAAGAAAGTGGTTTTGTTTTTTTTCTGTCTCTGAATCCCAGCCTGTAATCCTGGAAAGGAACTAGGTAAAAGAGAAGCCAGAATTGCGAAACAGGTCTCCTCTTCTGCAAATAGGAACAGAAAACAAAGGAGCAAATAAGTAATGTAGAGAAGTGAAAAGGGACACTAGGAAATATTCACCACTACAGAAAAGAGACATTTTAAGTCCTTTATTATAGGGATTTATATACTCATGATAACCAGTTAGGATCAAGATTGAGGAGGAACAGTTTTCATAATGCAGTTACCATCATGGTTTTTTTTTTTTTACCACCTCACTAAGGATACTTGTAGTAGACATGAAATGAAATCCCCATGAAAAATGTTTTGAGCTCCTGGGATATAACTCCAAGAAGTAAATGAGTATGATAAGAACTATATTTCTAGCTATTCCCATGCTTAGAGTTCCATTTATAAGCCTTCTCTGGTTAATTTTTTTTCTAATGTAATTCATGTTCTTGAGGAAGAAGGTCTGGGATAAAATAACCTGTTTCCTGATCAGGACATCAAAGTCCTATTGCCTGTGATACCTGTGTTGTATATTGACTGCATATATCCTATCCAAATTAAGGGAAAGGAGGAAAACAGCAATTATACAAGAACATAATCCAGCTCCATGCACACTAGAACAGCTGTGCACTTGGAAAACTCATGAATATAGACTAGAGGCATTAGCCCTCTTTCCATGTGCACTCCCACAAATATTTAAAGCATGGACAGTTGTAATATAGCTCCAGTGCATCTCTCTGGTCCACTAATTTGCACAGGCTCCCTTGAAAACTGTCTAATGTGCAGATGTGGCCATTACCGCATCTGATGGCAGTAAATCCCATAATTTAGCTAGGGGTGAAGTACAAAAACACTTCCTTTAATCTTTCCTGAATAGGACCATAAAATATCTGCACATGGAAAGGGAAAGGGAAAAATCAATCATTAGAAAAAAGAACCAATGGGTGAAAAGAGTTAATTGTTTGACTTTCTTAGTATTCATAACAAAAAAAAATTGCAAACAACTGAAAACTTCAGGCATATAAATTACTTTTCCAGAATCAGAAAGACTGGTTTTACAACTCTCTATCTTCAAGAACATATCCTAGAAGTAATAAAGAATTGAAAACAATACGTTTTTTTAAATTTCATCATAGAAGTGTATGATGAGTCATATGTCCTACAGATTGTATTCATAAGAAATTTGAGGGGCTAGATGGAAATCAATCATTGGAATTAGGAAATAAATAATAAATATTATTATTTATTATAATATGTAAAATTTTAAAAAACTGAGGTGGTTGGGTCTGTCCATGGATGGGGGAAGAAAACCAAATAATTTACAAGGTCACCATAGAGAAAAGTTTGAATAACAACTGTTATGAAACCAGTTAAACGGCAATCAAAAAGCAACAATAACAACAACAATAAACAAAAAAATAAAATAAAAAAGCTAAGATAATATTTGATTTTAAGGCTAAGGCTAAGGCTGCCAGACAGAAGACCTAAGGACAAAAAGGAAGTTGTGTCCTCCTTTTCCTGGACATCTAGTAATCCTATCACCAGATACTTCATTGCAGTGGGTGACAACTATTGAATATGGCCATTTAAACACAGATGAAATAATGCTTCCTAAAAATTCTACTCAATCAGTACATAGTTGACACTTGTTTTTCTTAACTTTGAGACCCGAGTCTTTAAATCTCTGAAGAACCAACCCCAGGCGCTCCCTTAGTATTTCTTGAGTCGGAGCAGCAATTAACACGTCATCAAAATAGGGGAAAACGCCTTTTATCCCCTGTAATAGTCTTTCCATCAAACTTTGAAAGATTCCTGGGGCCAAGCTTACTCCAAATTGGAGTCGGTTACATTTAAACGCACCTCGGTGCGTAATGATCGTTTGGGCCTCTGCTGTTTTTCTGTCTACAGGCAGTTGTTGGTATGCCTGGGCTAGATCTAGTTTAGCGAAGACTTTTCTGCCCCCCAGGGAATGGAGAAGGTGTTGTACCACCGGTACCAGGTAAGCGTTTTGCTGCAAGGCATGATTCAGGGTGGCTCAGTAGTACCCACAAATTCTTAATGATCCATCTGGCTTGATGGTGTCACGATTGGGGTTTCCTAGGGAGAATGGTCGGTTGGTTCTAACACCCCCTGGGCTATTAATTTATCAAGCTGCTCGTCAATCTTTAGTTTAAGGGCAAATGGGACTCGACAAGGCTTAAGGCAAATGGGAGCTATTTCGGGGTTGAGGTTAAATGATATTGGGGTCCCCTTGTACTCGCCTACTTTGTCTGCAAAGACGTCCTGGAATTCTTGGACGAAAGCCTCTTCCCAGTCGTTGCTGCTGGTTCGGTGAATGCCAGCCACTTCAATTCCAAGTGGAGTGAACCATTGGAGGCCTAACAAGCTAGGCCGATCCCTGTCGACTACAGTCAGGGGTAGAGATGCAGTATGATTTTTAAAGGAGACACGGACTTGGCTGGATCCAATGACTGGAATTCGATTTCCTTGATAATCTTTGAGTATGATTCTTTGGAATCGGAGGTCTTGTTGCCAGACGGTAGGGATGAGTTGCTTGAGGGTCTTCCAGGAAACCATCGAAAGGGACGATCCTGAATCAACTTCCATCATGCAAGGCTGGTTTTCGATGGCCACCTTCACCCGGATCTTCTTGGCATCCAGTGATGAGGCATGACCAATCGTAATAGTTTGGTGTGCTTCTTCTCGCTTCGTTGAGTGGTTTAGGGGTCTGTTTCTGTAGGAGTGGTTGTTCTATTGGTAGTTCAAGGGTTCTCGCTTTGCAGGATGGCTTCCTGTAGATTGGCGGTAATTACCCCCCCTCGGGTTTTGGCTGGGTCCTTGCTTGCGTCTACAGACCCGTCCGATGTGGCCTCTTTTCCCGCACACATGGCAGAGTGCGTCGAGGAATTTGCAGTCTGATCGGGGATGGTTTGCCCCACAACCAGCACATTGGTACTGCGATTTCTGGCGTTGGTCTCGTTCAGACCGGAGCTGGTTGACCTCTTCTTCATCACTTTCTGATGACGATTCAAGGTCCTCGTGGTGGGCTGTCATTGCCGATTCTTCTAAGTGAGGTGAAACTTCGCTGGCGAGTTGGCGAAGTGGAGCGTGGGTGCGGCGCATTCGAGCAGCCGACTTCCTAGTTGCTTCTGCTGCGTAGCGTCAGCGATGGCATCTTTAAGGCTAATGTTGCCTTTTGCCATCAGCTTACTCTGCGCGCCTGGTGCATCTAATCCCAGAACTATTCTGTCTCTCAGGGCTTCTTCAAGGTCGGAAAACCCGCATAGGCCTCCTAAATTCTGGAGATCCGCTATGAAATCTGCAACACTTTTGCCCTTCTGCTGATCTCTCTGGTAAAATTCATGCCTTCTCATGAGCATTGGTATGGTCGGTGCATAGTGGGCCCTTAGCAGGCGTTCAAGGACATCCCAGTCCATGGACTTCACTTCTGCCGGTTTTGCTAGTGCCTTGGCCATCTTGAATATGGTTGGCCCGCAATGAGTTAGGAATACCACCCGTTTCTTTCTGGTAGTGGCATCCTTCACATTGTTGGTCTCCAGAAACATCTGGAAGCGATCCATATATGAGTCCCAGTCTTCTTGTGCCGGGTTGAATGGAGCGGGTGGTATGATGCTGCCAGACATGGTTCTGCTGTTGGTGCGTTTCAGCCACGTGCTCTGTATCGTTCTGTAGTGTTCAGTCAGCTCTGACGTCTCCACATCCCACCCTCATCGCCAGTGTTATGTTCGGTGCGTGGCGCAAGAAGCAGAGACGAGTCGATGAACAGTGAACTTCAACTCTTTATTTAACATGGTGCAACAGCTCTGAAAACGGCCTCAACAGCCCCCTTTATATTGGCAAGCTCTTGGGTATTTAGCCAATGAAAACACAGGAACGCTAGCTCTTTTAACCAATGAGAAAGGCTCGTTAATAGCCAATCAGATTCTCCTGAATGGACCAATCCGATATCACTATTATCGGCCAATCAGAAGTGCAGGGCCAGAACCCTGCACTTTGCTTTAAGGTTTCAACAAGCTTTATTCAAACACTTTTATTAATTCACAACACTTCCTGTGAACTATCTTTATCTTGAGCAAATATAAATTGGTATGGGAGTAACCATGCTGCTTTAGTCCCTCTAATATTTCAGTGCTACTTTATAATTTCACTGCATATATAACCGAAGATTTTTCTTTCTTTAGTCAGCTGTCAAAAGCAACTCCATTCATTCTCTAGAACTCTTTTCAATTACAGCTTTTTATATCTTTAAATTAATATTAAAACTATTTAAAATTAATATTATGTTTTTAATCAAAGGCTTTAGCCCACATACTAAAGCTATTTTTTCTCAATTAGGAACAGGGGTGAAGGAGTCTTATCAAAGTTTATTTGTTCATATCAAAGCCCTTATTTGATCTTCTGAACAAGATTGACGAATGCACAATTAAGAAATTCCTCGCATACTTCTTTCCCCAAAGGACAAAAAAAAAAACCCAAACCACCCAACAACCTGCTAAGACCTATTAGCATTTCAATATATTTCTCACCTCAGGAAATGAATTGGCTTCCCAGGCTAATTTAGAAAAATATTTCATACACATGAATATCCATATCATGTGTCACAGCCCACAATACCACAGGGTGTCTATGTATTTGATTTAATCTGTTGAGGATTGAACAATCAGAGTATTGCGTTATAAAGGTCAAATATCCACGTTGCCTTTTAGCTTTTCCAAGACGGAGTATTCAGCAATCTGAAAATCCTGCACCACTCTAAAGAGAGGTGTGCTATTGTCAGTATGAAGCCACACTAGGGCTCATCTGACATGTTGAGAGCTGCATTGCAGACAGAAGTGAGACCAGGTCCAATTTTGGGTGAAGAATTCAGGAATTTTAAGAGGCCTGGCTGTGAATGTATTATAAAATGTTGCCATTAGTGTTCTTTTAAAAGACACGTACACCAAAATCAGAACTACAAAAATGCCCTGACATACAGGAAAACTTATCTTGCAAGGACATGACAACTTTAGCTAATCACGCCATAGATAACGCCCGGCTAGCTTGAAAAATCCTTGAGACATGTCAGTGATATATAGTCATGATATATGAGCTATGCATTCCTTTGTTTTGTAGATATGGCATAAACTGCTTATTTCTTTGTTCTTTGTACTCCTAACCCCTCCCTACCTAAAGAACACAATAAAGGAGGTTGTAGCAGAGCAATCGGGGCCGGGACCACTCCATCTGCCCCAGGCGTGATGTGCTTCCTCACTTCTAGCATCTAAATGTCTGGTGTCTTTTCTTGGTGCCTAAATTCTGGTCCACCCTCGCGAGGGTCCCGCCAAAACTTAACGGACTAGAAGAAGAAGGTCTGCCGGGCCGGTCGCTCAACGCGACACCTGGCAATCCATTAGAGTCTTAGATAGAAGATACGTTTCAAATAAAGGACTGTAGTCTGATAGTCATTTATTACATTTTTATTCCATCTTTATTCCTTTATAAATAACTCAAAGGGGCAAACATACATAATACTCTTTCCTCCTCTTGCATCTGTCTTTACACAAAAGGAAAAAAACAGTCCAACCAATCAAAACAAACAAACCTGTGATATGCAAAATAGGAATGTAAATCAAAATAAGCAAGAAAATTGTAAGGGAACACCTATTCACTTTAGATGAATTCAAATCACCAGGACCAGATGGATTATACCACAAGGTTCTGAAGAACTGGCAGAGATGATCCACTGAATTATTATTATTTTTTCAAAATCCTGCAGCACCAGGGAACTACCAAATGCCTGGAAAAGAGCCCATGTAGTTCCCATCTTCAAAAAAGGACAAAAAAAATGGATCCAGGAAACTACAGACCTATCAGCCTGACCTTAATACCAGGGAAGATTCAAGAAAAGACAATCAAGCAATCAATCTGCAAACACATAGAATGCAAACAAAGTCATAACCAGAAGCCAACATGGATTTGTCAAAAACAGACTAATCTTATTGCATTCTTTGACTATGGATATGCTATGGATATAATTTACTGGGATGTCAGTAAGACATTTGATAAAGTAGTCCAGAATCTAATACTTGATCAGATAGAAAAATGCAGGTCAGCATCACCACCAGATGGATTCATAACTGCTGACCAATCACACTCAGTGTGTGGCCCTTAATATTTCCTGCCTACTTTGTTCTTTTAAAATTTGCCCAATGATCAAGTGACTCTGTCCTATATCAAGGTAGCTTAACTAACAATTAATGCATATGGTAGCATTTTCTGTAAAATTAAGAAAGCCTCAGGAGGATTTGGAATAAGTTTATTTCCTTATTCAACAACAAAGCCTTAAATAATATATTTGCCCAACATATTAAATAAAACGGATAAACTACATTTTTGATCGATACAACATTTACATCAGGAACATAACATTTATCTTTAATGTAGTTTTTGTTAGCATGTTGTCTAAGTCTTATATTTGTGGTTTATAGCTTATTCTAACATATTAATTATTTTTTCACAGTTTTACTAATATTTTAATTTTAGTTCTCTAGAACAAGAGAAAGTTTCTTCCCCTGAGTTCCTCACCACCACCAAATATACCCACCTCCCTGAATATTTAGCAATTCCATCACCTATAAATATGGCAGGAATTTTTAGATGCAAATGTGTGTGTGTGTGGGGGGGGGGGGGGGTTCCAGCCAGGGTGATGAGTGAATTGGCTCCATTTCTCTGTTTAGAAAGAAAAGTGCCTGTCACCTAGCAATCAATAAGAATTCATTTGGATTTCAAAGCAAATGGCAAGCAATCAGGAAGAATTCATTAGGGAGTTTGTAGGCTATGTCATACACTCTTCCACAGCAATCCCACCATCACTCTGCATTCATTAGGTGCTATTTTCTGTTGGAAATAATGAGCTGTGGAAACACTGTTAGCAGAGACTAATGGAATAAAAATGCATTTTCATATTGTAAATACTTTCTGTTAGAGATCTTCACTGCTTGTACAGAAAAGATATAAAAGAACATCTCCTCTCCCTATCCTTTGACTGAACTTTTCTGGTTGAATGAGTACACCTCAATTAAGTATCCGATTAGAGATGAACAAACTCAGAATTAGAATTTTTAAGATCCTTCTGACTTTACTGCCTTCAAAATGTCAATGGTTTAATTATTGCATTGTTTCCAACTGAGTACCGTTTATTCAGGGATGCAGCTATTTAGCCCGAGTTTTACTGTAATTGGATCTGTGTAAAATTCCTCATCCATTATTACAGTGGCGGTTTTTATAGGACATTTTTACTTTGGACAAAAAGATCCTCCCCCCTTTATATTCTCATCTTCTCTCTGTGTGTGTTTTAAAGAACTTTAAAGAGCTTTTAAAAAATGTTTCTTGACCTTTTTAAATGTGGTCTTAAAGATTGTTTGTCTTGGATCCAATAAGAGACAAAGTGATATACTTCTAACAGAAACCCACAATGGTGTCTGCCAGAAAGCATATTCTAAATAATGAAGCACATCTGGGTGCATCTGAGCACCCAGAAGCTTCCAGAGGAAGGGCTAGATTTCCTTGGTTCTGGTATAAAGAACAGTCAATGTTGCTGTGGTTTTTTTATAAATGGATATTGTCAAGACCTCATGATTCATTGCCAAAGATTCATTCAGCCATAGCCAGTCATCTGCAGAAAGAGGGCAGTTGAATCATTTTGTCATGTCAACTAAATTTCATTTTTGCTTTTGTTGAAATTCTTTGCTCCTTTGAATGGATATTCAGACCGATAGATGAGAAGGTTACACCATTAACATAGAATCATAATAAATTCAAATGCATAGAAATTTTCTGTGTGAAGTATGATCCATCTCTATACATTTGTTCTTTTGTAATAGGAAATGTTAGCTCTTAACTCAGGGGTGATCTCTGCAATGCTAATGGAGAAAGGACTAGGATTTTATTTGTTTGTTTGTTTGTTTCTTTATCAAATTTAGAATCACCCCCCCTTCCTCACACAGTGACTCTGGGCAATTGATATTATATATATTTTACAGGTTCCTTTCAATGCAAACCGTCTGATTGTCTTTTTCCTGTGTCTTTTATTAATTGAAATATTTTCTTCTGGAAGCTCATGATGGCATATGACAAGGTCTTTTTCAAAGCTTTTCTTCACATCAGAATATGCCAGGTATACTGAGATGATGAATCAGACTGGTGTAATGGCCTGGTGGTGAAGTCACTTGCCTCTAACTCAGAAGGCTGAGAGTTCAAGCTTAGATAGTGGCAGATGTTTCTCTCCAAAGGCACAGAGAAAAATATATAGAGAAAAATATATATCTGTGAACTCCACATAGGCCTCAGGAAAGGCATCTGCCCAGTAAATGCTCAACTCTATCCAGTTGCCCTGATTCTACCCCAAACTAAGGGATTACAGGATCATAAAAAGCGGGCTTTATTGAGATGATGGATAGTGACTGGACCAAAGTCACCTTGCATACAAATCCTGCATAAAAAATCACTGGATACAAGGTCAAGTTGTGTCCATCCCATGTTAATTATTAGTTTCCACAGTCATCCATATAAGAGACTCATAGTTATGAAGTATATGCACTAAAATATATGTGTAAAATATAAATATGTCCAATAGTAGCTTTCATAATTAGATAAGGGAATAAGAATATATTTTATGATTAACAAATGTTTAGTTAGAATTTGTCTAATATCTGTTGTTTCAGTGTTTGGTTGACACCATTTAGGCCCTTCAGTCAATCTGCTATTTGCTCTAAGATTTATTGACAAACAACAGCCAATCATTTCTCCTTTAGTTCCCTTCAGCTCTGAAATCCAATATACAAAAGACTGACTCTTAAATGAAACAGCTTTTCCCAAAAGACTGTTTCAGCCAAGATTATCTATTCTCCCCCTTCCATTTATATAGGTGTCTATGTACATGTATGTATGTCTATGTACATGTATGTCAGGGAGATATATACTGTAGTATATATAATACTGTATCAATCCAAAATGATTTCTCATTTTAATTAAAACTGCCTCCTAAATGCAAATGTCACTGAAATTGAGATTAATGTGTAAATTGCTTCTTAGATGATCTGCCCAAACATGCTAAGGATAGCAGAGACTGTAATACTAAAGTTGGTAATCCTCCCTCCCCCCGTTTTTTCTTTTTTTGGAATACCATTTAAAGACCACAAATATTGTGGTCAGTTTTACTGATTATTGCAGCAGGGTGTCAATTTTTAGTGTGTGGGAAGTGCAGCATGACCAGTGAAAGCTCAGATCAATTTCACATCTTTCTTCTGTTGTTTATTAAATTTTTTCCACCACCCACAAGTATCAACATATTAACCTGTAACTCCAGCATCTATAACTTCTTCCACCCTGCATTCTTGAAATGTGTGTGATGCTGTAGTGGCATCAAGTCTACCAAGAAGTGTTATGCACTTGGAGAAGAGAAGCTGTTTTTATCAGTTCCTAATAGTTTTAGAATTCCTCTTCTGGATATTTAGATCAATCCATATAGAGATTTCAGTTAGATTATAAAGTAAAAAACAAACAAAACTGCAACTAGTCTAAGAAAACTTATATTACCAGAGGCTCATGGTTTTAATAAGCAGTTTATGGTTTCTAATAGCTAGAATAACACCAACCATCTGGATTGAAGCAACACAGAACACCTCATTATGTTAATGGAGATAATGTCTTTCTTTCCTCTTCCCTGACTAAAATCCTTATTTTACTCCTGATTCCAAGACTTTGGTAAAAATATTCAAGTATTCATACTGAGGCAAATATATCCAAGTCAGGTTCAGTTCAGCTCCAAGACATTTCTATTCCTCCTATTTTTCTTTCAAATTTCTTTCATATTTCTCCTAAGAAATGCTACGGCTATTAGCATTTCAATATATTTTTCACCTCAGGGAACAAATTTTGTTGACTGTAACATGGAAGTGATTTGTGATTACCTTCATTCTGGTGTTTTCTGAGCTTGCTTTTCCTCCTGTTACTCTGACAAGTTCAACTACAATTTCAGCTGGAAAATTGTAGACATCTTGAACTAAGCCAGATCCAAAAATGCAAAAGAATACCTAGAAGCATGGTATTTCGACAAATCAGTCATAAACAAACATTCAGACAAATCACTCAAGTGGCAACCAGAAGGAAAGGAAAGAGACAAGCAGACTCAAACATGTTTTTCTTCACAAAAACCAACACCCAGGTAAGCAGAAACCAGCATCAAATAAACAAGACCAATTAAAGAGGAAATCAAGTACTATCCAAAAAGCAATCAAGAAAGAAATAATACCCAATTAAGGCTAGTCTGATAAACTACCACATATCAGCAGGCAATAAACTGCACTTCACCCCGCCCTCACCCCCCCCCCCCCCCAAGGATGTTACCTAGTCTGGTGAAATGTCTGTAGGAAGGGAAGCAAGTTCAGAGAACAAGAACCCTAAAATTCAACCCATATTCTCCTCTCTGGCACAGCCAGGATTATCTGATGGATAGTCTCCCATCCAAATAAGACCAGCCTGATTCTGCTTGCCTTGGACTATAGACGAGGGCAACCAGACAACAACCACTGCTATAATCAGTATGTATACATTTTCTTATGGACCACAATCACACAATTTCCTTGTGCTTTATCTACGTATACCAGGCTAGGAGTATCAACCTACCTATTTCTCCCAGCCAAGTCTCCATTACATTACTTGAGGAACCATCTTTTTCCAAGAGTCCCTACCCATATAATTCAATCCAACAAGATTGGACATGCTGCAGATTCCATCAGTCAAAGAGTGTCAACTGGCACTCTAGAAGACAGGACTCTGGTGGAATATTCTGCTTTATGGAATATTCTCTCCTTGGAGATTAGAATGAGCCCAACACTGTTGGACTCTCATAAAGTTTTTTAAATTGTGCCCCTGGCTCTTGGTGTAAAGGGGGTCATTTCTTGGCTTTACTGTTAGTTGATTTAGTATCTTGGCTGCCATATGTATTTATTTTTTTGGATGTTGTTATTGTTTTAACAGTTTTAAGGTTTTAGAGTTGTAAGTCACCCAGAGTCATTTGGCTAAGATGGGCAGCTATAGAAATATAAAAGAGCAAAGCTGTATTCATAGCTGAAATCACTTACTAAGGCTTAAAAGATACAAGGGTGTTTTGTTTTTTTAACCACTACTGAGAAAGCATTTACTGTATTATAAAATGCAAGAGTTGTTTTATAACATATATGGTACCAGCATTCCTTAAACTTTTAAGTATCTGTAAATACTGTTAAGTACGTTGCTATATTTTTGCTTCTCTATCTACTATTGTAGCCCATTGAATGGCTCTAGTAATGGACCGTTATTTTATGATGATGACACTTGATTTATAATGCTGTGTTTCTGTTCATATTACTCTCTGATCAAGTTCAGGTAGGGAATCTTCATTTATCAGGAATGCTACTTGAAATAATTCAAAATCTGTATTCAGATTTCTGCTGAATATTAGTGCCAAATCCCTGCAAAATGCTAATTACCCCCGAATGGAAGGCTTTTGTTTCTACATTGATTGCTTTGTAAAGGGAGTATTTCTCAGCCAACTCTGTGTTGTTCTTCCTTTCTCTGAACAATACTTGCTCTTGATGGAACTGGCTTCAGACAAAAGGCAATGTTACAGCTTTAATGAAAATTTAAAAGTCAATGAGACACAAACTGAAAAAGAGAGAGGAAGAGAGAGAGAGATGACCCAGGATGAGAATAGTCCAATGAATAAATTCAAATCATTTAGAGAATGTTTGGAAAGATCAGAAGGGCACCTTTGCTTGCAGCATTTTAACGAGCCTTGGAGAATTAGCAGGAAGCCTGAAAAATGAATGGCAGTGGCAAAGAGTAATTCGGTCGCCATCACTTGAGGGTGATGAATGAGGATGTGTCACAGCCTCTGGAGAGAGGAGTAATCTTTTCTAAAACAATTGTGTTTAGTCTACACAGGAGGGAGACATATTGCAACAGTGCTGATGCTGGGGATTAATGAAATGTTCATTGGATGCATTTCAGAATTGCCTTTCTGGATCAAGCCAGGGATCAGAATAGCATTGTTCTCTATCAGGTTTGCTAGATCCTTAGAAGAAGACCTGACAAAGATAGCAACTCTACATTAATATTCTTAATAGAGAGCTATTAAGTTTGAGCTTCTGCTTGGCTTAGGAAATGGGAAATGGATATTTCAGTGCTAAAAGTCAAATATACTCAGTAATGCTCAAAATGGGTATCAACTACTAGTTGTTCTCCTGGCTGCTATTCCCCATGCCAATTTCACTGAGAAATAGAGCAGTCTAACAAGGCTGACTAAAAGGTCTTTGTGGATCATCAATTTGGTAACAAAAATGCAAAGACAATATATTCTATCTTTCATTGTTATTTAAACAAACTGCAGAACCATTTGCTGCAGGGGAAAAAAAGAGTCCAGCAGGGGAAGAGATCAAACAAAAAGAATGTTGCAAAGATATTGGATCTCTCAATCCATTTTTGCTCTTCTTCTTCTTCTTCTTCTTCTTCTTCTTCTTCTTCTTCTTCTTCTTCTTCTTCTTCTTCTTCTTCTTCTTCTTCTCCTTCTCCTTCTCCTTCTCCTTCTCCTTCTCCTTCTCCTTCTCCTTCTCCTTCTCCTTCTCCTTCTTCTTCTTCTTTTCGTACAAGAGAAAAAGAAAGATGCACCATCAGGAATCAGGACAGGCTGTTTATATTCTATGTTGCTCAGAACAATTTGAATAAAAGTGTTCACATCGTATGTGCTGCATCTTAATGATGCTTGAGTTGTGTTTATAATGCTTTTTTTAAAAAAAGGAAAAAAGTTTGTTTTGTGGTTATTGTCAACACAAGTATTTTGAGAGGATGGGGAATCTTGTCAAAAACATCTTTCATGAACTCTCTCTCTTTAATTTTTTTTAATTAATTTTTTTATTGAATAAAGCATTAAAAACAATGAATGTGGTATAATCATCCTGACAATCCTGTTTGTCATACATATCTCTGATATCTATCATATAATACATATTTACATTACATATATATATTTGTACATTTCAACAAATTTCCATTTTTATAGTTTTCTATCCTAACAACCTTGTTTTATTTTAATTCTGAGTCCTCCCTTTTTCCCCACCACTGGTAGAATTTATCCCATATAATATTCAGTCTCATCCTTATTTTTTATTTCCAAAGTTAATTTGTCCATTTCAGTGCATATCCATATTTTTAATTACTTCACTTTCATCGGGAATTTCTTTATCTTCCCACTTTTGAGCATAAGCTAACCTTGCTGCCATAATCACATGTATTATTAGATATGCAGGTTCCTTATTGTATCTTTCTGTAATGATTCCTAGCAGGAAACATTCCAGCTTATACTTGACCTTAAGCTCGCCAATCTCTTCTAACCATCTCTGAATCTTATGCCAAAATTCCTGGGCTTTCTTACATGACCACCATGTGTGGAAAAATGATCCATATTCCTGGGTGCATTTCCAATAGGCAAAACATTTTAATACACTTTCATGAACTCTCTTAATCTCAGGTCCAAGACTTCTCTTATACTGGCACTGATATACATACATAACTCCTCTGTTCAAATTAAAATGTAGTTACTATTAAGATAGTGTTCTCCTTATGAGCCACATAACTAAGTTTATTATTGTGAATGCAATTCACAACAATGGAAAGCACAGGACACAGAACACATTAGGTGCATGAACATCCCAATACCCCCTTTTGTACTCCCCGCCAACGAAAAATGTGTGTGTGCATGTGAGCATGCACACACACACACACACACACACACACATGCATGTTATGCATAGTTTGGCATGCTATGAAAAGCCGATGTAGTCATATGCTCCTGGTTATGAGACTGTAGTTTTGTTTGTCCCTTGGAAACCTAATGCAAACTACAGTATTGGGGACATAAGAATGTTCATGTTGGACTAAACTGTCCTTTTATTAGTGTCCACATCCAAATCCTTTAATAAATGTCAAAACAAAGCATCTCATCATTCACAGATATATATCTGATAAACTTAAAAAGATAAACAGATCAGAAAATTATTATTGTGCACTGTCCAAATTATTTTGTTTTAAATGTTACAACATTTTTACATTTTTTTTTACTCTGCTCATTTTTGCAGATACAGACCAGGGAGGAGTCCATAACTCACTGACATAGAAAATTATTTTTATTCAGAAGGTCCTATGTTCAGTCTTTGGGAACTCATTATACAGGCCTTAAAGAAGATTGGAATAATTGAGTTGATCTCCAAAGATTGAAATACTTTGTAACAGTGAGCAATACTGGAGAAGGCTGGTGGATTCAATTTTGGTAAGATAACTGAAGATGATTTAAAAAACTGGAAGTCAGTGGGCATGGTTAGAGGTGAGTTGTATTTTAAAATATATAAAAACTGAATTAAGATTAATGATGTTCTTTGGTGTGGGCTATAGCAACATGGTTTAATATGACAGCAGAAAAGCCAGAGATTAAATACAAAGTATTATCTTGCTGACTAATTGTCTACTGTTGCTTTTAAAGTTCAATTACAACCATCTTTAATAGATTTGGTTGGGAGAAATGAACACTTATGTGCTGAGATGACTCTGACTGAAAACTCATGGTTTTCCCATTTCAATGTAGATATAAAACAGCCTATAGGAATATGGAATCCTGGAGACTTGTTGAATTACAATTCACATGATCAAACCTACTCCTCTCAAACAACTGTGTGCTGCAGATAGGTGAGGGAGGCTGTTAGAAATTAAAACTGAGAGAAGGGAAGCAGACAAACAATATACATATTGAAACAATAGAAAACTATGATAATAGAGGACACACAGTGATGGGAAACTGATAGAAGAGAGTATCTGTGGTTCAGAGTTGAACTGGGGAGGGGGGTGTTCCATGCTGCCCTCTGAACTTGGTTTTTTTCTTGCAGACGTTTAATTACCTAACTAGATAACATCATCAGTGCTAGAAGGGAATGGGGCTTTCTTTATTTTTATAAACTAATGGCTTGCCCTTTCAGTGTTGGTGGGGGTGACAGTACATAAAAAAGAAGGCAAATCTTACTTCCTTCTAGCACTGATGATGTTATCTATTTGGGTAATGAAACATCTTCAAGAAGACAACAAAGCTCAGAAAGTACCAAAGACTCCACAGTGGGTATATTCTCTCAGTTGCTATTCCCAATTTTGTCTTTCCATTTTAGGACATACTGTGGTAATAGAAAAAGAAAAAGATGGTGCTTTTTCTTTTCCATTTCTTCTGCCTCTCTAGGTCCTTTCCTATCTTGGATATTACAAAATATTGTTTTCCTAGGTTACTAATCTGAATCAGAACAGCAATACTAACAACCAGCATGAGATGCATCTAATTTTTGGGAAAACACAATATTAATTGTTTAGCATTGATTGATTGATTATATGCCATCAAGTAATTTTCAATTCCTAGTAAACAATTATTTAGCATACCATTATCATGTTTCAACTGCCTGAAAAGAAGTAAGATGGCAGTGTGGTTTTCTGAATTATGTGACAATATAACTTACCGTATATACTCGAGTATAAGTCGACCCGAATATAAGCCGAGGCACCCAATTTTACCACAAAAAACTGGGAAAACTTATTGATTCGAGTATAAGTTGAGGGTGGGAAATGCAGCAGCTACTGGTAAATTTCAAAAATAAAAATAGATACCAATAAAATTACATTAATTGAGGCATCAGTAGGTTAAAGGTTTTTGAATATTTATTTCAAAGAAAAACAGTAAACTAGCTCTGTAAGTGGAAAAGAGAGCCAACAAAACCAATATGGTATCAACAATAACTTTAAAAGTACAAAATCCTTAGCTCAATCAGCAACCAAGCTAAAACACAAGAGTTAAAATCCTTCAAAACTGGATTCCTCCTCATATCATCTGTATGTCCAAACAGAGTCACCCTCTCCCTTGCAAGAAAAAAGCATGTGTATGTGCTGCATGTACATCCTGTTTTGGAGAGCCACCATCTCTTTCACAGCTCTCCCTCATGCCTCCATTGCATGTGCACACATGCCATGGCTCAGTAGTAGGTCAACATACAGATGTCACACTAGGTTCCCTCCTCAAAAGGAACATCCAACCTTTCTTGAGAAGTACAAACTTCATCTGTTCAGGATTGTGGTGACAAAGGTGAAGGAGGATGGGCTGAGAGAAGGGAAGGGAAGAAAAGATCATTGACAGGGAGAAAGACAGGGAGAAACATCTGGAAGTGTGAGCCCTCGAGTTTCCTTAGGGAAGACCAGACAACAAGGGGAGAGGAGAGGAGGAGGAGGAGGAGGAGGAGGAGGAGGAGGAGGAGGAGGAGGAGGAGGAGGAGGAGAGTTAAAAAAAAAAAGAGTGGGAAGCCAACTCACGCGTGCCATCAAAGTGGGTTGCTATGATATCCAGGAAGGTGTTTTGGGGAGCCAGGAGGCCCCTCATCACCGGCATTTTAAGACTTGCTCAAGGACATCGCCATCATCCAGTTGGAAGGGGGAAAAAAACCCAGAGGTATCTGAGAAGGACGGGAGCCAAGATGGGGCCCTTCGCTTCCTCTCTCCGAGACAGGCCAGGGGGAAGCGGGGCTTTCTCCGCCTGCTGCTGCCAGAGGGGTGCGGGGGGGGAGTGCGGGGAAAGGGGGTTCGTGCCGAGGCTCCGCAAGCCACTGCCGCCTCCTCCAGACGAGCGCCCTGACGGGAGGCGATCGCAGCCATGACGGCAGAGACCGTAAGGTCAGACAGAGACGAGGGGTGCCCCCGAAGAGCTCTGACTGCAGCGAAGGCGAGCGGCCACCACTTCCCCGGTGTGCGGCGGCGGGGCAACTCCTGGCACAGACTGGCCTGAAGTCCGACGTGACTCGCTGAGCCCTGCAAACAGCCGGCCAAAAGCCGAGAGGAGGACGCCCGGGCGGCTGCCGCCCCTGGATCCTAACTGGAAAGACCCCACCGCTGCCACCACCTCCCACTCAGGCAGGGTCCCCATTCCCCTGGCCGACCAGGGGCACAGCCACTTCCCACTCCTGAACAGCCCGGGCGCCGCTAGTCAGCCTCGCTCAGCGCCTGGGGCGGCATTGCAGGCGCAGCCTTTTGCAGAGCCGAGCCGGGCCACGCCTCACCTCCTTCTCTCGCTCTTCTTGCAAAGCGCCGCCGAGCTCCAAGAGTGGCTCCTTTACCCAGCAGTAACTTTCAAGTTGAGAATGCTGGGTGCTGCTGCTGCCGCTGCTGCTCCTCGGGGCTCTTGAAGCTAATCCTGGTTTGTTCATTCCCGTTCATTGGAAAGGAGAAAATAAAAGACGGCGGGGAGGGAGGGGGGCACAAAGCAGCCCAAACGCGTAGCAGTGGAAGGAAGGCGCGCTGGTGCGAGGAAGGGAGAGAGAGAGAGAGAGAGAGAGAGAGACACACACACACACAGAGAGAGAGAGACAGACAGACACACATACACACACACACACTCACTTCGCCACTTTGCACCTTGCAAATGCAAAATCCTGGGGGTTTTGCATTTGCAAGGTGCAAAGCGGCGGGGGTGGATCCCGCGTGCTGGAAAGGGCTTGACTGTATTACGGGGAGAGAGAGAGAGAGAGAGAGATCATAAGAATGGCTCTTGCTTTTTTCTTGCAAGGGAGAGAGCCTTGCTTTTTTCTTGCAAGGGAGAGATCCGCCACCACCACCTCCTCCTCCCCCTCCTCCCGAGTGAGTCTCCCCCTCAGTTTCCCCTGAAGGATCTTCTGTCGCTTTTGCCTTCTCCCTACATCTTCCCTCTGTTAAAATCCCTCCCCACACACACACACACTTATTTTCGGTCAGATAGATTTCGTGTCTGAGCATTCTCACATGGCGGTGGGTCATTTTTTTTTCAGAGGGGAATCTGACTCGAGTATAAGCCGAGGGCGGGTTTTTCAGCACAAAAAATGGGCTGAAAAACTCGGCTCATACTCGAGTATATATGGTAGTTGGCCTTGATTTGGTAGAAAGTAGAAGGTAGCTTTTTCTACATTCTCTTTAGCAGAAAAATATCCCCCTGAGCTGTTCTTGTGGCACATTATTTGACATTTCTCAGTTGCAGAGAGGTGACATCGAAGGTGAAGAGAAGCAAAAGAGCTTGTCAAGTCCATCCCTTCTGAGATTTTTGTGCTTTTATCTGTTGCAAAGAAAAACAATTCTATGAAACTTTGCTTTCCTATTCATTGCAATACATGGGAAGAGGGGAAATATGCTATTGAGGAAACTATGTTTCCCAACTATACTGGCAGGGAATTATGGAAACTGATGTATAATACAGGAGAATATCATGCCATAGAATGCTTACTTCATAGTCTTTATTCATAAATTAGATTGAAGAATCAGTTTAGCATTCTATTAATTCAACTGTATCACCATGTGTATTTATGTATACTTTTCCCATTTCCTTCCTCAATACCATCTTTGCTGCTTCTGTGAAGAAGGTCATATCTTAGTTCAACATACTGTAAGTTAAAAAGATCCAGCAAGGCAGGCTTAAAATGAAGGGAAAGCTGTAATTGTGGGAGTTTAACACTGCATAGATAGCCATCCCAGAAATGTAATCATTAAACTTTGTCAAGTGTAAAAAGGAAATGACAAAACATTACCCTAGAGCAACTTAGAGTGTCAGTGCAACAATGAAACTGCTTAAAATGGTTTCTTTGGATATTTACTTCCTGGTCTCAGGTTAGTGATTGGGCTTCATCTCCTTGAAGGCCATGGGTTCATAGTTTTTATGGGGAAGGAAGGATTAGAGAAATTCACCTTACATGACAGATTCCTGCATTTTAGCTAGCTGAAGATGAGTGGAGAATTTCTAATGAGGAAGCCAGGAAAAGATTGCAATAATTCTAGAAAATATGTGAGATGTAGCAAGGATGTTTTATTAAGACCTTCAAGTTACAGAGGTGAAATACATTTATTCCATAATTGCTTTGACCAAATGTGCACTAAGAATGTCCAGATTCCTATTTTGTCAAGTCTGGTCAAGAATTTTACTGTATGAAACACATGATACAGGTGTGAAATTGGCATTTGTGAATGTCCAGCTGTTATTAGCATATGCAACACAGCTGGTCTTCTCAACTGGAAGTTGTAATTTAGAAGCTTGTGTATGAAAGCCAACTAGAATCTCTGCCTTAGAAATATCTGAACAGAGTGCATAATGTAAGTACATCTACCAAAGTAAGTGCATAATGTCTATCTTAAAATAGCAACCATCTGTAACCTACTATCTCTACAAATGTTGACTTTCATATTTCCAGGGCTGTCTGGGCATTATGAGACTTGGGGAACAATACTGAACTGGAAGGTTGCTACATATTAGTGTTTTTATGTTCATTTGCACCCATTTATTTCAACCTGGAGGTATAAATTAAAGGAATTAGTAGAAAAAAAGGGATAGATTTCTTTAAGGAGTTTATAGGGGGAAGGGAGATTATCCTACTGTCCTTCTATTTACTTTAAATCCCTTGCAAATGTATTCAGAAAATATCTATACTTATTGTTATGTAATTCTAGAACGACTCACAGGATATTAGTGCGTCAATGAAACTGCTTAAACTGTTTTCCTGGATATTAGATGTGCAGATCTTGTTTTAGCTATTTATCCTCTCTCTCTCTCTCTCTCTCCCCCCCCCCCCCCGCCCGCCCCTCTCTCCACACACTGGATAAATAGCTAAGAAAATAAGAAATTACATATACAAGAAGATGGTGCTTTTTCATTTCCATTTATTTTGTCTCTTTGTGTCCTTTCCCATCTTGGACATTTTTGTAACACAGAAGAAAAACTCACTACTTGTCTTGCATTTGAGTACTTGTCTTGAGAATGAAGGGTATAGTATTGAAATGGATGTTGTAAAATTCATCAAACCCTATATTGATTTTAGCCACAGACACTTTGATAATCACTGTATTTACTGCTGTCTGCTGCAGAGGATTAAAATTCTTGATTAAAAATTTCTGAGCTCCTCCCCTCCCCTAAAAAACATTTTGATGTGAGAAAATGCTTCAAAGCAGAGCAAAATTTCTTATTTTTTCTTAATGGTGCTTCTCTTTGAAATATCAATAACATTCCATTTTCTGCCTTGGTTTTCTTGAACCAGAGTCCATGATGGGAATTAATGACTTAACAACAGAAAGATATGCCCTATTTTGATCTGGGTTGATCAATGCCGCTTAATGGTTCCACCCATACTTGTGAAGGCATACTAGAAGCCTTCAATATAGGCTAGGTTCAAGAGAAGTCCTACTCAACCATATCTTTCTGGAGATTAAGAAGAAGTATCTCATGCTTTGACAGAATGTCAATGCAATATTGTGAAGCCTTTGATCTTTAACAAGTGTGACAATGTTTATGTAACCAGGAAAGAGTTAGAGGGAATGAAACAATCCAGATAATGGGGATGAGGCAGGCAGAATGATGTGACCCTTTTCTCAAATCTCCCCCACCTGTGTGCACTAATGTATATTTTCATTGAAAGTTTCTATTTTTAGATATTTATAGATATATACAGTAAATATTTTAAAATGCACAGTAAAATATAGCAGATACATTAAGAAATATGCAGCAGGCTTAAAAAACAAACCTCTTAAAAAGTCCACTGAGTTTCCTTTGAGTCCTTCTTCCAATGTTTTCTCAATATAGTCTCAATATAATTGCTCTCACTGTTGCTTTCTTTCACTGTAGTCAATGGCCTAATAAATAAAAATACATAACAAAGCCCAAAATACTGGAATATTTTTAACTGATTACAGTTATTATGTTTAACATATAGATTAAAAAAAATCAATCTATTTAATCATTTCAAATATTGCACATACTTTGTTTAAACAAATTTTATTGATTTTAAAGACAAACAAACCATCATTAACCATTAAATGCAAAAAATCTCTTTCCATTATTAATTTTACAAGTCAAGTAAAATATTATTTTATGCAACATAATTCTGTTTTACACCATTTCAATATAAACATATAAATATTTCTTAACAAATTTCTCATTATTTCTCTTTTCGTATTCAATTTCATTGTTATTATTATTATTTTCTATATTTATCCAGTTTATAATCATCATCTTCATTCCTCTCTGACTTGATTACCATTATTCTCATCCAACATTCCTCCAAGGTTTTTTAATTCTCAAACAAAACATAGACACACAAAACACAAAAATATAAAACTTCTTTTAAGAAAATAGTTTGGCCCCAGATTACCTCTCTTTGTATGGACTTCAATTAAATTCGTGCTCATCTTGTATACCTTTACCTATCTTATTTAACATTCTATATCTTCTATATAACTTCTCCCCGCTTTTCGTTCTTCTTATTTCTATTTTATTTAATTCATTTTAATTTAAATCATTATATTTGTATTTTTGTCCATTCTTTCCAGATTATCCATTTATCTCATTCCCTATAGTAAAAAAAAAAAAAAAATTTCTCCTGAAATCACTAATCAGAGTATGATGCCTTTCTATCCTCCCCCTAAATTAATATTTAAAATAACACCTGATACCCAATCTGATTCTGCTTAGTGCATTCTACCTACTAACCTTTAAAGAGGAAAAATAATAAATTCATAATAATTTATGTAATTAGATAATAAATCTAAATATTAAATCTTATAACATTCCGATTGTCTATTTCAAAAAACAAGTGCTACAATTTTATTAAATTTTAAAATCTATCATTACTAAACATTTCAATATTTTAATCTTTTATTAATTCTTATAACATTCTAGTTTTCTATTTCTAATACATAATACCATCTTATGTACCTTGCAGAATCTTCTTTTTTAAAGAAATTATACCTTACCCTTTATCCCTTAAAAAAAATCCTTTTTTTCCCATCTTGTTTCATACTTTTGTGGCTTTCCCCTCCCTTTTCCCTTCCTTTCTTATTCCCCCTGGCCTTTTTACCCCCCCCCCCTACTAACCTCCGCCTTTTTAGCTTTCCCTCTCTGTTGTAATCCTTTCTCCTTTTGCTCAATAACATTGAGTTGGTTTTGCATCTTATTTTTTCCTTTCTTAAGTGTTTTTTTAAGTCTTAAGTTCTTCATTTTCCTTCCTTTCTTTCTCCTTTCTCTCTTAGTTAATTTTTTAGATTCACTGAAGATGGCGTCTTCTTCTTCTTCTTCTTCTTCTTCTCCTTCTATTTCCTCCATCTGTTGTTTTGTTTGCTGATAAATAGCAAGCGCCATTTCTAAAGAAAGGAAAGCTTCTTTCACAGCGTCCTTACTTTCTTGATATTCCTTTCTAAGTTCATCATCAGATAAAGCCATTCTTTGTTCTTCTTAGAGCAACCAAAATGTTTCAAAAGTTAAAACAATTCCTCAAAGTCCCAGAGACATCAATCAGTCCAAACAACGCACAAAGTTCTCACTTTCTCTTCCTAGGGTGGTATCAGTAAAAGGGAAAAGAAAAAAAGCCCAATCTGTATTTTACAGCCTTGTTCCAATCAATTTCTAGTCTCAAGATCTTCAAGGCATCTCCTCCAGCAAAATCTTAATATTTTTTTTTTGTCCTCTTCCTTCCCACTTATAACAAGAAGCCAAGTTTTTACTTTTTATAAAAAACAACTGGTTTCTCAATGGCCATTTGTTGATTCCATAGGGAAGGAGGGTAAACTTTCCTTTCAGCACCTCAATTTTGCCACTTGAAATCCTCCTCTGGAAACCAAGTATTTTTCAAAAAGTCATAGTTCTCAGGATTAAACGCCTCTTAAAGTCCTGGATCAGCCAAAAAACTTTCTCTTGAAAACTTTCTCCCCTCTTCCTCCTGCTCAGTCTTACCCAGCTGCCGGCTTCTTTGTGGTGGCCATTACAGACTGCCGCTTGACCGACTTGAGAAAAGGGAGTTTTGCCGGCTGGGGAGGGGGGTCTGCAACACCCCCAAACCCCTCAACAGCTCCCCCTATCTTCGGCTGCCTCTGCGGGGCAGCCTTAGCCTCCAAACCCGTCCAGATCAGAGGCACCAAAACGGCTAGCGCGGCAGGGATCGCGCAGGATCACGGAACCCTGCCGCTAGCAAAGCTGACAAACCGGAAGTTCCAATATTGCACATACTTTGGATAGCCGATGGTGTGGTCTGGAATAGATGCCTCATAGCTCTGCCCACAAAAAGTAGACCACTATTATGAGTAGACAAGTCCAAGGCAGATTGTGTACTTGGTTCACATTTGGCATATAACTTGTTCCACTACTATAGTCTGAGTTTCAAAGATTAAGTAGTGGAGGATATGATTTCATTCAAACAAAATTAGCCTCCCAGAGTTACTGAGAGTGAGTGGGCAGCCATAAAAGTCCTAGATAGATAGATAGATAGATAGATAGATAGATAGATAGATAGATAGATAGATAGATAGATAGATAGATGGATTCCCTCTCCTTTGCTCACCTCCATTCTGGAGTCAGAACTTGAAATACAATTTTCATAGTGGACTCAGAGGTGGTATTCAGCAGTTCGCACCAGTTCTGGTGACTCTCTTTTGGGAGGTGGGGCTGTACAGGAGATGACTCCATGTGGGAGGAATGTCTGTCCAACGCCGTGGTAAGAGGTGCTCCAAAGGAAAGGTGGGGACTCCCGGAGTTGCTTCAAATAGCCATGTCACCGCCGCTGCCCCCCCGCCACCATTGCCGCCACTGCTGCCGCCCATGTACTCCAAAAGGGAGGCTTTCCATAGCCAGACTGCCCCCACTGCCCTGCCCCCACTGCCCCCACCATCATCCATGTGCTCTGAAAGGGAGGGCAGATGGATGTTTTGGGGCTGCTGCTTTCTTTGTTGTCCTGCCGCTCGCTGCTCTGGAGTTCACCTGATAAGTTCTTCCAGACCAGGGGTGTGTGTGTGTGTGTGTGTGTGTGATGAGAGAGTTTTATGTGTGTGTATGAAATAGAGGGAAGGAAGGAAGGAAGGAAGGAAGGAAGGAAGGAAGGAAGGAAGGAAGGAAGGAAGGAAGGAAGGAAGGAAGGAGCAAGAAAAGAGCAAGAAAAGAAGAAACAGGAAGAGAGAGAAAAAAGAAAGAGGAAAAAGAAAGAGAAAGAAAGAAAAATAGAAGAAAGAAAGAGCAAGAAGGAAAGGAAGGGGGGGAGAAAGAAAGAGAGAAAGAAAGAGAGAAAGAAAGAAAAAATAGAAAGAAAGAAAAAAGAAAAAAAAAGAAATAGGAAGGAAAGGGGGAAAGAGAGAGAAAACTCTGTGCTATTATTTTTAATTGTTCCATTATCTATCATATATTAATATTTTACACTGTCCCTACACTTAGAGTGGTTTTACTGCCTTTCTTTTGCCCAGGTATTGTTCAGGGTTTATATGTCAATAGTCCAGAGCATAAATACATGTGTGTTTAACAGAGTTGAAAGGGACTATGAAGGTCTTCTAGTCCAACCCCCCGCTCAGGCATGAAAAACTGAGGATGCCAAACTCTGAACAGAGGTCCTGGGAACGGTGTCAGAACAGCACTTAGAAGGGCTCTTGGGCAGGGGGGACCCTATACCATTTCAGAGAAATGGCTGTCCAGTCTTTTCTTAAAAACCACCAGTGTTGAAGCACCCAGAACTTCTGGAGACAAGCAGATTCACTGGTTAATTGTTCTACTGTCTGGAAGTTTCTCCTTATTCTTATTCTTTGCTTCTCTCTCTGTTCAGTTTTCATCCATTGCTTCTTGTTTGCCTTTTGGTGCTTTGGAAAATACATTTCCCCCTCCTCTTTCTAGCAGCTCCTTAAAAGCCTGTTGCCTATCATGCTCTTGGGAAAAGCATGTGAGCCATTTCCTCCTTTCAGTGGTCCATGAAAGTACATCTACAGTATGTAGATAATAAAGTCAAAAAAAAGTGAACAACATTTTTATAGAACTATAGATATATTGAAGCTGGGTGTGACAAGGAATGGCTGAGAGGGGAGGGGCCAAGTGAGGCACCCCTTGATGTGAGTGACATTGAGTTTGCCATGCCCACCCAGTCACATGCTCACCAAACACGCCCACCTGGTCACATGACCACCAAGCCACGCCCACCAAATCAGCCACACACACAGAACTGGTAGTAAAACATTTGGAATCCCACCACTGAGTGGACTATGGTCACAACCATAATTTGTTCCATAACTTTGGTGCTTTCTTCGTCTTCTAAATGTTTCATTTTCAGGAATTTCTGTCAGGGGTCATGTTTGATCACCACCTGAGTATGTGTTCATGACCAAATTCAAAAATTTTGTGAATTTTTTGATCGGAATGTGAATTGGTCGTGGTCAGAAGCATGTGTGACCAGAGGTTCTACTGTATACATAATCACAACCTTTGAATACTATTGGACATGGTCCATTAGATCTACTAGCCTTCCAAAACAAATTACTTACTGGTAACATATGCAGTAAAAGACAATAGCACAGCTCATCAGCCGGTGCTACCATATGAGATTTATACAGCTAAGTAAATGTACACATTTATTTTCCAAATTAACCTATTAATGTAGAATTAAAAGTGTTATACTCTTAATCAGTTAACTCTTTTCCTCCTGGAGTCCACTCTTTATAGATTCATGAAACACTATGGTTCATAACAGATTAGGATCTCAGATATGCCTTTCCCCTTTGACAACTTAATGCTACCTGTCATTTCAAAGGTACAAACAGAAGACTCTGTGCTGCTTGCAAAAGATCAGTAGCTTCAAGTGATGCGTCATTAAAATTTATGGAAACATAGATGTGTTCCGTTTCCTAGTTGTCACTTCCATATATTTTAAAGGGACAAGTAGAAATCATACAAATGTCCTTCTCATAATGACATAGTGGGTATTAGTTTAAAGACAATGCTTGCTTATGAATTATGTAACCTACACCAGCAGCAGCTTTTCATTGTCATGAAAGAACATCACATCTATTGTTCTTTATTTAGTTTTGAATGCCGATTTAGAGAAAAGAACTGGTTGGATTGGTTGATATGCCAAAAGGACTGGACCATTTTGAACACCCTGAATCTTATTTTGGGATGATGTTGCTCTGTTGATAGTAGCCAAAAATGTACCCTCATGAATACAAAAACAATCAAAATATATTATTTAAAAACAGAATATGGTGTGGCTTTGTACTAAATAGGAGGTGTGCAGATAAATTTTTTGCTTCCTAGCAGTTCATTGAGATATATGAGTATGAAAAAAACATTTTTATGTTTCCCAATTCAGAGAAATTTTATGATAAAGCAGATATCTTTAAATTGAATGTTTTAAGTAGAGAGTTGAAGGTTGCTATCAGAATGCAGCAAAAGTAGTACCATACATGATTTATTTATTTGTTAGACAAATATATGCTGTCCAACTCACACATGGTGACTCTGATCAGCTTACAGATCAGTAGTGGGAATCAAAATTTTTTTACTACCGGTTCTGTGGGCATGGCTTGGTGGGTGTGGTGTGGCTTGGTGGGCGTGGCTTAGTGGACATGACAGGGGAAGGATACTGCAAAATCTCCATTCTCTCCCCACCCCACTAACCTGCTTTCTAGCTCTATTCTCCTGTGCAGAGCAACAAAAGAAGACCCAGTGGATCAGCTGGGACTTGGGAGGCAGAGAATAGATAGGGGTGGGGTCAGTCAGAGGTGGCATTTGTCAGTTCTCTGAACTACTCAAAATTTCAGCTACCAGTTCTCCAGAATGGGAACATGGGAAACTGACAGTGGTGTCCATGTTTTTTAAAGTTTTTAAAGTTTTATTTAAAACTTCCCTTCAAGTTTGAGGGAGACTCATCTGTTACACTAAAATCTGTTATTGCAAAGCTTCTTAAAACTAAAGCTATAGAAAGTAGTTAAGAAGCAAATTTCTGAAAATGATTAAGAAACGAGGCTTGGCAAACCTTGTGTTCATATAGGCAACATTAGGGCTTCGAGCTTGCTTGAAATTCCTTGACTCCCAACAGTTCAACTCACAACCTCAATTCCTGCAGTCTACTATAATGGTGTATCAGAATGATCTTGAAGGACAAGAGGAAGAAATGCTGCCAAGAAAACAATTGGACAATAGTGGGAGGAGCCCACAATTGCTGAATAATCAGAGAACTTAAGAAGAACACACGCTAATTGATCTGACTGTCAAAAAAGACAGTAGGTGATTTGTACTTGCAAGATTCATGTCAGTTCTCTGAGGTAACCATATAGGAAATGCAACCAGATGAGCTTATTCTACTTTATTTGTAATGAAAAATTAATAGAACCTTGTAACTTTGAAAGACCCCCATGAGAAACAGCTGTTTGGAATACAAATAGGCAAACTTTTTCTGGAAAGAATTTTCTGGCCAGACTTAACCTTCTGCCCACCAATCTCCATCACAATGTTGTTCTTACTCCTTCAGGGACACCTAGTTCAGCATGAATCCTCACCAAAAATCCAAATGAATACTTCGGATAGCATAGATAGCTAAGATATATTGTGTTCAAAAGGGCCCATTCACAAAACAGTTTGTGCATTGTCACATTTCTGAGACAAACTCTTAAAATTAACATTTTCATATGTACTATTACTATGTATTGTCTTATGCAGCCAGCCACTTGGATCTTTACAAAGCTTTCATAATATCATTAAAGGCATTCAAATGCACCATAAAATAATCCTG
Organism: Hydrophis major; assembly: GCA_033807585.1. Taxonomy (NCBI): domain Eukaryota; kingdom Metazoa; phylum Chordata; class Lepidosauria; order Squamata; family Elapidae; genus Hydrophis; species Hydrophis major. Next base: position 37,824,135 of record CM066328.1, on the reverse strand, counting down.
AAGCAAATGAAGCAGAGAGGCTTAAATTATTCATTAAAGCAGCTGAGGGAATGGAATGATAGAGCTACATAGTTGGCTGTAATTGGAATATTATAAGCAATCATCTAAGTAAAAGCAGAAGATACAGGGTGGATAATCACAATTTATATAATAGCACAGACTTGACAATCGTAGGAATCTTCAGGATGGCTTGTGGCTTGTAGAATTGGGAGCATTCTCTAATGCTTTTATTAGATGCTAGTGATTCAAATGTCCAGTTAAATATGACTTGCCTAAAGTGATGGCAGGGCCTAGATTATATAGAAAGAACAAACCAAATTTGTGATAATTAATCGATTGATAGAAGAAACTAGAGTCACCAGAGGTGAGTGTTCAATATTATAAAGATCATAATAAATGATTGCCAATGGCCGATCCAGATTGTCTTGTTTCCTCCCTTCCTTTCATGGTCTTAGGGACTGAGCAGATTTTCTCAAAATATGATTCTAAAATATCCTGAAACCAAATCTTATTAGTCAAAAACACCTCTTTGAATTGGAATTAGAAATCTGATGGCAACCAATGTAACAACCAAAGAATACTTACATGGGAGGACTGTCACCTACAAGATCTGATCACTACATTTTGTATCAGACACGGCTTCTGAATAATTTTCAGAGGCAACCCAATGTAGAGCATGTTACTGTAATGTAATTGAGTGATATATATTAATCATTGATTCCAGGCCTCTTGGTCCAGTGGAGTTCTGCAACTGTTGTTTGCCTTTATCTCTATACTGGCTTCAGAGATACTATCAGAAATTCAAAAGTTGTCAAAACAGCATTTTCATTGAGGATCGCATTGGAGCTGTAGTTAACCTCAGTGGGTTGGGTGACCATGGGCAACTGGGTGGATGTGGCCAACTGGGTGGATGTGGCCAATTAGGTGAATGTGGCCAGCTTGATGCCACTCACTGGACATGGCCAACTAAGTGACATGACCAGTTTGACATCACTTCCCAAACTGCTGTCATGTTTTCTTTTCGGATTGGGTAGATTGGGCCAAAGTCATGCTTGCCCAATCTTTCATCTTCATATTGGGTAGACTGGGCCAAAGCCACATTTGCCCAATGTTTCCCTTTCACATTGGGTAAACCAGGCTGAAACAACATGAGCCATCCCCTTAAACATTTTCCAGGATGGCCCTGCTGGAGCTGACCACATTGCAGGCCTGATCCGGCCTAAGGGCCTTGTGTTTGACACCCCTAGTAACCTGATCTTGTACCATTCAGAGCTTTCAAGGCAAAACCAGCACCTTGAATTGTACTCTAAAACCTTTTGAAACCTAGTGAAGCTTGTGCAGCAGTGGTACCATATAGATAAATCTTGATGTTCCCAAGATCATGGTCAACTCAATCAAAAGTCAAGGAGCTCAGGTAGAGACGCTATACAACATGGAAGCAATCTAATTGTTACAGCCTGATTTCATAAATAAAGGCCGGAAAATAATATATAAGCTTTCAAGTTACCTAGAATGCATCAGCTGTGGTGGTGCAGTGGTTAGAATGCAGTACTGCAGGCTACTTCTGCTGACTGCTGACTGCCAGCAGTTCAACAGTTTGAATCTCACTGGCTCAACGTTGACTCAGCCTTCCATCCTTCTGAGGTGGGTAAAATGAGGATCCAGATTGCTGAGGGCAATATGCTGGCTCTGTAAACCACTTGGAAAAGATTGTAAAGCACTGTGAAGCAGTATATAAGTCTAAGTGCTATTGTTATTGCTATAACGCAATATATGTAAACCAATCCAAAGAAACCAACAATCTGGCCTTTCAAAAACATAAAGTGAATTAAAAATGTTCATGCAACAAGCTCTACTGATACAGTACCAAGTCATGGCCATGTAACAACCATGCTTCACAAACTGTGCTTCACAAACTTGCCAGTTTACTTCTGCATGCAATTCCAGGTCCTAGTTATAATCTACAATGATTTACATAGCATACATAGGGCCTGGGGATATCTTTTCTTGAATGCTGTTGCTTTGTTTTTGTTTTTTTAATGCAATGTTTTCCCCAGAGTCAGTTGAAATTGGGCAATGTCTTAAGCCAAACAAATAAATATTTTATTCTTAAAATGAAAAAAAAAAAAAGAGAAGGTTGAAAATATTCTGGTTTGATTCCAGAAGATTGTGGGAAATTTTCAGGTTATATCTTAACTCACTTAAGATCTGTTTGATGAAGACATCAAAAATTATTGATCCTTATTTTTTTTGAAAATATGACATTATTTCTTTGCTTAGAATGACTTCCCTCCCCCAATCTGTTTCAAAAGATTTCACAATCATGCAGCAAAGTTGGAGAAAAAAATAGAAGGAAATGTTAATCATGTATGAATCTGTGGCATTTGAAAGCCTCATTTCAAATACAGATTATCTAAGAAAAATGCAATTTACCCAATGCCTAAAAACATGATTAATTTTAAAAATATAGTGCTCTTTACTGTAATGGGGAAAACCATAAGCCGCTGACCTTGGAACTTGCTCAATTTACTCTCCAGTTGGTCTCTATTAATTGAACAAGTTGATGTTTGCCCTGCTCTCCCCTCTTGTGTTTTATTTTTTTAAACTAGAGTTGAACTGGATTAACCTCCAGTTCAAGGATATTTGCAACTGTGGAGAGGTATGGAGATGGCCTGAAGAAAATATTCAGAAGCCATTATAAAAACAAGAACAGAAGTATGCCCTGAGCCTCAGGAAAGGAAATTGTTCAAGCTGACTCCTCCTTGATTCAGTGGGATATAAGAGGGAAGGCAGGAAAATACAAGCAGACTTGTAAGGTTGTGTTACTGGAGCCCATCTTAATAAAGTTTAGTTGAAATCTTTCTGTGGAATTGGTTTCCTAATCTGGTTAACCTCGCAGGGCTGACACAAACAGAGGACTATCTGCCAATAGTTTATGAAATAGTATAGAAGGCTGTTCTCTATAACAGAAACAGCTACCTTACCACTCTACATTGCAAGATACTCATGCGTAACAAAAGTTTGGAAACCATTAATGAAAACAATTTATTTTTCTGATGAGACATAAAAAAGAAACTTTATGTTGATATTTTGATTTTTAATTCATTTTGTTATTCTGCTGTTAAAACTGGAAGACAGCTTAAAGATCTTCTAAATTAATAGAAATAAGTACATTTACTTTTCTTAGTGAGTTGATGGGTTGCTGTCCAGTGGCCCTTTTCAGCTAGTTAATTCTTATGGATAAGAGTTGCCCAGAACAGTTATCTTCTTGACCACTCTGACAAATTAGAGCAACATTTTGTAAGCAACATTGCTCTTATTCACTTGAGTCTAGGCTCCACTTGGGTAGAATGATGTGTAATTGGTGCACCATCCTGTCATCCTATCTGGTATTCTTTTGGAGGCCTGTAACCCAAAGGAAGTAGATAAGATGCTCTCTGGGATGTTCTCAGCTATCTCTACCTCTCTAGAGATGCTGTGGAAAACTTGTCCTGGAGGCTGTGAAGGTCTGGATGAGAAAAAGAATAGGCTGAAATTGAACCCAGCAAGATGAAACTATTGTTTCTATACCAGACTCCGGCAGTGATGACTCTGGATGAGGATGATCTAGCCCTAAAGGATTAGATTCAGCAGTGGGATCTTACCTGTTCCATTACCAGTTCAGTGATTGTGCAGATGTGCACAGGTACATGCACCTAACCCACGCAAGCAGCTTTCCCCACACCAGCTGAGGCCTGCAGCACCAATCAGCTGAGAGGATAAAGAAGAGAAAAGTGCAAGGGCAGGTGGGAAGGCCGATCCTGCACTTTTCTCTTGTTTCTCCTCTCAGCTGATGTAGGCAGCTTTTTTTCCCTCTTCTCAGCTGATCCTGGGAGGCTTTTTTTAAACTACCAGTTCAACTGAACTGGTCCAAACCGGTAGCACACCACCACTAATTAGATTTATACTTGGGATGTTCCTGGACCCATAGCTCCTGCTGAATCAGCAGGCAAAAGACTCAGCTCTTCCTGGTGCTTCAGCTGCAGTCAAACTTGGATCATGAGAACCTTGCTTCAGTGGCTCATGTCCTCCTCACAACCTGCTTATATTACCACATGGGACACTCTACATGGGACTGCCTTAAAAAGCATCTGAAAGCTTCAGTTGGGACAAGATCCAGTGACCCAGTTTCTCATTAACAGTAACTGGTGGGATCATATTACGACTATATTGTGGGAGCTGTACTGGCTCCCTATTGCTTTGGAGTACAGTTTAAAATAATGATTTAAATATCTGCTCCCCAAATTCTTTGCAAGATCATAAAGATCTCTCTATGGAAATAAACACATGGTTCTTTCCCATTTTGGGAGGTCAAGAGGGTAAAACACCAGAAATATTTCTTGCATCTAGTGATGAAGCGTGGCCGATAGTGATAGTTTGGTGTGCCTCTTCTCGTCTCATTGAAGCGGAAGGTGTTCGATTTTTGTAGTAGCGGTTGTTCCATTGGTGGTTCAGGCGGTCCCGATTTCCAGGTGGTTTGCCTGTCTCCCGGCGGAAGTTATTCTCCCTTCGGATTGGACTGGACTCTCGCTTGCTTCTGCAGACCTTTGCGATTTGGCCTCTTCCCCCACAGGAACGGCAGAGTGCATCGAGGAATTTGCAGTCCGATCGCGGGTGGTTTGCTCCGCAACCAGCACATTGGTGCGGGAGTCTCTGGTTCCTTTGCTCTCGTTCTGAGCAGAGCCAGTTGACCTCCTCTTCCTCACTGTCTGAGAATGACTCGAGGTCTTCATGATGGGTGGTAATAGCGTGCCTCTCAGAGGAGAGCGGGCTATCGCTAGCAAGTTGGCGGTGCGGTGTGTTCGCTCGGCACATTCGAGCGGCTGACTTCCTGGTTGCTTCTGTGGCAGTAGCGTCAGCGACGACATCTGCAAGGCTGATGTCTCCTTTCGCCATGAGTTTATTCTGCGCAGTGTGGTCATCTAATCCCAGAACTATGCGGTCTCTCAGGGCTTCCTCGAGGTTTGCAAAACCACAGAGGCCTCCCAGGTTCCGGAGGTTGGCTATGAAGTCCCCAACGCTCTCGTTCTTCCGTTTGTCCCTCTGGTAAAACTCGTGTCTTCGTATCAGTGTAGGTACTGCGGGTGTGTAATGGGCCCGGAGGATCGGCGCAAGGTTATCCCAATCCATGGTCTTCACTTCCACCGGTTTGGCAAGTGCTTTAGCCATTTCAAAAATGGCGGGGCCACAGTGGGTCAGGAACACTGCTCGTTTCTTGCCAGGCGTCGCATCTTTCAGATTGTTGGTCTCCAGGAACATCTGGAAACGGTCTATATACAAGTCCCAGTCTTCGTTTGCCAGGTCAAATGGAGCGGGTGGTATGGCACCGCTGGTCATTCTGCCATTTGTTGCGTGCGCTCTTTAGGCACATGCTCTGTCTTGTTCGATGAGTACTTAGTCAGCTCTATCGTCTCCACATCCCATCCTCGTCGCCAGTGTTAAGTCCTGAGCATGGGCGCAAGGAACAGAGATGAGACATTGAATTGTGACTTCAACTTTTTATTGTGACTTCAGAACAGAGCAAATACTTGGGCAGCAGCAGCTCTTTTATAGAGCTGGCTGCTGTCAAAACAACCAATGATTTAAGTTTACCACTCTAACAAGCGTCCAATCAGAGAGACCCACTAACAGCCAATCGGACTGGCCAGAAATGACCAATCATGACTCGCTGTTCATGGGCCAATGAGAAGTGCAGGATTACGAGCCTGCTGTTAAAGTAAAGCTATTAGGGTTGTTACTGATGCGTTCGCTTAGTCCATAACAAGTTGTATTTGCCCAGTGCGATTATATTCAAAGAAATTCCACAACACATACATGTTTCTGAAATAAAAATACATTTTTGAAATAGAAACAAAAGGAGGACGTGCACTTGCATATATGTTGGCATGTGCTTTGGGAGGTGGGAATGTTAATTGGTTCTCATCTAAATCAGTTTCCTGACTGAGGGTACATAATATATAAAAGGGATTTATAAAAGGGATTTCAAGAAAGTGCTCGGTGCCAAAGAGAGCAGATGGTGGCAGACAAGCAAATTACATGAAGGAATACTTCTACAATTTCTTCTTTACCACTTTTGTATTGGGATAGCAAAGGGAAAAGAAATGGGCCATCATTCCAGTTGCTTAGGATAAGAGCAGATGTGATCATATATGCCTTCTTTCATAATAGCTTTATGGAGTAATGAGAAACAGATTTTAATAACCGTACCTTCCAAGGAATCTGAACAATCCCTGAACAATTGTCACTTGTTGATTAGTACTTTTATGTTCTTATTTCCCAAAATTCATTGCTAGGATTGTTACTTTCAAATATTCTGAAATACCGGTACTTGTTTTCTGCAATTTTTGTTTTGTGAAGGTGCTGATCCAGTGGTCTTTCATCAATCAATTTATTAAAAATTTAATCAATAGAAAAATAAATAAACCAAAGAGCAACTAGAATTCTTTGATGAATTCTTTCTTGTTTGATTTAATTCATACACCATACTTTGAAAAGGCAGCCAAGCCTTCTGATATTAAGTAACAACATTCCTACCTAGAACTTGTGACTCTTTTTTACTGAGCCATATTATAACTCTACTATAATACCAATTGCATCTGCCAGATGTTTTTTAAGCTGTGCCTTCCTATTTTTACTTCTCTTTTCTCTGAACTAGACTGTGCTGTTTCTCTGTCACATATTTGTGTATGTGGGCATATGCATAATAGTTATTTTTTGAGACCTGAATGCAACAAAATTTCATTTTAATGTATGCTGATTAGTGTACATTTAAAATGACAATAAAGTTCTATTCTATTCTATCCTATCCTAAATTAATTGATATTTTTATAGCTACATGTGGACAGAATCAAATGGACACCAACAATTCCTTAAATATGTTACCTGCTACCAAATGGGATGCATTTTTCAACTAAATGATGTGGGGTGCAAAACTACAAATGAAACAAATTGAAGCAATGCTTCCTTTGTTTTCTGGTCTTAATGTTTACATTTGTTGAGAGCTTCTATAATCCCACAAGGCATTCAGAAGATACTGATGTGCTGTAATACCATTGTAGGCACTATTGAAAAATAAACATAGAAGCAACTATCCCTTGCAGAAATATGAAAGGCTGTGTCTCTTTATCCTTTGTATTTGCTCATCTTCCAAATAATTGAAAACATCACCCAAGTGGTCAGGTTTTTTCATGTTCAAATAGGGAGGAGGGATATTTTTGCTCAATATTTGTTCTGTAGTGCATTAGTCAAGCTTCAGACATGCATGGTTTAAAGCTTTACCCCACTCATAGTGTCCCAGATTACATCTATGAAAGGTTCCATTATGTTGTATTTATGATCCTTGTCTTACTTAGTACAGAGTAGCAGGCCACTGGTATATTTATAACCTAATACAACTAGCAACATTTTCTTATGAGCTCCATTTGTTCCATTTTTAGGTTCTGTGTCACCTTCCTCAGAATATGATTATATCTAAAACATTTCTTCCACTGAGAAATTTAACTCTAGAGATTCTTCTGAATTTGGAAAGTGTTGTGATTCTTCAGAACTACTGTCAAGCAGTGTGAGCTTCTACTTTTGTTTATAACCATAATAATTCTATCAAAACTGTGGGTACAAAAGTTTTATGCATCAGCATGTAGTTAATGAAAAGACATTGCTCTTCTTCTTCAAGCATGTTTGGATCTGCTGGAGCAAATGTTGGATTATCAGTTGTCTGACTTGTGAATGTATTATTTAGTTGCAAGGAGCACCAATGTCCCCCTTGTGTGTTTATAAATCACTAGTCAAAGCAACTATGATCAGGGAGCAAACTGCAGGTGTCCTTGACATGAGTGTAGCTGTTTTTCAATAGCTGTAATTTATTCAAAGGACTTTCAAGTTTTTATTGATTATTTGTATGCATAAGCTCAAGTTGGGGATTGGTTTGCCTCCCCTTTATTTGGAAGACTTGTCCAGTTGTAAAACAAAGGGCTTTAATATTCAGAGCACATTTGCCTAGGATCTTTTTCATGGATTTATGAGACCTAATCGTGAAGGAACACATGAGAAAAGAGAAACATGCCTTTTGGTCTCCTATCTACTGGCCCCTGGTGTACAATTACAAGGAGAAAGCCTGATGTTTGCAACAGCTGTGAAAGGGGGTCATGAAGAACCATACATACATTCTCATCACTTCTGCAAGGATTTATTTATTTATTTTTAAAGCACCTGGGTTTTTTTCTTCAGATAGCTACCTTTTAAGATTCATCCATAAAATTTGTCTGCAGGGAAATTAAATATACATTTGATTGGGTATTCCTATCCAAGTGAAGATCTATGGGATTTACATGGAAGTCAAAAGCAATACAATGTAAAAAAAAGTCAAGAGGGTTTTTTTTTTTAAGGCAAATATCTGTGAGGAATTGATGGTCTTAATGTGCAATATGGAATAAACAATAGCAGATTGTTGGGAGTAGAAAGCTTCTTTTCTTTGGATTAAATTATTTCAACCTTTAAATTTGTAATGTGTTAAATCTTTTTTCATTTAATCTAAGATAACCACAATTGTGAACAATTATTTCCTGTTCCAGTAATTCTTATTACGCCAAGCTACATTGTTTAGGAGATACTTCTGATGCTTTCAAAAAGCATTTCAGGGCCTGTAAAGAGAAAGAAGGGCTGATTATGAAACTAATTTAGTTTTTTGATGAATTCTGTTTAACCTTTTTTAGAATCTAGGACATGGGTGTCAAACTTGCCATGTCACCTTGCCATCACATGACATATGATGTTTTTCCCCTTTGTGGAGCTGAGGTGGGCGTGGCCTCTGTGTGAATCATCGGGGACACAGGCTACCAGTTTGACACCCCTGATCTAGGACATGTATAAATGCTATTTACATATGAAATTGCTTTTGTGACCATCAAATAATAGGATGGGAATAAAAGTTTCATGCTTTTTATTTGCCTATTTTATTTGCTCTTGAAAATCTTGTTAGTAGGATCCAAAAAGATCAGAAGCAAATTATATGAGCTGGCCTAGCCATGTAAGCATATACTTCCCTGGCTTGTTTTCCACCTGTGTTATTTTGTTCAGTTAATCAACAGCTTACTTGATTTCTCCGGCTGATACATCCTCAGCTTTAAAACAAAGAAAGGGGAAATGGATTGCAAAAATTCAGACAACCAAACTCTGTGTTGTGAATTAATAAAAGTACTTGAATAAAGATTATTAAGAGCTTGAAGTAAAGTGCAGGGTTCTGGCCCTGCACTTCTGATTGGCCGATAATAGCGACATCGGATTGGTCCGTTCAGGAGAATCTGATTGGCTATTAACGAGCCTCTCCCATTGGTTAACGGAGCTAGCGCTCCCTGTGTTTTCATTGGTTAAATACTCAAGAGCTTGCCTATATAAAGGGGGCCGTTGCGGCCATAGAGCTGAGCTGTTACACACATAAATAAAGAGTTTGAAGTTCACTGTTCACCGGCTTGTCTCCTCCTTAGTGCCCATGCACAGAACTTAATACTGGCGACGAAGATGGGATGTGGAGATGTCAGAGCTTACTGAACGACGAAGAACTATAACAGAGCACGTGGCTGAAACGCACCAATGGCAGAACCATGTCCGGCGGCGTCATACCACCCGCTCCATTCGACCTGGCACAAGAAGACTGGATCTCATATATGGATCGTTTCCAGATGTTTCTGGAGACCAACAATTTGAAGGATGCCACTACCGGAAAGAAACGGGCAGTATTCCTAACTCATTGTGGGCCGACCGTATTCAAGATGGCCAAGGCACTAGCGAAACTGGCAGAAGTAAAGTCTATGGACTGGGACATCCTCGAACCCCCGCTGAGGACCCACTATGCACTGACTGTGCCAATGCTCGTTAGAAGGCATGAATTTTATCAGAGAAGTCAGCGGAAGGGCAAAAGTGTTGCTGATTTCATAGTGGATCTCCGGAATCTGGGAGGCCTATGCGAGTTTGCCAATCTAGAAGAAGCCCTGAGAGACCGAATAATTCTGGGATTAGATGCTCCAGGCATTCAGAGGAAGCTGATGGCGAAAGGTGACATTAGCCTTAAAAATGCCATCGCTGAAGCTACTGCAGCAGAAGCAACCAGGAAGTCGGCTGCCCGAATGCGCCACACCAACTTTGCCAACTCGCCCGCGAAATTTCACCTCAGTCAGAAGGACAGCCAATGACAGCCCACCACGGGGACCTCAAATCGTCATCAGAAAGTGATGAAGAAGAGGTCCACCGACTTCGGTCCAAACGAGACCAACGCCAGAGATCTAAGTACCAATGCGCTGGTTGTGGAGCAAGCCACCCCCGGTCAGAATGCAAATTCCTCGACGCGCTCTGCCATGTGTGCGGGAAAAGAGGCCATATCGGACGGGTCTGTAGAAGCAAGCTAGGACCCAGCCAGCCCTCGAGGGGGGCTAACTATTGCCAACCAACAGGAAGTCGTCCTGTAAAGCGAGAACCCATGAACCACCAATGGAACAACCACTCCTACAGAAACAAAACCCTAAACCACTCAACGAAGCAAGAAGAGGCTCACCAAACTATCACAATCAGTCACGCCTCATCTCTTGATGCCAAGAAGATCCGAGTGAAAGTGGCCATCGAAAACCAGCCCTGCCTGATGGAAGTCGATTCAGGATCGTCCCTCTCGATGGTTTCCTGGAAGACCTTCAAGCAGCTCATCCCTACTGTCTGGTGGCAAGACCTCAGATTCCAAAGACTCATACTCAAAGACTATCAAGGAAATCGAATTCCGGTTGTTGGATCCAGCCAAGTCCGGGTATCGTTTAAGAACCGTACAGCATTCCTACCCCTGACTGTAATTGACAGGAATTGGCCTAGTTTGTTAGGCCTCCAATGGTTCGCTCCACTCAGAATTGAAGTAGCCGGCATTCACCGAACCTGCAGCAGCGACTGGGAAAAGGACCTCGTCCAAGAATTCCAGGACGTCTTTGCGGAAAAACTAGGCGAGTTCAAGGGGACCCCAATATCATTTAACCTCAATCCCGAAATAGCTCCCATCTGCCTTAAGCCTCGTCGAGTTCCATTTGCCCTTAAACTAAAGATTGACGAGCAGCTTGATAAATTAATAGCCCAGGGTGTGTTAGAACCAACTGATCACTCTCCCTGGGAAACCCCAATTGTGACATCCATCAAGCCGGATGGATCGATAAGAATTTGTGGGGACTACTGAGCCACCCTGAACCACGCCCTTCAACAAAACGCTTACCCGGTACCGGTGGTGCAACACCTCGTCCATTCCCTGGGGGGCGGAAAAGTCTTCGCTAAACTAGACTTATCCCAGGCATACCAGCAACTGCCTGTAGACAAAAAAATGGCAGAGGCCCAAATGATCGTTATGCACCGAGGTGCATTTAAATGTAACCGACTCCAGTTCGGAGTAAGCGTTGCCCCGGGAATCTTTCAAAGTTTGATGGAAAGACTATTACAAGGGATAAAAGGCATTGTCCCATATTTTGATGATGTGTTAATCGCTGCCCTGACTCGGAAAATACTAAAGGATCGCCTGGGGTTGGTTCTCCAGAGATTTAAAGACTCAGGTCTCAAAGTTAAAAAAAAAAACAAGTGTCAACTATGTACGGATCGTGTAGAATTTTTAGGATATTTAATTGATAGTCATGGCATTCACCCCACTGATAGCAAACTTAGGGCAATCAAAAATGCCCCCAAACCCCAAAATAAGGCCGACCTCCAGGCTTTTCTAGGTCTTATCAATTTTTATAACGTTTTCCTGCCTCACAAAGCAACTGTAGCCGAACCCCTACATCGTTTGTTGGACAAAAAAGCAACCTGGGTATGGGGACACAGAGAGGAGCAGGCGTTTCGACATGTGAAAAATTTATTGACTTCTGATGCTGTTTTGATGCAGTATAACGAGACTTTGCCTTTAACGATCACGTGTGATGCATCACCATTCGGAGTGGGTGCCATTTTGAGCCACGTTTTGCCAAACGGTAGTGAAGCCCCTGTTGCCTATTTCTCAAAGACGTTATCAAAAGCAAAACGCAATTACAGTCAAATTGATAAAGAGGCCCTTGCTGTTGTGTCTGCTGTTAAGAGATTTCATGAATATGGCCGAGCCTTTACTATAGTGACTGACCACAAACCTCTGCTGGGAATAATAGCGGGAGATAGGCCAACACCTTATATATTATCTCCCAGAATGACTCACTGGTCAGAATTTTTGGTGGCATATAATTACAAGTTGCAACATCGCCCGGGGAAGGCCATTCCCACGCCGACGGATGGAGCCATGCACCACTTCTGGAGACCATTGAGGACCCCGCTCTGACAGTTACAACACTGCAGATCAAGACACTTCAAACACCGCCACTAACAGCCCAAGATATCACGATGGAAATGAAACCCGACCCCATTTTAGCACGAGTCCTCAGTTGGGTCAAGCGCGGATGGCCATTGGACCAGATACCTGATGACTACATCCCATTCAAGAATCGACAAACGGAACTATTTTCCCAGAAGGGCGGCATTATCTGGGGTGATAGAGTTGTTGTCCCAGAGTGGTTACGACGAGCGATACTAAGAACCTTGCACGATGGCCACCCCGGCATCGTGTGCATGAAAGCCCTCGCACAAAGCTATGCGTGGTGGCTGGGTATTGACAAGCAGATCAAGACATGGGTAAAAGCTTGTCACAAATGCCAGGAAGTAAGCAACACCCCTCCGAAAGCAACCCCGACTGAATGGGAAACACCGAGGGGACCATGGTCCTGTATTCATCTGGACTTTGCGGGACCTACCAAAGGACACACATTTTTATTAACGGTGGATGCCTAGTCAAACTGGCTTGAAATCCATGAGATGAGAAATACAACAACCAAATCAGTCATCAGGAAACTAGACAGACTAATTGCAACACACGGATTACCAGACATTCTGGTATCCAACAACAGGCCCAATTTACTGCGCTGTCCTTTGAACAGTACCTGGCGGACTGCTGTATTTGCCATGCGCTGACTTCGCTGGCGCATCCTGCGGCCAACGGAAGGGCCGAGCGCATGGTACAATTCGTCAAGAAAACCTTGCATAAAATGGACTATGGCAATATAGAAGACAAGATTAACCAGATACTCCTTTTGCAGCATATCACTCTGCACAGCGTCACCAATAAAACTCCTGCCGAGTTATTGATGGGATGAAAACTCTGCTCCCACCTCGACCGACTACACCCATCGTACGAACCTGAAAAACCACACGGATCAAGCGGGAATTGCCGTAACTTCCAGGTAGGCGATTTGGTTTTCGCTAGGAACTTTTTGGGCGATCTGTTGAGGGTCGAGGCAACTGTAGTCCAAGTAACCGGCTCCAGATCGTACCACGTGAGATGTCACGACGATAGAATATGGAAGCGCCATATTGATCAGCTGCATTCAAGGCTACAGTCGGGGATCTCCGAGTCCCCTGACTTCCAAACCGAGGGGGGAGGAGATACCGAGGAAGCTGAATTTGAAATGGCAGAAAGCTTAAGCGGAAGTAATGACCACTCAGAGGCAACATGTGAAGAAGGATCGGGGATGGGGGTGAGCTCGCCTCGAGGAAATGCCGAGAACATTAGCGGTAACGAAAATTTGAATACAGAATGGGAGGCACCCTCTTCACCAGATAACGTCCTACCCCAACAAGACTGTAGCCAAATACCGGGAGAACAACGTAAATCAAATAGACAATCAAAACAACTTGCCTACCTCAAAGACTACGTGACCGCACTCCTTAAACGAAACCCGGGGGGAAGGGGTGTTGTGAATTAATAAAAGTACTTGAATAAAGATTATTAAGAGCTTGAAGTAAAGTGCAGGGTTCTGGCCCTGCACTTCTGATTGGCCGATAATAGCGACATCGGATTGGTCCGTTCAGGAGAATCTGATTGGCTATTAACGAGCCTCTCCCATTGGTTAATGGAGCTAGCGCTCCCTGTGTTTTCATTGGTTAAATACTCAAGAGCTTGCCTATATAAAGGGGGCTGTTGCGGCCATAGAGCTGAGCTGTTAACATGTAAATAAAGAGTTTGAAGTTCACTGTTCACCAGCTCGTCTCCTCCTTAGTGCCCATGCACAGAACTTAACACTCTGCATCTCTTTCCTGCCAACTTGCAGATATTTGTAGCTTTGTAACTGAGGTCTCTTTGTAGCTGAGGTATAGATTATATTCATAAACTATGGCTTGCAAAACCATGTATGAATATCTGAACTAGATCTTGAGCTCTGAAGCAAAAGAACGCTGTCCTAAGAACAGGTAAACAGAACTGAAACAGTCTGTATGGCTTCAATGAGCAAAAAGTTGCTTAGACTGGGAAGGCAATCCTTAGGCAGATTGGAAACAAGTTGGTAGATTTGTCTTCATCACCCCTCAATCAAGCAAAGTGCAAAGCAATATGATGATTGAGCCATATTTTCTTAATACTTTTGAGAGTGTTACATTATAGTAAGAGCATGTGAAAAAGAAAGACGTTCCTCCTCAAAGATGGAACATAAATTCTCCTGAATGAAAGATGGAATTAGAGTAATTTACTGACACAAAAGCAATTGTATTCTGGCTTGCTGAGACCAGTCCTACCATTAGCAAGAATGAATTGGTGAGCTCAGATATAAAGGCTGGATATTGTGGAAAATAGCAGTTATATTCCTTCTTCATAGTACTTCCTCTTAAATCCACTGGCTGCTTTTATAACCTTAAACATATTGTCTGCCCTGTATCACCTAGCTTGCTGTCTTCAGATTTCACAGAGTATTCTATGCTTTCCATTGGCATTGAAGAAAGTCTTCAGTTTCTGCATGTGAAATGAAGAGATTTTGACTTGCCATCAACTCAGGAAACTAAATATCTCAGATTGTTCCTCTTGTTAGATTTCTGACATATTTCTGAAACAACTGTGACATATTTTAAGTTATTATCTTGCATTTTTCTTTTTTTTCTTCTGTCCACTAGTTGTCAATGAATACTTGTTGCCTGAAGTTTACCACTCTAGCTGGTTAATGGAACAGACCAGTACTCACTAACAATAAGTCTTTTTGAATTCAGTTGATTGTCTCAGTACACATGTATAAAATAGCATAGCTTGGCAAAAAACCATGGTTAGTACATGCTGAGAAGTTGACTTCTGCAATTTTCTTCTGGTGAAATATAGCTAACGTGGATTTCTTCACTAGAGTGTTTTCACTGAGCGGTACCTAAATTCTTTGGCTTGGCAATGTTAGTAAACTGATTAAGTTAAATAGAAAACCTCTGATGCTGGTTGGGTTTGAGCCCTGTTAACAAAACAATGCTTTGCCTTTTTCCAGGTTGTTTTTTTCTCTGTGTAAAGAACATGGAAGCTTTACTGCTAGAATGCTGCTCTTTTACCCCAACCTACAATTCCCAATGAGCACTGAGAAAATCTGTGTGTATGTATGTATGAATGTGTATGTGTGTGTGTGTGTGTGTATGGTATTCAGCTTTGTTCGGATATTTTCCCACATCATTATAGTTGTGCTTTTAAAGTTGTAGCAACATTTCGGCAGAATCTCATCTGCCATCATATCAGGCTTCTGGATTTTGTTCATCTGTGAGTCAGACTTTCACAGCCATTTCAGTTTTAAATTTGGGGCTAGCCTACTGCTGTGCCGGAATGGTTTTTTCTTCATCCTGATTGGCTGGGAGTCTTGATCTGTGTTTATTGGTCTTGGAGTTTGCTGTGTTCTGCTTGATTGGTGTTTCTAATATCTTCTGTCTGTTTTGTGGCTTTTTTTGTCTTGATTGGCTGGCAACATTGTGTTCCTGTATTGGAGGCTTTTAGTGCGGCTTGGCTCTGAGTAAATGGATGGCTATCATTTATTAGAAAGCTAGGTTTCTTCGGATGCCTGGTTGGGGTGTGTTTGAGCTGGAAGTATCAGGGGGGATCTGTTTGTGTCCAGGTATTTGCCTGGCTTGTGGTGTGGAGATTTTTTTGTTTGTGAGTGCAGGCTTCCAAATCATTGACAGTCTGGTGGAATCATCTCTTCTATTCATGCTTTCAGGTCTTTTTTCAATCTCTATGGCTTCTCTGATAATTCTGTGGCTGGGGTTTTCTATAGTGGCTAGGGTTTTGGTGCCATTGAAGCTGATGCTATGACCTGTGGCTTTCATGAGTTGGACTAGTGAGGAAGTGTGTTCCAGCTTTTTTACTGCATTTTTGTGTTCATCCAGATGGGTACTTATTCTTCTATTGGTCTGTCCAATGTATGTGGCAGGGCATGATGCACAGGGGACTTCATATATGCCTTGGTTTTCCAGGTCAATGTTATCTTTGGGGTTTCTTAGGATGCCTGCTATTTTTCTATCTGTTTTGAAGACAGTCTTGATGTGATTCCTGTGTAGTATCTTACTGATTTTGTCTGTAGTACCTCTTATGTAGGGAAGAAAAGCTGTTCCATAGGTGTGTTCATGCCTTCAAAACTGACAGAAAAATAGACGAACACAATACAGAAGCCTGATGATGGCAGATGAGATTCTGCTGAAACATTGCTACAACTTTAAAAGAACAACTACAATGACATGGGAAAATACCCGAACAAAGCTGAATGATATACATACATACATACATACATACATACATACATACATACAAAACATTATAGTCAATTTAAATTCACACTGTACAGATTTCACACTTTGTGAATGTGCAGTACAATGAACAAAGTAAATTAGATTTAACAGTCAGGTGCCCTCCATTTGTTTTATATGACAGCTCCTACACTCCTTTGCTCTTGGCCAAAATGTTTATTGCTCCTTTAAACAAGGGGGCAATTTTAAACTGTGGACAAAGTGGATTTATGCTCCAATGTTCTTTAGGCAGTAGTGTGGAATGAATTAGTTTTGTTACTTTAAAATATGCTAAGCCAGCACTGCTGTATCCCAGGACCCTTCTATCAGTCAGCTAATGGGACCTCTGGACCACTGTCCCAAATCTTCCTAGGGACACCACTGACTTGAGAGCATTTTCTAAATGCTAAAACCTCCTTATCAGTGTCCCAACTCACCCACAAAGGTATTTGGATTAGCACACACTAATGAAGTGAGTTCCGTTGTGAAGCTTTTAATACTCTAAAACACCAATAAAGAAAATATTTCCTTACTTAATTTAACTCTCTTAATTCTCAGATGGAAACAGCCGTCTTACTTTTGCCTCAAAAGTAAGTAGCGTAACAAATGAATCATCAAAATTATTTTTAATTAATAATTAATGTTGGCTACTTCTATCACATTACAAATTACTCAGGGACTGGTCTCATTTTTTTTGAGATATATACACTGGAGCACAGCTAACACACTGGCTCTCATGATCAAAGCAAAGATTTGTTAATATTAATTATGAAGCCAAAAAGGCAATAGCTGGAGATGCAGAAGTTTGCTTTTTTTGAAAAAGAATATTCTTTTGAAAAGAAAATTCTTTTCATTATGTATATTCATTATATATACTTCAAAATGTATAGTAGTATAGAATACTATAAATACTATAATGAATATATTCATTATATATACTAAATAAATTTTAAAAATTAATTTAAAATGTATACTCTTTCCTGTCTCTGCTTTGTATCTTATTTTCTTAAAATTGCCTTTTAAAATTGTCCTTTTAAAAGCTGCAAATTTTATATCTACCTAGGCAATTCCATTCACAGCAAATGGGATGATACTAGATGCAATGTAATTAAGCAATTTTATTGCATTTATAGCATCACTTAGGTAAGAAAAACAAATGAACAAGCACTTATAAAAGAAGAGAGAATAAAATAAAAAGAATTAAAAACATTGGAAGAAGTAGGAATTGAAAAGGAGAATAAAGGAATAGAATGAAAGAAAGTAAAATAAGGGTGGGAGAAGAAAAAGAAGAGCAGGATAAAAATATGCAGATCATAGTGAATGTATTCAGGGAAGAAAACTGCAAAAAAAAAAAAAAAGGAGGAAGAGCAAGAATTTGAAAGGAAAGAGGAAAAGGAAACACTAAAGAGTATTAGGATGAAGTACATGAAGAAGATGAAAGTAGAGAAAAGAAATGTAGCCAGAAGTGAGAAAAAAAGAAAGGGGGGAAGCAGAAGACAAGGAAAAGAAGAAAACAGAAAGATGAAAAGGACCAGCAGGAGAAAAATCAAAAGACAGGGTATTGAAAATGATTGGTTGTCTACTGAATGCCATGATATGTAATAAGACGATTGTTGTCTATGATTTGATTGATGTGGCGTATATAACCAAGACTTGGGTAGGCCCAGAGTGGGTGAGTTTCCCTTTTACAGATATGACCACTTGGGTTTCAAGTTTGACACCAGATGTGAGTCCATACCAGGTGGAAGGGCAAGGGTTAGGTGAGATTGATATATTTACAGACACCTTTTAGCTGAGCTTTGGGGAGTAGTTGGGGTTTGGTTTTGTTGCCTTCCTGCTGCATAGTGATATTCTTGCCTGAAATGCTAGATTCCATCATCATATTAGCAGTGGCCTGTTCAGGCATATAGTTAGTCAACTTGTCTAAGAAAAGCTCATGAATTTATAATCACAATAGCAGCCATAAACCTGAAACCAAACCATCAAGACCCTGACCACACACCAGAGGGATCATACATGCTATTTGTATTTTGTCTGCAAACAGCTGTAATCTAATGAATTATTCTCATCATTCTTTTGCCAGGGTCAAAGCAAGCTCTGATTGCTTTTCAGCTTGCTGATGCTACCTCCTATTAAATGAGTTCACCCCAGGTGACAAATGGGCACTGGAAGATATGAGTGGATCTGATGAGGGACTCAACTGAGGTCTTGGTGTCTGCAACTGGTCCATTGTAAAGGCCAGGGCAGATATGGGCATAACATGCCATGTTCAGGCAACACATCTACTTCTTAAGCTGCATAAATAAGTTTCCAATTTAAGTGCTCATTATTATCCCCAAAGCCCTTCATGGTACAGTGCCTGCCCATCCTGCATGATCAAGATCCAATAATATCCTTTCAGCACTCATCACTATTTAAGCATCTTAAATAATATGCTACCTTGAGTACATCTGATTACTTACATGCTTGCCCCTAACACCACTTAATTTAAGAAGATGCTTAAAATGCTGCTTCCAAATCAAGAAATTAGATACTTCACAGTACAGTTGACTGAATCCCTCATATTATGCTCCAGTTTATGCTCTTTAAATTTATTACCATTTTCTGCTTTTTGTTCATTGGATAACAAATTGTATTGTTTTATTATTTGCTTATTGTAAACTTTTAGATACTGCCTTATTCCAAGATTTCAGGAAGCATATTGTAAAATAATTGTGCTCCTTATGCCATCCGTAATAGCAAAATTTGCTTAGGAATCTTGCCTGGGTAATTATGTCTATCCTTTCTTCAGAGGCAAATGTTTACAGTCTTTTGAAATACCTCCTTAGTATTTATGGAAGCATGGACTATAAAGACAGTTTGAATGAGAGCTTCTATAAATTTATTTCCTCCTGCAATTGTGTCAGTAGGGATGGAGTCCATTTCAGGTGTCTTGAAACTACTGCCAATCAATTTAATTGGGCAACCTCATGCTCTGTTCAGCAGCTCCTTTACCAACACCCAGAGAATTCAACTGGTTCTTCACTTATTGAGAAATACTTCTGTAATAGCTTTCCCATCAGCAGAACATTTGATATGTGCTGAAATCTCTTATGATGGCTTGTAATGATTTGAAGTATTATTTTGGCCAGGCCATCGTTTTTTGTGGAAAAAGAATGACTTGCAGCAGTGAAAAAAGATTCCTGCCACATTCCAAAATACAAATCTTTTTGTTTTTTGTTTTTAAAAATGTTAAGCTCCTTTTAAGAAAATGTCACCATTTGGTTCTAAACTTCTGACTGGGGAGAGGAGGGAAGCTCATAATAGCACCAATTAGCTTTTAGTACACTAGAAACAGTTATGCCATTAAAAGGCCAAATGGACCCATATTTAATAGGAATAAATAGTATTGGTAATAAATGTAACATAATATTTAGAGATGCTCTTAAAGGGCTTTACATTCTCAGGCTAGATTATCCTTGCCACAAAGTTAACATTTCTTGCAAGTTGCTACCTATTTGACACCAAAGGCCACAGTGGTGATTCTTTATTTTTGGCAGTTATTCTCAGTCAGCTAATATAGATGCTTATTATGGAAAAAAAGAAGGCAACAAACATTGCACTTTGATGCTTATGCAGGAAAACTAACCTATACATTTCTGCTTGGCTACATTTCCATTAAAGCTACATTTTGAATGAATGAGTGAATGGATGAGTAAGTAAATGGATGGATGGATGGATGGATGGATTAACTGTAATTGAGAGTACTTTAACATAGTGTTTAAAAATAGATTAGGAAAAATCAATGAAACAAGGCTGAATAAGGCAAATAAATATGAAATGAATAAGGCAGAATTAATGAAATAAGGCTGAAATAAGGCTTCTACTCATTGTGCAGATCATCCCTGTAAATTTTCATGTACCAGTCACACACATTTCCAGTGGGATAGATATGCTGCCACTGAAGTGAAGTTGGCCAAGAAGGGTGGAAACAAATTCAGCAAAGCTATTATTATTCAAAGGCTCCCCTTTCAATTGGTCATTGGAATGGGAGCAGAAGATGAGGAGTATAAAAGGAGTAAATTCATTAAAAATAAATAGTTCTTTTTTTAAAAAAAAAAATACTGTCCATGGTATTTAACAAGACAACGTAAGACAATATCTGAAACAGAACTGTGTACAAATGGTGAGCACATGATTACTAAAATATATAATTTTTATTGAAATATGACACCCAAGAAGAAGTAAAAGAACATATAATAAAGTGGGCTAAAAATCAGTTACAGTATGCAGGTGGAACAGTGGAAAAATAGTGGTTGAAAGGATTGAAATGTGCATTATTAAAATCTTAAGAACATTTTTTATTAAATTATATACCATTGGTACATGACATCAGAAGAAATCATCCAAAATGGATAAAGAAAGTTACTTTAACTTTAGGTTGGAAATATGAGCAAGAAGAATTGTTTTATCATGCTTGGTGGATGTGTAAAAGAGCTAGAAAAAATGGATTCAAATACACACCCTGATTCAAAGGATTGTAAAGATTAGCTTTCAAATGAAAGCAGAACTTTTCCTCGTCCTGATCGATAAATAAAAAAGAGCCTTGGAACACTGTTTTTACATAGGATTATTGTATGCACAAAGTCAAAATAATTAGCAATATTTATAATGGATGAATGGTTGGTGAGATAACCACTTGCTGAAAGTGCTAGAGTGACTTGTTTGATTAGACAAAAGACAGCATGTGCTTGGAGACTGGAAACCTCTTTTGGGCTTTTTGCACAGAAAATAAATGAACATGATTTATGATTTTAATGGTTAGACATTATAGATTATAGAAATAAGAGAATCACAAAACAACTTCAGAAAAGAAAGTTAAAATATACAGGGAATCCTGAACTTACAACTGTAATTGGAACCAGAAAGTTTTGTTGCTAATTGGCGGAATTGTTAAGCAAGACATCAGATGACCACAACTTGCAATCTTCTTTGCCAGTTTCCCCCTTGTCTTTTTGGGGGAGCAGAAGCCAAAAAATTGTAAATGATAATCTCATGACTGCAGGTTGCTGCAACTGTCATAAGTGCAAGCTGGTTTAAAAGGTATAAAACAGAAGGGGGCCAAACTTGTAGCCCACCCCCAGTTTAGCGAAGGGGGAAAAGTTGTGATAAAATGTCATTGTCAGTTTGACCCCCCTGCTATAAAACATAGGACAAGATAACTACAACAGACCAGGAAAATTCAGGAAGGCTAATTTTAACAAAAATTGGAGTGTCTTTCTCAAGTCAGGAGAGGAGAAAGGGAAGG
Organism: Hydrophis major; assembly: GCA_033807585.1. NCBI lineage: Eukaryota > Metazoa > Chordata > Lepidosauria > Squamata > Elapidae > Hydrophis > Hydrophis major. Next base: position 37,802,201 of record CM066328.1, on the reverse strand, counting down.
AGCAAGGGAAGGGAAGGAAATTCCACAACAAAAGAATGGGGGGTGGGGGTGGGGGGTGGAGGAGAGAATCAGCTCATTGGAACTATATATGTTTTTCTAGCAGAAAGTCTTTGTAGTTGGAAGAGATAACTGATTGGAGTAGAGCACAGAGGCAATATCTGCCCAAGGATATAATCAGAGTGTGTAGAACTGAATTATTGTAGATGAACTAATGGCCTAACCTAGAATAAGGCAGATTAATCGGCTTAGGGAGAGTAGAGAGATGCAATTTAATCTATATATAAAGAAGCTACAAATCTCAAAAGTAAAAAAGAAACATTGCAACAGAAAAATGTTCATTGCAAAATGTTCTGCATGTACAAACAGCATACTTTAAAAACAGGGCTTTTGTTACTATGGTTATAGATACATGCAATACCCATATCCACACCCACACATGCCACTGTATTTGATATATACTAATGCTCACAGGCAGCATGTACCTCACCAGAAAACAAGCCTGATTATTTCATTAGCATCAGAATTCAAATAGCTCTTTTTAAGTATCTCTTCAGATATTCCTTGGTAGTTATCATCATATAGACAACATTGAGTGATTGGCCCCATGCTGTCACTTTGGAGGCAATTCATCACAAATGTGCTCCCATTGCCAGGTTCACTGACAAAGACATGTTAAAGACCTCAGAATAGAGAGGTAAGGGCAGAGAAATGATGCTTGATATCTTTGGAGGAGGAGAGGAGAGGAGAGGAGAAGAGAGGAGAGGAGAGACAGAGAGAGAGAGAGAGAGAGAGAGAGAGAGAGAGAGAGATAAGCTACTCAATAAATTGTTCAATTCTGATACAATCTTATTGTTTGCTGGGCTTCTGATTCAACCTTTGACTAGATTTGGGAGAAAGCAGCCATGAGGTCTAAGGCTCCAAAGAGTATGGAATCAACAGGGGATTACAAAACATAAGTTAGGCAAGTTGACTGTGAAGCTGTATTGTATTATCCAATACCATCCCCAGATATCTCGGGGGCCCTTTGGAATGGATGAAGAAACACATCAGGTAGGCAGATTTCTTTAGACCTGATGTTGCCAACCTGGGTTTCAAACAAAATTTAGTATGAATTTTGCAGGTCCTGGATGGATTAAAATATCCGTAAGAATATTAAAGGAAGATGAATGAATTTTGAAAAAAAGACCAATAAGTTCAGAGTAATAAATGTGCATATATTCATAAATACTTTTTAGATAGGGGGAAGTCTCCATAGGGAAATTTTAGCTTTAAGGAGATATGTGTTACAAATGTTTTGAACACTGGCTGTGATGCATGAAAGAAAAAAAAAGGCAATTCTTAGCAAGAGGATTATATTTCTTTGTCATCATGTTCTTATGTTTTGGATTGTTATGACTTTTTAAAACTTTTTAGAATCTGCAAGACAGAAATAGTGTAAAGGCTGCAGCAATAACTCCCACTTTTTTCTATCCTACTAGCAGAGGTCTAACATTAGAGAAGAAAAGAATGTACATGTACAAAATCCATATTCCATTCTCCCTTACTATTCTGCTGTTGGGTCCACCCGCCCGCCCAGGCTCCCATACTCACCTTTAACCTCTGAATTTGAAATGCAGCTGGTTTGCGTGGCACAGAAGAGTGCTGCGCAGCAGCTACTGAAATGACCAGGATCGTGCAGGCTTGTACGAGGTGAGTTAGAATGCCTCTGCGCCTGTGCAAAGTGCATATTTGGCATGCATGCACACACAAAGTGCAAAGCACGCCCACCAAACCACGCCCACCAAACCACACCCACCGAACCGGTGGTAAAAATATTTGAATCCCACCACTGATTGAAATATATTGCTACATTATGATCCTGTTCATATTCACATCTCTCTAGGCTTATACAGTATATGACATTTTTTTATTAGGCTGCATATATTCATATAAATATACTCTGTGTTAGTATCACAAGTTTTTAATATATTCATTTTCCCATGCTTTCTGTTTTTAAACAGATTAATAGAAAAAAAGTACTTACCAGAACATTTGCATCTATTTGTAATTCTCAATTTTGTTCTATGAGCAGAATGAAAGGTCCTTGATTCTCTCTGAGTTTGGTTGTTTTCTTGAAGACGTTTCATTACCCAAACTGGATAACATCATCAGTGCTAGTAAGGAGAGGGGTATGCTCTCAGTTTATACTCTAGTGGTTTGCCATGTCAATATTGGTGAAGGTGGTCTTAGAGATTGTTTGGTTGGGCTGTTTACTGTTAGCTTGTTTAGCAATTCCTTGGTTGGGATTTTGTTTACTTCTTGAACAAGGAAACAAAAAGACCAAAACACCTCCCCACTAGCAATCAATACCCAGATTAATATAGATTAACTCCAAAATTAACATCAGACCAACAATCAAGAAGTAAATAATGCCCTAACCAAGGAACTGCCAAACAGGTCACTAATATAGAACACAGAATAACAGAATTGGAAGCGATCTTGGAAGTTTTCTAGTTCAATTTCCTGCATGAACAGGAGACCATATACCATTTCAGACAAGTAGCTGTCCAATCTCTTCTTGATGGGGCACCCACAACTCCAGAAGGCAAAGTGTTCCACTGTTTAATTGTTTTCACCAATAGAAAATTTCTCTTTAGTTTTAGGTTGTTTCTGTCCTTGATTAGTTTCTTGTCTTGACTAACAATAAACAGCACAACAAAAGAACCTCTAAGACCACCCTACGGCAAGCCACTAGAATATAAACAAAGAACAAACCTCACTGGGATGCTTCCAAATAGCCTCTCCAAGGACACAAATCCAAGGGGAATGATCAATGCTGACAAAAGGCAAGAAGCAGAAAAGATTAGGCCAGAGTATATGTCTATGTTTGTGCCTACACGTATTATTCAGTGGGAAACCAAAACTGTGAAAAAGAACACCTTTTTTAGTACAACATGACAGGTCATTATGAAGTGTTATATAACAATGTGACATGTCAGGATGATAAAAGACTTTATGAAATCTAAAACAAGAGAGAGAGAAAGGAAACACAAAAGAGATACAGCCTCTTGGCATCTTTGAAGTCACTAAATCATCACACAATTCTCCCAGCCTGCACTAATAATGTTAGCAATGTTAGGAAGGATCGCTGTCATTGGCTGTAGTTCAGCTGGCAAAAAGGACAAATTGTGTATAAATTACTTTTCCTAACACCTTGGGAAGCATCAGCTATTCTAAAAAAATAAAGAAAGGGAGGAACCCTTGAGATTGCACAATTATGCAGGCTATATAGTATCTCATTGGCAGGGCCCATTAAGAAAAGCAACAATTCTGAATATAGAAAGGATTCTGGTCAGTTCCAGCATATCCTTCTAGCCTAACAAATTTAGTCTACCTGCTGAATAATTCAGGAGAGAGAAAGAGTTTGATTTTATTCCTGGTAGACCCATGCAGTTGACTCTTGAGAATAGAATTATGACAACAGACAGATGTCCAAAAACCACCAAGAATAGAGTTCTACTTGAAGGAGAGTTTGCCTTTAAACATCTTACTTAAACATTCATACTGTTCATGTGTCTTCATAGTATAACAACTTTAATTGATTTATGATTACCTTCTACACTATATTGTGAAATAAGTTACAATGTTATTTCTATTGCTTTTACTACAAAAATTGATTGATTTCCATAATGTTGGTGTTAACACTCAGCAAATGGACCTCCTCCAGATGTTCTGTGAGGATGTCCTTCCAGATCTTATAGTGGTGCAACCACTACCAGCATAATCAAATCTATTCACCTTGCTGCTGGTTATTTTCTCTTTCTTTGCACTTTCAGAATTATCTCAGTGGAGCTAGGTATTCACATAACGTGGTCAAAATATGATAATTTGTGCTCAGTCGTATTTCAGGTGATAAGCATAGATTAATTTGTTCTACAATCTATTTTTAGGGAAAAGGGTGTTTTTTTCTTTCCATGATGATCTCAGGATTACAATCTCATCCAACCCTGAAGCGTTATTTTCTCCTTCTCTCTTGCTTTTTCAGTGACCAAATTTCACCTCCATTGAGTGTCACAACAATATCTTGCTTGCATGATTCTGATCTTTGTAGATAAAGGTATTTGGATAACTTTTTCAAGCTTTCATTGCTACCCAACTAAATGTTAATCTGCAGGATATTTCTTAATTGTTGGTTCCTTTATTGTTCATCGTTGATCCTAAAAGGCAAAAAGCATCTACCATATCACCATCTTTTTTATCACTTCTAAGGCTGATTGCTATATATATTATCATTAGTTTGGTTGTCCTTATCAGGGAGAAATCTGCAAAACTTGTGTGATTGAGTACAACATGTTTGTGTCTTGTGTGAAATTCTCATGTATTAGATTTATCTTTCCCAACAGTAGGTGGAGATATCAGAAGTACCTCAGGGAACCTCAGCTAATATCTTGTCCCATGGCAGGTGACATTGTTTGGTGTCTCCAATTGAGGAAAGGAAATTGAAAAAAAAATCAGTATCAATTTTAGGAATTCAGTTAGTTACTCCAAATTTATAAACACTAATATTCATTAATTGAAGACATTTTTAAAGTATTGTTAAATGTTATCTTACCTCAAGAGGATTGTTTCATAATATATTGACTCCAGCATAACTTTGAAGCACTATTGTAAAATCTCTTTATTCAGAATTCTTATGTCTGGCAAGCAAGTATTGTGGTATTTTTCTGTACATTACTGTCATAATTGCCTATGCTACGAAAAACACCAAAAGCAATATTGCAGAAGATAATTTATTAATTTTTATGCAGATTAACTGGATAAATAATTACTTGCAAAATTGTGCAGAAGCTATATTAAATTGCTCAGTGGGTAAATTTGACACTGTTTGTATTTCTCTTCTCAAATTATTAAGCCTCCACTTATTAGTTTCTGCTTTGTAAAATGCTTAATATTTTTACAGTATGTCATTTTTAACTTTGAATTATCAACTAGATTAATTGACAGGGGTAAACTTTATTTAAGATACTCCAACTGTGAACATACAATTGAGAAGGAAGTTAGTGGGAGAGAGGCCTCAATGATAAATGTTCAAAAACACATTCTTGCCCTTCATAATCATCAACAATGAATTGCTTCTGAAATGCTAAGTCATTTTTCAACTCATTTCTATGCAAACCAGAAATAGAAAGATTGTGATTTGTTTGTGTCAGATGGCTTATGATGGATTACTGCCTTTGGTTTTATATCCAGACAGGGCAAAGAAAGAAGGACAATAGTAGAGAAAAATGATAAGAAAAAGAAAATAGAATTTGAACAAGATTTCTCAATGGTATAAAATAAAACTACCCTAAAATGAATGTTATAAAATGAAACAATACAATTCTTAACTTTCTACCATACATTGATAAGACTCATATATAAGTCTCCTTCATAGACATATACTAAATTTTCACATCATCTAAAATGAAATCAACATAAAACATTTGATTATTTATATTCCTTGGTGCACAATACAAATCACAGAAACAAAGGAAAATTTTGAACACTACATGAAGCTATCTTGTATCAGAGCAAGAATTTCTAATCAGCATTGTTCATTTTGAGATGGAGTAGCTCATCAAAATGGTTTTGTTTCCTTAGATAAAATCACTTGGAAGATTCATTGATCCAGAATGTAACAGCATGAGGACTTATGGGTTTATCTCATATTGCTCATTTGACTCATTTACTGTTTACCTTTATTTACCAGGTTCATTTTCTATTGTGAAATGATGATGCCATTAAGCCAGGATGCTTCATAGAACCATCTTTCCACAACTGTCTGTCTATCTAGTAACTATAATAAGGTTGACATGCTCCAAGTCCCATAACTCCCATCAGTTCAATATTGTCATCTTTTAGTATTTTATTTTAGTATTTATTTGATTTGTCAATCACTTACAAGATACAGGTATACGAATAAATATAGTTTTGAATACATGAGATAGATACTTATAAGAAAAATAAAAAAAACAATAGGACAGGCATGATTAGTGCGCTTATGCACGCCCCCTACAGGCCTCTTAGGAAGGGGGTAAGGTTAATAGTAGACAGTTTAAGGTTAAAAATTTTGGGGTTTGGGGAAGAAACCAGAGTCAGATAGAGTATTCCAAACATTGACCACTCTGTTGCTGAAGTTGTATTTTCTGCAATCAAGTTTGGTGCGGTTAACCTTGAGTTTGTATCTATTGTGTGCTCTTGAATTGTGATGATTAAAGCTGAAGTATTAATTTGCAGGTAGGACATTGCAATGTATGATTTTATATACTATATTTAGATCGGACCGGAGGCGGCATAGTTCTAGGTTTTCTAGGTCTAGAGTTTCAAGTCTCGTGGCATAAGATATTCTGCAGTGAATAGAGGAGCAGAGAACTCTTTTTGTGAAATATTTCTGAACTTTTTAAATTGTGTTAATATCAGATACATGATATAGGTTCCAGACTGATGAGCTGTATTCAAGTATAGGTCTAGCAAATGTTTTGTATGCTTTAGTTAGTAGTGTGATATTACCAGAGAAGAAGCTATGAAGGATTAGATTAACAACTCTTAATGCCCTTTTGGCTATGTAGTTACAGTGGGCTCTAGCACTTAGATCATTTGAGATGAGTACTCCAAGGTCCTTGACAAAGTTTGGATCCTCAACAAGGTCTTGCCTATTTAGCTTGTATTTTATTTTCTGATTTTTTCTGCCAATATGTAAGACAGAGCATTTATTTCTTGAGATTTGAAGTTGCCATTTGATTGACCGTTATGTTACATAATCAAGGTCTTTTTGGAGGGTAGTAGTATTGTCTGTGGTGTTGAATAGCTTTACATCATCAGCGAAGAGAACGCAGTTGCTCTTAATATGATCACAGAGGTCATTTATGTAGAGTATGAAGAGAGTTGGTCCTAAAACACTGCGTTGGGGGACACCACTGTTGACAGGTACAGAATTTAATAGGACGCTCCCAATTTTGACCATTTGTTGTCTGTTTGACAGGAATGCTTCTATCCAGTTATGTAGGTGTCCAGAGATACCATAAGATTTTAGTTTTAGGAGTAGTTTGTTGTGTACCACTGAATCAAAGGCTTTACAGAAGTCTATGTAGATTGCATCTATTGCTTTGCCCTGATCGAGTTGTGTAGTCCATATGTTTTTGCAGTGTAAGAGTTGCAGATTACATGATAGTTTTTTCCTGAAACCAAATTGTTTATTAGAGAGTAGGTTGTTTCTCTCTAAGTGGAGGATAATGGATTGGTTAATAATTGATTCCATGACTTTACAGGTGACGCAGCATAAGGAGATTGGTCTGTAATTTTCAACTAGGCTGGGGTCTCCCTTTTTGAAGATGGGAATGACCATGGCTTATGACCATAGGTTAGGCAAGGAACTGATTCTGAAAGATTTTTCAAAGATTATGCTTACAGGTTCAGCTATGGCAGTGGATAGCTTTTTTAAGAAGTAGGAACATATTCCATCCAGTCCAATAGATAGAGATGGCTTTAGATTGCGCAGTGCTTTTTCAGCAATGTCTTCTGTATAATCGATATGTATCAGATCATTGTAGTTGTCTGTGGTTTGACGAGGAAGTATTGGGTTGATCCATTGCTGTTTACAAATACTGAGCCAAAGAATATGTTAAAGAGGTTTGTTTTGATGGTATCATCATTGCAGTCTTTGCCATTAGGTCCTTTCAGGGGTGGGATGGACATTGAGTTTTTTAGTTTGTTGTTTACAAATTGTAGAAAGCACGGGTGGAATTTGTGCACAGAAGCCTTTCTTCTTGTTTAATGTGATAATGTGCATTCAGTTTGCATCTGGAGGCATAGATTTTTGTATCGGCTTTTGAAGTTGGCAACGTGGCCAGATTTGTTTTTTCTGCAAAGTGATCTCTTTTTGGATTGAAGCTTCCTTATTGTTATGGGTAATCTGTTTTTTCCTGGTTTGGGGAGTTGTTATTGGTACATAGCAACTATAGTTTGATGGCTCTTTTGATTTCTAGTAAGAATATGTTGTAATGGTCTTCAACAGTATTGCATCCAGTGAATAGAAATTGCGAATCAAGAGATGAGAGATCGTTGTCTATAAGATCATAGTTGCCTTTTTTAAAGTTACAATTGGGGATCCCATTGTTATGATGATTTTTGCATGGACGTATGTTGAGACAAAAATCAACCATGTTGTGGTCACTGTTGGAAAAAAGTTCTTTAATTTGTATTCTGTAAATTGAATTCAAACTATTGCAGAAGATGAGATTAAGGCAGTTGTTAAGTTTAGTATTGTTGGTTACTAGTTGTTCCAGTCCCAGGTTTGTTACAGCATTGTAGAATGTTGCATGTATAGGTTCAGTTGTACATTCATTTAGGGTCCAGTTAATATGAGGTAGATTGAAGTCACCAAGAAAGATAAAAGTATATGGGCAGGATACTGCCCATGTTAGTAGTGTAGTAATCTTGTGTCCTCTCTGTGTTTGTCTTCTCTAAGACAAACTCCTGCCCTTTTGAATAGCATTTCTCCTGAAGTCCACAGGGCTCCAAATTTGAGATTTTTCAGAAAAATAAAAACCTTTGAGGATTTGGTTTTTTTCAAAAAGCCCAGAGAAAAGTTCATTGGTAAACAAAATTGGTACCATAGTTATATATTGTTTTCCCAGTATGGGTTTAGATTTTTCTTGCTGTTGACTGTGCTTCACTCCATATGATTGAAACTATTGTAGTTATCAAATTCTATTTAAAGTGATAGAAAATAGAGGACAATAGCCCTACCTGTGCGAAATTTCTTTTATCAGTTTTAACAGGACATTTTCTTGGAATCAACATGTAAAATTCTTCTTTCAACTACTTGCCCTACTTGCTTTTATTTAAAAGTATTTCTTTTTCTACTCCTGTAGGAGTTATTTGTCCCTCATTTCTTGTTTGAAAGTGGTTATATCAAACTTGGTGTATATATAACCAAATGAAGCATTTGGAGATGTGGGAGAAGGCTCAAATAAGCAAGTTACTACACAATATTCAAACTGAAGTTTTTGAGTCATTCACAAGGACAACATCAGAGAATGAAATGCAATGGTCAAATGTCAAAATAAGACATAAGGAGAAAATACCCAGTGGTTTGAATGTTGAAGTGGCGGTTACTAGCAACTAAAGATTATGTCTTATATATGCTAATTTGAACAATAATTAAAAAGTTGAAATAGTTCAAATGCTTTGGAAACTACTTGTCTTTCCCGCAATATTTTGAAATGTTTAAAGACTTTGACCAACTTTTCAAGATACAGGCTTAGAAGACATATACTGTAGCTGTATGATAACAGTAGCATTTAGATTTATATACTGCTGCACGGTGCTTTACAGCCCTCTCTAAGCAATTTACACAGTCAGCATATTGCTCCCAACAATCTGGGTTCTCATTTTATTGACCTCAGAAGGATGGAAGGCCGAGTCAACCTTGAGCTGGTCAAGATCAAACTCCACTCTACTACTCCTCAGCCAGGTGCAGGAATAACATGACCTTGACTTTAAAGAAGAATGCTATTATGTCTAACCACATATGCTCCATGAAATCCCTCTTCCCATGCTCAAGAATGTGGCAGCATGGAAGCTTCTGATGCTAATATGGCTTCCAAAGCTGACACCTAATTCCCCGAGGATGAATCTGGTCTCACAAGTATCTGCCTATCTAAGTGTAGATGCGAGGGGGGAGAGAGAGGGAGGGAGATGTCATGGAGGCAGCTCTATGAAACAGCCCTCTGTCTCTAAGATCAGGATGGTCCTACCCTTCTAACTCTTGGAAACAAGGAAAAACAATTCTTTTCCAAAGAACATTTGGGGATATAAATATTACTTATTTGTTGTTATGTTTTTAAGATTAGTCCTTTTATGGGTTTAGATGTAAGTCAGTCTACATTATAAATTATGTAAATTATATAATAAATATTTGACAGACTAGTGACTTGCTGGCATACACTGTCTTGTATGAAAACTCATTTTTTAAATATTTCAAGTCATTTGATTGTGTATAGCATTTATTTCATCTTCAGCAATGCTTCTGAATACTCCAGGTAGTATTTATAATAGTGATAATAATAATGAGATCAATAGCAACAACAATGACAATTTGGGAAACATCTTTTCCATCTGAATCCTGCTACAATAACCAGCTGGTAACAAATTGGGAATTGATGATTAAATAGCACATGGCTTTCCATGATGCCAAACAATTGGGATATCTTTTCTATCTGGGCCTGAAGGTTGCATTGCTGGCTCAAGGCTTGAACTAATTGGACAAGATAGTAGTTTATCAAATTTTCTCCTCTTTTTCTGGCTCCAGATCAACAATCCTCTTATTACAAATTTGAATTGTCTAATGTTGGCTTTGTCAGATACTACAACTGTTAGCAATATTTATATACCTGAATATATGAGAACATCTGCTCTATTAAAATTCATGAAAAGAAACAGTTACTTGAAATAATCCTGAGATTTCAGCATGTATTTATCAAACTACATATTTGTTGTCAAACAAATAATTAAGAATGTATTCTTGAAAGCAACATTTAAAAAAAGAAAAAATAATATTTTAACACTGTTTCTTGAAATTTGCATTAGCATGTTAGTTCCACAAAGTTAAAAATAGTCCATTATGCCAAAGCTTCTCTAAGCTAATGAAAAATGTGACTGTTGTTAAATTGACATCTTCATGATGCCCTACATACTGGTAGTTCTTGTTTAGCAATCACAACTGGAAATTAGCAACTCAGTCATTAAACAAAGCAGTTACTAAGTGAAACCATGACTGTGCTTATGATCTTACTTCAGTTCTTTGCTTTACAGACTTGCAAAGGTCATAAATACAAGGACTGGTAGCAAAGTTATTTTTGTCATCTTCATAACCGTGAACAGTCATTATGTAAACCATCACTAAGCAAGGACTACCTGAGAACAGTACTTTTGTCATGCAATTACCTTATTCTAAGGATTCTAAATGAAAGGGCCACTTTTCTATCTACATTAGTCAATGAAATATCTACAGAAATATGGCAAGTGACAGAAGAAAAATATGTAATGGTTCTAACCAACTCTGCCAGGGAATTTGGAGAATGATACAATGGTCAATAGATTGGAAAAAGTCAGTTTGTGTGGTTATTATTTAGTGTATGGCAAGCCTGTGTAATAATACCAAAGAAAAGGAGATGTAATAGTCTGTGCAAATTAGCACTCAGTGTATTTATTTTCAATATGCTAGCAAAATAATACATAATACAATATGCTAGCAAAATAATCCAATACTTGGGAATTCTGCATGGGAAGGGAGATGCCCGGTTTTCCTAGCTTGTTTTAGAAAATCTAGAACAATAAGAAACATTATTATTGATAAACTTTGGATAATTATGAAACCAAAGAATACCTCTCCCCCCAAAAAAATTTCTTGCTAGTCCCTAGGTATTTCTTTCTTCCTAGGATTGAAAGAGAATGATTGGCTCAAAGTCACACAGCTATCTTCATATCTAAGGAGAAACTAGAAATCACAGTTTCTTGATTTCTAGCCTGATGCCTTAACTATTACATCAAATTGCTTTGTCTACAATGGAACATGGCAAAACAGACTGCCTCCAGACTGGCAAACAAGTGAAAAAAAGGCTATAAACTCTTCCCTTACTTATTCAAACTATATTCAAAATAATGCATAGGGCAATTCAATACATGGGATATTCAAACTATATGCGGAATATGTAATCTGGAAACTGCTTTAGAAGAAGATGAGTGTCATTTTAAAAGTTAAGGGACAATATTCAATAACCTGCATTGTGCTGATCAAGCTAAGAATGCCAAATGATTAGAAGCATAAACAAAGTTAAGGAGCAAAGTGAAAAAAATGGGAATAAAAAGAAGATGGCAACCAGCTTTAGAACTGATAACAAAGATGTGTTGGATAGTTTCTATGTTTATGATTGATTAATTTAACAGCTGTAAAGAAATGACCAATCAAGAAACACACTTTGGACTTAGCATTTAGAAAAAATAGCAATGAAGACCTTGGAAAAGGTATGCAAATGCTATGATGTATCTATAGTACATCTACAAAGATCAGAATCATGATGGCAATGGTTTTTTCTTTGACAATGGAAATTAAAAGTTTGATTTTGAAGATGCAAGATAGGAAAGCATCCATGCTTTTGTATTTTGTTGTTGACAGATATATTTTAGACCCATTATGTGAAGACCTAGTTCTGAAGAAGGCTATAATACTGGGAAAGATGGAAGGAAAGAGAAAAGAAGGTGGCCAGAAGCCAAATGGGTAGATCCAATAAAAGCACTAATGGGTACATCATTGGAAGAGCTGGAATATCAGATTGGGGACAGATATCCCTGGGGAAAAATTATGTATGTGATCCCTAAGATTCAAAACTTACTTAATCAATGAATCTAGACTTTACCTTAATACTTGGGAAACTGTGTTTTAGTCACTTTTGAGTGTGCATCTTTGCATAGTGGATAAATAAATTAATTGATACTCACAAGATTAATAAGAAAATATTAGAATCTTCTATGACCTTTAGAATGTTCCACATTCTTTACAATATTTATATCCTATTGTTCCAGTCTTATTACTCCAAAGGACTTAGGAAAAAAATCAATTTACCCCCAATAAGTGTTCGCACACAGCCACTCTTAAAGCTGTTTCTAGCCTGGATCCTAATTATTTTCAGTGACTTCTGCTTCTGTGCTTGCTGTCCTGTTGTGTCCTTGCCTGAATATTATTCAGCAACAACATGCACTACTTTCTTCCTCTGAGGTGGCTGGCAAACAGATGAGTTTAGTGGAAAAACCTTGCCTCATTTTTACACACTCCTATCACTTGTCAGAAAGTAAGTAAGAAAGAAGTATCATTTCAAATAAAAGTAGGGGAAGGAGAAGGATCTGAGTATTATCTAAAAGTTGTTGCTGGAATTGTTGCCATCTGATACTTGGTACTAGCTGTAGAACTAACCTTTCTGTGCAGCAAGGGGAAGCAATCAGCTTCAGGCAGAAGTAGTAATTGTGGAGAAAATTACGTGGGTTATATGCAGTAACCCTCTTACGTATGCCACTGGGGGTTACTTTGTGGAAAGATGGGTGGCTATAGTGATATATATTAGTATAATAACTGAATGTAGTTTAATTGATTCTTTAACACTTAACTAAGATCTTAACAACTCCTTCCATAGGATAGTGTATTTATCTTTTTTTTAAAACAAATTTTATTAATTTTTAAAAAAATAATACACAAACAACAAAACATAGGATGTAGGAACATAAAATATCTTTTCTAAAAAAACAAAACAAATAGAACATCTTATTTAAAAAGAAAATAATTCCAAATTATCACATTTCTATACAAACACAATTTAATATGTATATTTATCTTAGCTGATCAATTTCATATCTTTTCCCAACTTCTCTTTATTGCTCCCTTTCCTTCTATTTAATTGTATTTCTTTTACCTTGAATTATATATATTCATTGTATATAATTTCCTTAGTTCTCTTCCACATCCTTTCACACATAGACAAACATTACACAAAACATAAATACTGTCAGCCTCAAGATATCTTCTACATCTTATATCTTCTGCATCCTATCTGCTGCATTTCTTTCGGCTGTCATTAGCAACTGGGGGAGGAGGGACTTGGAGGGGAAGAGAGCTGGAGGTGTTTTGCATTCCTTTGCTATGGGCAAGCAAGGGGAGGGGGTATATGAATTCTTGTCTTTAACTTTCCATTTCCTTGCTAGCTTCTATCCCATTTGCGCAGCTGCAAAGTTTTATCAAAATATGTCAAGGTCAATGGACAGAGGCCTCATCATCACCTGAAGATGCCCACATGATCATATTCAGAACTTTTAATTGGAAGAGTCATTTGGACTTTGGGGGGTGGGAACAATTCCATTCCTTTGTATATGTGATCTGCGTGCCAATTCCTCAGATTCGGAATTCAATCTGTAGCTTCCACTTTGATTTCCAGTAAAAGGATAACTTTGCTCTAACCCATGGAGTCTGAGTATTTCTTTCTTGGATCTTGAAGGGAGCACACACTGACAAATACATAAAACTTCTTTTTGGAAAGCGGCTTACCCCGGGTTAAATCTTTTTGTACAGACATAAATCAAATTCGTACTCACTTAATATACTATTTCATATCTTATTTAACATTCTATATTTTCTATAAGATTTTTTCTCTCCTACTCACTCTTAATTCTATTTTATTTATTTCATCTCAATTTAAATAATTATACTTGCATCTTTTGTCCGTTCTCATCATCTATTTATCGTTTCTTTCTAATACAATATTTATCCTGTAAACACTGATTGAAGTATGACAACTTTTTATTTTTCCCCTAAATTTAACACTTAAAATAATACATATTTTCCATACTGATTCTGCTTCATACATTCTAAGTACTACATTTCAAAATAATAAAACAAGCAAATAATATTAGATTTAATAAGTAATAATAAAACAACAAAAAATAATATTGAGTTTATGATATAATAAGAACAATGTTTCATAGGAAATTAAACTCTATTATTAAATCTTAAACATTTTCATAACTTCTCTTTAATGCATTATTAACTTATATAATATTTTAATTTTCTAACTCAATTTCAAATACTAATATCTACAATACAGTCTTACTTTTGCAGAATCATTTTTATAAAATTATATCTTACCCCCTATCTCTGAAAAAAACCTGTTTTTTAACATCTTGTTTAAAACCTTTATGACTTCTCTTTCCTTTTTCCCTTCCTTTCTTGTCAATTCTAGCTTTTTGACCCCCCCCCATCTTTCAAATTTCACTCTCTTAATCTTCCCTCTCTGTTGTATTTCTCTTTTCTGTTGCTTTCTGACATCATATTGATTTTTCATCTTATTTTTCTTTTTCTTGGTTGCTTTTTTAAGTTCTGAGTTCACCTTTTCCTTGTTCCCCTTTTGCTTTTCTTCCTCCAGTATCCTTCCTACTCCTTCCTAAGAGTATCTGTCCATTAAAGATGGCTTCTTCATCATCATCCCAGCCTTCCTGTCGTTGTTGTATTTCTTGATAGGTAGAGATCGCCATTTCTAAAAAGTGGAAAATAGATCCAGAAGAGCCCTTATCTTCTTGTTCTTCTTCTTTCAATTTTTGAAGTTCCATTTGTAATTCTTCAAAAGATAATGCCATTTTTTCTTTTTTTAAAAAACAACCCAAATGTCTTTATCCTTTCAAGAAATAGTTCACAAAAATCCCAAAGTCACAAAGCAAACCAAATCAAAGCAAACAGTTTCATTTAGCACTTTCTTCTTTCTATATTTTCACTTCCTAGGGTAGAATTCAAATACACAGTTCCAAAATAATCTTCTAGAAGTCACAATATCTTTTATTTCTGATCTTATAAACTTAAAGCAGTCTCCTTCAGTACAATCTCAAAATAAATCTTTACCTCTTCCCTTCCACTTATAGGAAACAGAAAGAATTTTAGGTTTTTAATTCCAATGTCCAGAAATCCTTTATCCCCTTGGCTTTAAATTTCAAGTTAGATTACCTTCTATGACCAAATAGGTTTTCCAGATTTCCGTCTGCTGTTTCTGTGGGAAGGGAGAGTGAAAGAAAATAACTTTCCCTTTCCAGCTTTGTTCCACTGCTTTTACAGTCTTCTTTGGGAGACAATGTCTCCTTCAAACGATTTAGTTTTCAGGGTGTTTTAAAGTTTCTGTTGTCCCAGTTCAGCCAACACTTTCGCTTTCTCCTACTTCCTCCAGCACGAATCTTACCTGGCTGCAGGCTTCTTTGTGGCGGCCATTGCTGACTACCGCTCCACCACCTTGGGAAAAAGGAGTTTTGCTGAGGAGGGGGTTTGCAATACCCCCAAGCCCCAATTCGGATCCCCTCTCTCTTTGGCTGCCTCTATGGGGCAACCATATCCCCCAGATCCATTTGGATCGGAGGCACCTCGGCAGTGAGCGCTGCAGGAATCGTGGAGGATTGCGAATTCCTGCTGCCGCCAAAGCCTTGCTAGTGTATTTATCTTTTCTAGTTGTTGAATTGATTCATGAATTTACTCCCATGATGTACTACAGATATTTTTGTTCAAATAAAATTTGATGATGTAAACTAATTGTTAGGGATAACATTGTTTACCCTAACTGGTTTAGGTAAAATAATAAATATGTAATCATAGTTTATATGTTAAAGTGTCTGCAACTTTAACTATGGGAAAGTAATTAAGGGAGTGGTTGTGAAAGCACTTTAAAAGAAGCAAGACGACAGCTTGCTCTCTCTCTGGCTTTGATGATCCCTGATTACTGCAAGGACTCAAGACTGCTTTACTCGAACGGGAGAGAAACAAAGGACTGATTTGTAAGTGAACTGACATAGGATATTCTGCACGGACTTTTGCTAACTGAATATCCCTGAATGGACTGACTAAATGATACATGACTATTGGACTGTTATTTTGACTATGCTATGAACTCATAATGGAATAAACTATATTTTTGATAGCACAAGCGTATCTGTTATTTTTACTGTATGTTAATAAACATACAAGCTTAGCTCACTCATTTATCTGTGTGCCTATCTGACTAACGCTGCACATTCTGTTTAGCTTGTCTCCCTAACCCTGGTTGGGGATACCAGGCTTAACACTAATGTAAATTAGTGATCTCATTTCTAGATTGGTATCCAAACTGCTATCCAAGATAAAGTGTTACATTATCATTTTAACTTAACCTGTTGCATGTGGGGCTCTTGGTGTTAAGCATCTTATGTTTTACAGCACAGTGGATGGATGGATCCATCAAAGTTGGTGTCTCATAACTGAATTTTAGCAACCAACTAGACCTTCTCTAAGACTAAAAAAAGGTTTATTACTATAATAACAAACTAGTACTGTGGTAATCTTGTCATATATCCCATATAATATTAAATAATGTAGTATTATTGTTTAGTTATTTATGTGAACCAAAATGAATGACACCACTCAAATACAAGAGAAAGTATGATGAGGTTTAAAGACACTCCAAAGTTTGAGGCTGCAAATAAATTTGTTAAAACTGCTGAAGGAAGAAATATGCTTAGCAATCATATACTATAGTTCTGATTGGCCCCTGGAGAAAAATGGGAAAGTCTGGAAAGAAATAATGGAATAGAGCATCTAGAATACTAAACAGCAGGATCCCCCACCATGGTATTTTGCTTCAGTTCTCATTGATCACTGTTGAAGAGGATACCCCAAACTTCAGATAATTAGAGGACTCTACATGTGGGCATTCTATTGATCATATAGTAGACATATTGTCAATGTGAATTATTAAACTTTCAAGTACTGTAGAGGGGAGTTGGATAATGAGGATTTTTTCCTGCCCCCATACTAAGATGCTTGTTTTTATTCAGGCTGAAAACCCAGAAACACTTTTTAATAAATCCAGTGGGGCTTGCCTTTGAATAGATATCAAATTTGATCGGGAGTGCAGCTGTTAGTTATTGATAGAAATATAAACCCTAAGGAGAAAAGTCAAATATTTAATGTAGTCATTGACATTAAAATGGGAAAGAACATGAATTAAAATTAACAATCAATTTAAAATATACAAATTAAAATCATATTTCTGTGCAGTCAAAATATAGCTCCTAAAATTCATCCATCTCAGTTGTTATTAGGAAGGTAGAAGCGCTAAACACATAGTCCAATAATGTCATAGATTTTTATGTATTGTCATCATAGAATCCTGAAGAATATATAGAAGAAGGCCTAAACACACAGGTCAGAATGCTGCTTTCAATTTCACCTGAAATATTTTAATAGCGTAGATCTCTTAGTTTCTAGAGATCAAATGGCTTAATGTCTAGTTTATTTAAGGGCAGCCCTTCATGAATTATTTGCTTGGATGGAGACTCACTAGTAAAATTTTGCTCTTAGTCAGAATGTGTTTCTTTTATAGTCACTCATAACCATATTTTGGACTCAAAATTCAACAGTATAGCCACTTGCCTGTTATAACTTCTATAACTAGAAAAATGAATGAAGGTCCCAACTGAAGGATACACTAACTTGGAAGCAGGAAACCACATCAATTCCCCTTTGCATGCAGAATCCCTGTCATGCCTTTTCCTTTTTGACCAAGCATAAGAAAAAGGAGATCACTGAATTAGTGCATGCCTAAGCTTACATATCTCTTTATAAAGAAGAGAAGGCCTGAGTGAGGTGAAATGACCCCCGCCCCCATGTTTTTCCTTTATTATTCAGGTCTGAAGAACAGCCAGAGCAACCATTTTAGAATTCTTCACAACAATATGAGCTCCCTTGCCCTCTGGTGCTGTGAGAGTGGTGTTTTTTAAAAAAATATGTTAGCTTTAACTATATGCTAAATAAAATATATGTAAATGAACTACAAGAAAATTGAAACTTGCTATTTTTGTACATGTTTTCTAAAGACATTTTAATTCAGTCATAATGATCATATCTTGCTTTTTATTCAGCTTTTATTATCTCTAACATATTTGCAAATATATTCCAGCTTTTAAATAAGCTGAATAAATACTAAATGCAACAATAAAGTAAATATCCAATAAAGTAAATATTGCTGGTGGAATAAACAAATCAGCAGATTATATAGGTAGGATGACAATTTTATAAAGCACAGTCACCAAAATTATAGTCCATAGATTAAAAAGCAAGAGTATAATTTTCATGGCTATATGAAACACAAGGCAAACAAATCTTTGGAAACAATTTCATAATTTGCACACTACTAGTAAAAAGTCCCCAAGGAGTAATCAGCTGAATTTAGAAGTTAAAAGGCGCTTGGAGAGTCTCTTGGGAACATCTTCAGATAGAATCATTTGGCCCCCAGGCTGTCTCTTTTCTTTTCTTTTCTTTTCTTTTCTTTTCTTTTCTTTTCTTTTCTTTTCTTTTCTTTTCTTTTCTTTTCTTTTCTTTTCTTTTCTTTTCTTTCCTTTTCTTTCCTTTCCTTTCCTTTCCTTTTATTTTTTTTGCTTCCCTAAAGAAATCAATGGAGCAAAAGCCACATCACCTTTGTTGTGGCCCCCTAAAGTCTCAGAAATGGTAGGTCTCAAACATGGACCACTTTCTTTGAGTTTGAGAGTTAGAGAGCTCAAAGAGGCAAAATGGGTATCTTAAACTTGGTAGCTGTTTAAGTTCCAATTCACCTGTGATGACTCACGGTGTGGCACAAAGGCAACACAGTCAGATAATAAGTAGGAATGCTTTTATTAGCCACAACTTTGCCCCCAATGTCCTGGTTACCTTCTGGTCTGAAAAAAAAAACTCTTCCAGGAACAGCCTTTGACCCCAGAGATTCAAGTCCAAAACGTCAACAGAAACTTTAACTATAAGTCCAATCAAGGCAAGAGGAGAAATTAATCCAGCAGGGCAAGAAAAGGTATTCCAGAAGTGAAGGACTGGCAGTAAATCAACCCAGTTGGGAGGATGCTAGGAATGCAGATAACCACTGTCAACACAAGATAAACTCACATTTGTTCCCATAAAACACTGCTCTTCATCTGCTTCTCCTTTAAACTCTCTTCCCAGGTGTGCCTAATGAAGGGAATCAGGACCCTTTCCTCCCTCATAAGCCACGCAACCCACATTGCTCTCTTCTCTGTTCTTCCCTGCATGCCCTAGGATGAAGAGGAGGTTGGCTGGGTCTTCCTCTGAAATCCCTCTCCCTTGTTCTACCTCTTCCCTGCTTTGCCCAGCTGGACTTTGCCTTTCCCCAGTTTCCTCCACAGCTAATGGAGCCACACTCCTGCTCCCTGTCAGCTGATCATCTTCCTCCCTGATCATCTCCCAACAGGGGCATGACATCATCCCTTAATCCTATGGAACCCCTCAACACCAGAGTTATTAAGTAGTATAACTATTTCACAGAATAATCTGTCACAGTGATTCCCAACAATCCAAAGAGAAAGTCAGACACAATATAAATGTGTTCAAGGTTTTGCCATCACTTATCCTTAAAATAGTTAAAGTTTAAGCCAATGTCTATAAGTGCTAACCTGACACCCATTCTCTCATTTTTGGAAGATTAAGCCTGCCCAATTTTGATCCACAAGTCCATAGTGGTCTGTTTAGGCCTGAACCTATCATACTCTCAACAGGGCTGCCAACCTTGAGTGATAGTTCGGAGTGAGACACTGCGAGGGAGCAGAGCGACCGAGCCCGAGGGAGCGAAGCGACCGAGCCCAAGGGAGCGAAGCGACCGAGGGGGGGATGGTGTGGAAGGGGGGTGTCCCCCCTTCCACGGTAGGGAGCTTTGACAATTTTACATTTTAAATGGTGCAATCTGATGCATACTTTAGTCATGATTTGGACATATACATACATACATACATGCAAGCAGCACCAATGTACTTGAACCGGATTTGTAAGATATTAATAATGCAGTTCACTGACCATGAATAATTGAAGTTCCTGACTTGTAACTGCAGTATTCTACCTCAACTGACTTTATTAGCTTAGTGATGTACTATAGACCACTATAGGATGAATTCAATGTGCAACAAAAAGACAAAAAACCCGAAACAACTACAGAGATAATGCAAATACATCAATGGGTATTCTTCTTTCTGTATCAAATACCATACTACATGCCAATATCAAATGCTATAGTCTCAGTCTTTAATTATATACTAACTTGTTGACTGAAATAGGGGTTCATAATTTCAGACATGTATAAACTAAACATTTAATCGAATAATGAGTGTTTCATATAAATATACATATTGTTAACTGTAAAACTCATCTACTGTATTCTGAAGCTTGGCCCTAGCTTTCATCATAGAAGCTATAGAACCAAAACAAAGCCCTGGTAGAGACTAAAAAATACAGCAAGTGCAGCTCTTGATTCACAAGGAAACTCTGGAATAGTAGTTGAATGCCACAGGTTAAATACTACACTTCATCACAGATGAACTGTCAACTCTAATAATTTAGCGGGTTTCTGGTGTGGCGGCCTGCTGTGCGGCCATACAATATTTATTGGGTAAGTTTAGATTCTGAACTTAATGGTCTTACTGCTCTTTGGATGGTAAATTGTGTTAAGATTAGAATATGTTCTAGTTGAGTCAGGGCTATCCCAATTTGGGGCTGAGAAGCCTACTGGCATCAGAAAAAGTCCTTATTGAGTCCTTATCTAAGGGTTTGAAAATATGATAATAATGTAGTACAGTCCTGTCGATCTGGTGCATGGAGACCTAGGATTTAAACTCAAAGGAGAAAGAGGAAAAAGTGATTCCTTCTTCTGAAATAAAGCCATTACGGAGTGGCTTCCATTTAAGCACCAAAGATGTTTCTTTATTTTCTCTGGCTGGATTTCTGACCCAGGGGAGAAAGACCATTTAAAAAAGCAAAAAGGACAGAAAGAACACCAAGAAAGAATGGGACAAACCCCCCCCCACCCCCAAAAAAAGAGATCCAACACAACTCTGAATAAAATTATTATTATTTTAAATTTTATTATTATTATAATTATTATTACCACCCCTTTACACGCCTTATGCTCTCTTTTAGCTGATCCAAAAGAGTCTTCCCAAACCAGCAAGGCGAGAAGCGCGCCAGGCTGATCTATAAAGGGGCTGGGCAGCTTTTTTGCAAAATAGAAAGGTTGGAGGACTGACAGGATTACATCTCTGGCAGCGGACAATTCAGCTTTGCTTACCAGGGTTATTACTGGCTGAGGCTGTTGCCTGCAAAAGAGGCTTTGCCAGCCCCCTCGTGTCCTTCTTTGAAAAGGGCAGCTGGCTTGTCCCGGAGGACATTGCAGAGAGGGAGAGGGCGGGGCAAAGTGGCTGCGAGCGCCCCGGGCGGGAAGAAGCCTCTTGCTCTTCGCTTTCCTGAAGCGATTTGCTAATGATCAGCATCATGCACAGTTACGGGACGCCGGCAGAAGGATTAAGGCGGGAAAAGAGGCGCGGTGGGGTGGCTGGGCAGGGCGGGGCGGCGCTGGGAGCTCATCCTTCTCCTAAGCTAAGGGGAATATTCGGAATATAATCAGAGAATGTAGGGATATTTTTGTACATTCCATGATTTTGGGGGTTTAGCGTGAGATTTTGTTTATCAGAGTGAGACAGTCAAAATTGGTTGAATTGCGTGAGTCTCACGCTGATTGCGTGAGAGTTGGCAGCCATGCTCTCAATCTGAACAACTAGCAGTGCCCATAGGTTTCTTTGTATGTAGATATTATTTTTGTAATAGCCCAGAAGTAGTGCAGATTTTGCAGAGTGTTTTAAAGGGCCACAAACCACTCTGAAGAAATGTGAGTGGAGTAGATGCTTTGAACTAGGTCCTCACTTTGCTTCATGAGCCTTCAATAGGATAATTTTATCAAAAGGTAACAATTCCTCAAAGCTTTTCCCACAGACACCATAAATCACAAACACAGTAAGTAAAAGTGTATTGTGATTTTTGAAAGTGATAGAATATATAGGATCAAATGTGTAGGTTCTTATTAATCTTATTTGCACTTATTTATTAGATATTATTTCCAAGTAATAGAATGCTAGGTAGAAATTATGCAAAGTGATGTGTGATTCTGTCCATCCATTAGCAGAATGTAACAGCACAATATTTGGAGTGTTAGGAGAACAAGGCAAAAGATTGGTTAAGTACAAAATAGGGTGGATTTGCTTTGGGACTGCAGGGGGGAAGTCTGAAGTAGACCTAAAAATAAGGCAGATGTGCAACTGCTCACAAAGTTGTTGATTGCTCCGTTCTAATCCCTCTTCTGCTTCTTTCCAAGTGAGGTGATCCAAAGACAATTCTTGTTGGAAGTTGGAAGTTATTTCACAAACTTTACAATACCTACCTTCCTTATATCATTTTGTTTCTGGTATTTGGGGAATGGAGGACCTACCAATTTTGAAATGCAATACATGCTTTCTCCAGAACTGCCAGTTAACAAGGCCAAGGTCCCAAATCTTGTGCCATTTTGAAGCACTGTGCATTAATGAAAGGTGACAGCTAATATACTTCAAAATGTCCTAGAAAAACTCAGCATCTAGGGTAGGGGACTATAGTAGCTGCTGCCAGAAGAAGGAGATAGGAAGCACACCAGAGTATGTTAATAAGGTATACTGAAAAGAAGAATACTGATGCCTTCAAGAAGCAATTTGCTATAGCTTTTTTGTTATCCTAGTCCAATCAAGATGAATAGGGTCATCTATTCTTTCTTTGGAAAATTGCCTAAGGGGGAGTCCTAAATTAATGCTGAATATATAGTAATCCCAGCTCCATTGTCAGACTTCATGCAGACACAGCTTGATTCACAACTCTTTATATACTTAACCCTTACCCACCCACCTCTCACCATTCTAAGTAACTTGCTAATCATAATATTCATCACAGTTAGAGAAATGTTTTATTGGAAACTGGAAATCATATCTATGCAGAAAATCAGCTACTGCAGAATAAAGCAGTCCATCTTGTTTGCATGTTGACAACTCTAAGCAGTTTATAAATGCTCTAGCTACTACATCTAGTGATAATAATAACATATAATAAATGAATTATAATATATAATTACAGTTAAAATTTAAAATTAAAATAACATTCCTGACACTTGGAGTGCTGCAGCACTCAGGTCCCAAAGGCCTTCCAGAACAGTAAATTTTTACAAGCTCCTAGAAGATCATGAAAATTTCAGGGAGTTGCTTCAGGGCACAATTGCTCCAGAGGAGAATAACTCTCATATATAAAGTCCATTTTCAGGTTCCCTCCACTTTTGTGTTCCTACATATGGGATAGGTAGAACCTACTTATACTTACATGGGGAGATATTCATGACTTGACTTACGTAATGCTTTGATATTGAAAACCAGAATCATGAATTTCACTTGCAATACAGTATCTGCAGCCAGTGCAGTTCTCAACAGAGTGCAGGTGAGAGTAACAAAGATGATTAGGGACCTGAAGACTAAAATATACGAGGAATGGTTGCAGGCATTGGGTATGGCTAGTCTAGTGACCAGGGGTGACATGATAGCATTGTTGCAATATTTCAGGGACTGCCACAAAGAAGTGAAACAATGGATAAAAATTGCTATATAATGACTGAAAGTATTCTTTTTCACTATGGGAAAGCACAGAGCGAAAGAAAACATCAGTGGGGTTGACAAAAAAAAACCAACTATCTAGCTCTACCTGGGATATTTGCCAAGATAGAAGGATTCATAGCTGTGGGAGATGATTAAAGTCGATTATAAAGGTGTGGGGTGGCATTTCTTTAGGAGACCGCACAGCCCTCCATGTGCTTGCCAGAGGTAGCCTGACTGCCATTAGGTACTGAGATGAGATCCTCAGACCCCTTGTGAGACAATATGCTGGTGCGGTTGGCCCTGGGTTCCTTCTAATGCAAGACAATGCTAGACCTCATGTGGCTGAAGTGTGTCAGCAGTTCCTGCAAGACGAAGGCATTGATGCTATGGACTGGGCCGCCCATTCCCCAGGTCTGAATCCAGTTGATCACATCTGGGACATCATGTCTCGCTCCATCCATCAATGCCACGTTGCACCACAGACTGTCCAGGAGTTGGGGGATGCTTTAGTCCAGGTGTGGGAGGAGATCCCTCAGGAGACCATCCGCCACCTCATCAGGAGCATGCCCAGGCATTGTAGGGAGGTCATACAGGCATGTGGAGGCCACACACACTACTGAGCCTCATTTTGACTTGTTTAAAGGACATTACATCAAAGTTGGATCAGCCTGTAGTGTTTTTTCCACTTTAATTTTGAATGTAACTCCAAATCCAGACCTCCATGGGTTGCTAAATTTGATTTCCATTGATAATTTTGTGTGATTTTGTTGTCAGCACATTCAACTATGTAATGAACAAAGTATTTAATAAGAATATTTCATTCCATCAGATCTAGGATGTCTTATTTTTGTGTTCCCTTTATTTTTTTGAGCAGTGTATATATATACTGTGACAGTGGAATATGTTGTAAATCAATAAATGCTTAATAAAGATCATTAAGAGCTTGAAGTAAAGTGCAGGGTTCTGGCCCTGCACTTCTGATTGGCCAATAATAGCGACATCAGATTGGTCCATTCAGGAGAATCTGATTGGCTATTAACGAGCCTCTCCCATTGGTTAATGGAGCTAGCGCTTCCTGTGTTTCATTGGTTAAATAAGTTAAGAGTTGCCTATATAAAGGGGCCCATCGTGGCCATTGAGCTGAGCTGCTTTCACATGTAAATAAAGAGTTGAAGTTCACTGTTTCACTGGCTCGTCTCCATCCTTGCACCCATGCTCAGAACCTAACACTGGTGGTGAGGATGGGATGTGGAGACATCAGAGCTTACTGAACGACGAAGAACCATAACCGAGCACGTGGCTGAATGCACCAATGGCAGAACCATGTCCGGCAGCGTCATACCACCCGCTCCATTTGACCCGGCACAAGAAGACTGGGACTCATATATGGATCGCTTCCAGATGTTTCCGGAAACCAACAATTTAAAGGATGCCACTACCGGAAAGAAACGAGCGGTATTCCTAACTCATTGCGGGCCAACCGTATTCAAGATGGCCAAGGCACTAGCAAAACTGGCAGAAGTAAAGTCTATGGACTGGGACGTCCTCAAACCACTGCTAAGGGCTCACTATGCACCAACCGTGCCAATGCTCGTGAGAAGGCATGAATTCTATCAGAGAAGTCAGCGGAAGGGCGAAAGCATTGCTGATTTCATCACGGATCTCCGAAATCTGGGATGCCTATGCGAGTTTACCGACTTAGAAGAAGCCCTAAGAGACCGAATCGTTCTGGGATTAGATGCACCAGGCACTCAGAGTAAATTAATGGCAAAGGGCAACATTACCCTGAAAGATGCCATAGCTGAAGCTACTGCAGCAGAAGCAACCAGGAAGTCGGCTGCCCAAATGCGCTGCACACACGCACCAGTTCGCCAACCAGCCTGCGACATTTCACCTCAGTCAGAGGGACAGCTAGTGACGGCCCACCACGAGGATCTCGACTCATCATCAGAAAGCGACGAGGAAGAGGTGCATCGATTTCGGTCCAAACGGGACCAATGCCAGAAATCACAGTACCAATGTGCCGGGTGTGGAGCACGCCACTCCTGGTCTGAATGCAAATTCCCTGGCATGCTCTGCCATGTGTGTGGGAAAAGAGGCCATATAGGTCGGGTCTATAGAAGCAAGCCAGGACCCAGCCAGCCCTCAAGGGGGGCTAACTACCACCAACCGATGGGAAGTCGTCCCATGAAGCGAGAACCCGTGAACCACCAATGGAACAACCACTCCTACAGAAGCAAAACCCTAAACCACCCAACAAAGCGAGAAGAGGCTCACCAAATGATCACGATCAGTCACGCCTCATCTCTGGATGACAAAAAGATCCGAGTGAAAGTGGCCATCGAAAACCAGCCCTGCCTGATGGAAGTTGATTCAGGATCGTCCCTCTCGATGGTTTCCTGGAAGACCCTCAAGCAGCTCATCCCCACTATCCGTAGGCAAGACCTCCGGTTCCAAAGGCTCATACTTATCAAGGAAATCGAATCCCGGTTGTTGGATCCAGCCGAGTATGGGTATCGTTTAAGAACTGTACAGCATTTCTACCCCTGACTGTAATCGACAAGGATCGGCCTAGTTTGTTAGGCCTCCAATGGTTCGCTCCACTTGGAATTGAAGTAGCCGGCATTCACCGAACCTACAGCAGCGATTGGGAAGAAGACCTCGTCCACGAATTCCAGGACATCTTCGCAGAAAAATTAGGCGAGTACAAGGGGACCCCGATATCGTTTAACCTCAATCCCGAAATAGCTCCCATCCGCCTTAAGCCTCGTCGAATTCCATTTGCTCTTAAACCAAAGATTGACAAGCAGCTTGATAAATTAACAGCTCGGGGAGTGCTAGAACCAACCAATCACTTTCCCTGGGAAACCCCAATCATAACACCCATCAAGCCGGATGGATCGATAAGAATTTGTGGGAACTATCGAGCCACCCTGAACCACGCCCTTCAACAAAACACTTACGCGGTACCAGTGGTGCAACACCTCCTCCATTCCCTGGGGGGCAGAAAAGTCTCTGCTAAACTAGACTTAGCCCAGGCATACCAACAACTGCCTGTTGACAAAAAAATGGCAGAGGCCCAAACAATCGTTACGCACAGAGGTGTGTTTAAATGTAACCGATTCCAGTTCAGAGTGAGCGTAGCCCCAGGAATCTTTCAAAGCTTAATGGAGAGGCTATTACAAGGGATAAAAGGTGTTGTTCCATATTTTGATGATGTGTTAATCACAGCCCCAACCCAGAAAATACTAAAGAAATGCCTGAGGTTGGTCCTCCAGAGATTTAAAAACTCCGGTCTCAAGTTAAAAAGAACAAGTGTTATTTATGTCCGGATTGCGTAGAATTTTTGGGATATTTAATTGATAGTCAAGGCTCTCACCCCACCGATAACAAACTCAGGGCAATCATGAACGCCCCAAAACCCTGGAACAAGGCCGACCTCCAGGCTTTTCTGGGTCTTATCAATTTTTATAATGTTTTCCTGCCTCACAAAGCAACCGTAGCTGAGCCCCTACATCGTTTATTGGACAAAAAAAGCAACCTGGGTATGGGGACATAGAGAAGAACAGGCGTTTCGACATGTAAAAGATTTATTGACTTCTGATGTTGTCCTGATGCAGTATAACGAGACTTTGCTTTTAACGATCACGTGTGATGCATCCCCATTCGGGGTGGCCGCCATTTTAAGCCACGTTTTGCCAAACGGTAATGAAGCCCCTGTTGCTTATTTCTCAAAGACGTTATCAAAAACAGAATGCAACTACAGTCAAATTGACAAGGAGGCCCTTGCTATAGTATCCACGGTTATGAGATTTCATGAATATGTGTATGGCCGAGCATTTACCATAGTGACTGACCACAAACCTTTGCTGGGAATAATCGCGAGAGATGGGCCAACACCGTATATATATATTATCTACCAGAATGACCCGCTGGTCAGAATTTTTGGCGGCATACAATTACAAATTACAACATCGCCCAGGGAGGGCCATTCCCCATGCCGATGCATTGAGCCGTGCAACTCTTCCAGAGACTATTGATGACCCTGCTCCGATGGTCACAATGCTGCAGATCGAGACACTTCAAACGCCGCCATTAACGGCCCAAGATATCATGATGGAAACAAAACGCGTCCCCATTTTAGCACAAGTCCCCAGTTGGGTCGAGCGGGGATGGCCATTAGACCAAATACCTGATGACTACACCCCATTCAAAAATCGGCAAACAGAACTATTTTCTCAAAAGGGCTGCATTA
The DNA here is from genome assembly GCA_033807585.1 of Hydrophis major. Classification (NCBI taxonomy): domain Eukaryota; kingdom Metazoa; phylum Chordata; class Lepidosauria; order Squamata; family Elapidae; genus Hydrophis; species Hydrophis major. The sequence goes on along the minus strand of CM066328.1, from coordinate 37,773,877 downwards.
TCTGGGGTGATAGAGTTGTTGTCCCAGAGCGGTTGTGACCAGCAATACTAAGGACCTTGCATGATGGCCACCCCGGCATCGTGCGTATGAAAGCCCTCGCACGAAACTACGTGTGGTGGCTGGGTATTGACAAGCAGATAGAGACATGGGTAAAAGCCTGTCGCAAATGCCAGGAAGTAAGCAACGCCCCGCTGAAAGCAACCCCAACCGAATGGGAAATGCCGAGGGGACCATGGTCCCGCATTCATCTGGACTTTGCGGGTCCTACCAAGGGACACACATTCTTACTGACGGTGGACGCCTACTCGAACTGGCTTGAAATCTATGAAATGAGGAATACAATGACCGAAGCAGTCATCAGGAAACTGGACAGACTCTTTGCGATACACAGATTACCAGACGTTCTGGTATCCGACAACGGGCCTCAATTTACCGCGCTGTCCTTCGAACAGTACCTGGCGGACCGCAGTATCCGACATGCATCCATCTGCGGCCAATGGAAGGGCCAAGCGCATGGTACAATTTGTCAAGAAAACCTTGCATAAGATGGACTATGGAGATATAGAAGACAAGATTAACCGGATACTCCTTTTACAGCATATCACTCCGCACAGCGTCACCAATAAAACTCCCACCGAGTTATTAATGGGACGGAAGCTCCGCTCCCACCTTGACCGCCTACATCCAGCATATGAACCTGAAAAGCCACACGGTTCTATCGGGAAATGTCACAATTTCCAGGTAGGCGATTTGGTTTTCGCTAGGAACTGTTCGGGCGATCCGTTGTGGGTCGAGGCAACTATAGTACAAGTAACTGGCCCTAGATCGTACTGTGTAAAATGTCACGACAATAGAATTTGGAAACGCCATATTGATCAGCTGCGTTCAAGGCTACAGTCGGGGATCTCTGAGCCCCCTGATTTCCAAACCGAGGGGGGAGGAGATACCGAGGAAGCTGAATTCGAAGCGGCAGAAAGTTTAAGCGGTAGTAATGACCGCTCAGAGGCAGCACGTGATGGACACGGAATGAGGATGGCCTCGCCTCAAAGAGATGCCGAAAGCAGTAGCGACGACGAAAATTCGAATGCGGAACGGGAGGCACCCTTTTCACCAGATAACGTCCTACCCCAACAAGACTGTAGCCAAATACCGGGAGGACAACGGAAATCTAATAGACAATCAAAACAACCTGCCTACCGCAAAGACTACGTGACCGCACCTCTTAAACGGAACCCAGGGGGAAGGGGTGTTGTGAATCAATAAATGCTTAATAAAGATCATTAAGAGCTTGAAGTAAAGTGCAGGGTTCTGGCCCTGCACTTCTGATTGGCCGATAATAGCGACATCAGATTGGTCCGTTCAGGAGAATCTGATTGGCTATTAACGAGCCTCTACCATTGGTTAATGGAGCTAGCACTCCCTGTGTTTCATTCGTTAAATAAGTTAAGAGTTGCCTACATAAAGGGGCCCATCGTGGCCATTGAGCTGAGCTGTTTTCACATGTAAATAAAGAGTTGAAGTTCACTGTTTCACTGGCTCGTCTCCATCCTTGCACCCATGCTCAGAACATAACAGAATATATTTTGCTTTTCTGCAAAACTATATTGTCAGCAGACATCAGGTAGTTCTTTAAGCAAGAGATTCTTCAATATTTCCTCATAAATTTATTAAGCCATGTCTGTAGTTACGGTCTCATGTAATAGTTCTTACCTTCTCTCTAACCTGTGAAAGGGTACCTTCCTTCACCATAGCAAACACTGAGAAAGTCAAGGAACATTAAACAAGAAATCCCTTCAGCTGGGGCAACGTTACATTGCTCTGTCTGTTTTTCACTGAGAAATGCCATTGGACATTTATTAATTCTGGATAGTAGAATATTATACACCCAATTATATATTTTTTTAAAAAAGCAGCAATAGAATTTTTAATAACAACACTCTTTACAGACATTGAGTTTATAAAGAATTAAAAGATCAGGGCCTGATGCAGTCCATGGGCCACAGGCTCCTGGCTTTGAAAGAGACACTTCACACAAACAGAGTGTTATAAGAGTAGCCAAGCAATATTCCTTGCTGTTCTGGAGTTTTAAAAATTCAGGTTAACACTATACACACAAGCAGACACATATACAAACTTCTTTATCTCAGGTGTGATTTGATAGTAATAGCAATAGCACTTAGATTTATATACTACTTCACAGTGCTTTAGGAAAAAGTGGTTTACCATTCTCTAAGCAGTTTATAAAGTCAGCATATTGCCCCCAACAATCAGGGTCTTCATTTCACTGACCTCGGAAGGCTGGAAGGCTGAGTCAACCTTGAGCCGGTCAGGATTGAACTCCCACATGTTGTGGGTAGAGTTAGCCTGCAATATTGCATTCTAACCACTATACACCATGAAGCAGCAGATCTCAAACCCCAACAGGATGAAACTTAATTTGGGAAATGTTTCTCCTTCCTCTCCTATTCCCTAATGTTTTTGCATAACATCTAAGCAATTTATATATTTTGAAGGACTCAAAAGCTTAGTTGCTCTTTTCAGTTATTTCATTAGTATAACTAACTGCATTTTAAAATGATAAATTAGTATTCACCAAAAAAAGAAAATGGCAATAAGCTACTCCAAAAATATAATAAAGAGTTATGCTCAAATATGAAGCTCTTCTAGGAAAACTGTTATCCTATAGACTGCTATATTTCAATTTGTGTAGTCCATAATTTCCTAAGC